>JAPXFQ010002841.1:0-207500 GCA_028564705.1 Apricaphanius iberus
CACCAAGGTACTCTGTGGGCATTGTCAAAACTGAGGCCCCCCCTGTCCTCCTTGATAGGAGGGAGGAACCATATGCTGATTCGGAGCAAAATGTGAAGGTGGCTGACCGGGAGGAATAGCGCCCCCTCGTGTATGTGGACAGTCTTTCACCCAGTGCTCATTTGAGCCACACCTCCGACAACCGTCAGCACCTGGCTGCCCTCTTCCCAGGCCTCTATTATCACCAAACCTGGCCCTACCACGTGACCGTCCCCGAGAGTGCCATGTCCGATAAGGAGCAGCAAATGGCTGATTCGGTGCGGCTGCAGCATACATTACAGGAAAGGAAGGCAACACTGTAGCTGATCCAACAATCGGCGCTGCTTTAGCCACCATCTGCTTCACTTTTATTGACTGATATAAGTCACTCAATTTATTCTGAGCCTCTTTTAATTGGAGCTTCAGCAAAGCAGTCTCCAGTTTCATATTCTCCTCAGCAGAATCTTGAGCTTCTTGTAAATAATGTGTTATGTGTCTCTCCGATGGTTTGTGAATTCCTGAACCATCTGAAGCTCCACTACAGGAAGCATTAAATCAGGGCCCCCATGAGTTCTGGTATTCTGATAAACCCCCTCGCCCTGGTCAACTCTCAACGTCTGTACGTCGTTAACCTGTCCAACTGTTGCACATTCATCACGTTTAGTGGGGCTGGTACTCCCCCGAAGGTCAGCAGCCTGCCCTCGTACCAAAGATGTTAATCTGTCCTGATCCTTAAGGACCTCATCCATCTGTTGTTGAACTTTATTTAACCTGTATTCGTGCTGCTCTATTTTCTCCATTAATCTACTATTGTATGCCAAGAACAATTTATCAGTCTCCTGTTCTGTTTTTCTTTTAACTAATTTTAACAACTGTCTCTTCTCATCTCCACGAGCCCACCTGGGCGTCATCTTGGCCTGGAACTGCTTTTTACATTTTGTACTGGTCCCACTAACCAAAACAGAATATAGCCTTGTAATGCCTACTAACAATTGGGCACCTAACGTGCGCCACTCCTGTGGAGCAGGAAGCAATTTATATTCGGCTGCCATTGAAAGTTTAAAACAAAATCCAAAATGGATTAAAATATAAGTAGGCAATTTGTAATAACTCTGTAAATTATTTATTTTAATTGAAAAACTATCAATTAGTAGGCCAAATTTATCCCAATATTAATGCAGTTAATAGTAAAGACAGGCAGTATTTTATTTAACCTATTTATTTTTATTCTTTATAGTGAAGTGGTTTATGTATTATTTTAGTCATATAACATTAAACTTAATAATGATTTATGCAAAGCCGAAACGAAGGAAATCTAAAAAGGTTTATAACGAACTTTTTATTTTCTCATTAATTTATTTATATACTGAGATATCAGCTGTTTTGTCTAAAACACAAAGAATTTTAATGAAGTCCGGCCGGCGGCAAAACCCGCGACGGACACTTCCACGAATCACACAAAGAAATAGAATTCTCCCAATATGAAAGCAGTCTCATTTATCATTAAAACAAACCGAAAAAATATCTGTAAAACTCGCTTTGTAACACAATCGTAGATCGTTTTTACAAAAAAGAAGTCGACCGAATTAGCGGACCAAGTCATACACAATAGAACTTCCGGGTCACCACGCGGAACGAAAAAAAAAAAAAACAACCGGGACAAAGACGGCTAATTCTTCACTACAATGTTAAACCGAACAAACTGTACTCATAAGTAAACCAACCAAAGACAAAAACAAAATGCCTCCAGCAGAACCACACTTCGTCTCCAAAAAACTCGAATAGCTGTTTAACCGTGTCAAACAAATACCGGTCGGAAGCTAGGCTACCAGAGTGTAGCTGTAAGCATGAGCACCCCAGCTCAACCTGAACAAAACGGTGCCGCTTCGTTACAATAAAAAGTTATTTTATATATATATATTCTAAAGAGTTTACTACCAGTTATCCATAACAATAGTCCTATATATGTGTTAAACAATGCTTTAGACGTGTTTACGTAAGTGTACAAGGTTGAACGCCTTTATTCCAGGCGAGACTCACACACACTGTATGTTAGCTGTAAGCTAGATATGGTGGTACTGTAACCAACCGAAAATGATACTTCCCATTATTCCTCTACAATGCCAAGCTTCTACGTAATCTGCACAAACAGAAAACAAGGGCATCGACTAGGCGTTTAAAATTCGCAGAGGAATTATGGTTTTAGATTCAGTCAGTTAGTTCCCCTAAATGAGGAGTTTATATGAGGCCGGTGTGCAAAAAGCTACCTAGTAGCTTTCTTCCCTAGCCTCCACTCCGTCCAAGCACACCCACAATCACACCAAAACAAGCACAGTAATTTTACAATATTTATCAAACACTAACCTCAAACCGGACCGACCAAAAACTGGACCATAATACAGACTTCCACGTTTGCGATGCTCAGTCGCGCATTTTGGAAGAAACGCAGCCTCTCCAAAGTAATCCGTTAGCAGTCAGAGGGCTCCCGGGCCCTGCCTGCCGCTAAATTCGTTTGCCAGCTAAGGAGCTCCCAAAACAGCGTCCTGTGTGGGCCGGACGGCCAACCTCGAGCCCGATCCGCACCGTGGTCGGCCCTTAACCAAAAAAAACAACACATCAACATTAAACGGAGAACGGTTAGATCAATCAATACCTATTAATTTGGTGTTAGCGCTGTTCCAGATTGATACAAAACCACCCGGGTGCTGATTTAGCAAGGATCAATCCAGTCGCTCTCCGATTCTCTGTTGAACTCCAAGGAAAAAACACAAAATTACTGCAATGTCACAAACACACGCATCAACCAGTTTTGCCACACTTTACTACTCACACTCAATCTCTCCCAGCTCCGAAACAACTTAAGACCGAATTACGGAGCACGCATCCTCCACCATGTGTTGGCTCCTCGTTCCCATGCGATCGGCACTCGCTTCCGGAGAGTGTAGGGGCGCCAACATTTACCCCGGCGGGAGTTTTTTCAAAATAAAATCAGAGCTGAGAGACAGAGAGAGAAATAATGCACAGACACAGAATTTCTGTTTCACACTCATACACATCTGCAGATGGAGAACAGTCAGAACTGAGTTGAACTGAACTGAACTGTCGTATACAGGGGTGTACCATTTTTATTAAAGAAGAACAAAGAACGTAGTCACATGTCTATTCTCCTCCCCCTAGATTTTATTACACCAAACGTTTATTCTCAAGGTTTCCTGAGTTATCGCTGTAACCGTCCGGTCTGTTTATGACTGTCTACTCTCTACTCTGTTTCTTATCTCCGCATCCCACTTTTACAACATGCAATAAACTTAGCCTAGAGTTTAACGACTTAAAAGCTTACCCCCATAAACAATACTTGACAAAACATTTCTTTACTATCATGCAAGCTAATTAAAACAGACTTTTACTTTCTGAATACTAACTAAAGATTATATAAACATATTCAATACGAGACTGTTATATAAAGTAGCCCTAAAAAATATGAATCACGACAATTGATAGAGTATAGAATATAAATTGGATGAAAAATGAAGGAATCATTAATTAAAATAAGCAGGGGAAGAATTAGAACAACAGTTTGGTTGGAAGTATAAGGATTAATTATTATTCCTGGTGGAGAGAGCAAACCTATTAATTAGTATATTTTTACCAGAATTAATACTGAAGAAATTATTACTAGTATAACTGATTGAAGTAAAATTAAAATAGAGCCCACATAGGCAGTCTGAGTGTGGAAGATATTTAAATTCAGCATTCAAGGAAGGAGACTAATGAATATGAAAATAAAAAGTTTAAATGAAACTTGATTTGAATAAGCTGAGAGGATCGACTGTCTGTTTTTTTTTCTTACTCTAATTATATATTTTTTCTCTTTTTCTCATCCCGCAACAGAGAACCCCTCAGATAACATTCTTGAGATGTAATTTATGTTCCTGGGGAGATAAGATGGGTGGGGGTGCGTGGGCTGATGACGGATAGTGCCAGGCGCCCGCCATAACTGCCAAAGAAAGAAACATCTATACGACCAGCGCAGAAGTTTGTCTCTCTTGTGCTCTGCTCCCACACATGGGGGCACCGGTGACTGTATATTTTCAGGGGTGAACTGGAGGACACCCTCAAAGGAGCACGTTTCCTCATGCTGAGCTGAACTTTCAAGGACAATATGTGTGAATCCACTTGGCTGGCGTGAGATGGACTGTTTCTGCTGAAGAAGTGATGATCAAAGACTGTTGATTCAATGTCACTGTTGCTGAATTAACCACAAGAGTTTCTGTTTGTCTGATCGAAGAGAGCCGAGGTTCCTCGAACTTTGATACCCCCTTGTCTTCCCCAGGATTATCTCCAGGTAAAATACCACCATTTACCGGGAACAAAATTTGGAAGGAAAAATTGGGCCGATAGCAGGGGGTTGCTGGCTGGTGAGCGAGAAAAAATTTTTTTTTCTTATTTTTACGTTTTCATCCACAGGGATGTACTGAATTTAAGAAAGGATATATTGTAATGGAACAGACATAAGTGTCTTAACACTAGAACTACCAGAGAGCAGCCATTTGGCTTTTCTACCTATAAAGCCCACAGGTAAGCCGAAAGGCTGGATGGCCCCCTGTGAACCTTCCTTTTGTTATGTAAACGGGGCAATCACTGGGACACCACAGGGGGGGGGGGTATGCTGAGCCACTTCACTCAAAACACCTTGACATAAAATGGGGGAGGGGGACAATCAGGTAGGAGCAGGATTGCTAACTGACTGTCTGAGCAGAATATATGAGCTGAATCAAAATGTAATATATGTAGAAGGATGTAGATGTTATCAGAACCCTACAACACTGGACTTCCAACATCCCCACCAGACACATAAGAAAAGTAATAGAATAGAACCACATCAAATAAAGCACTCAAAATCTGGGGTTATCCCAACTGGGCCTTCATGATATTTACTAATAATAATAATAATAAAAAAGTATTATCAGGATACAGTGTGAGAGAGTGGAAGTGAGTGAGACTTAGAACTTAGGCTTAAAACTTTATTGATCCCTTTGGGGTGACTCCCTCAGGGAAATTTGAGTTTTCAAGCACACAGAGAAAACTAAACAGTATGTAACAATGAGTGAGGTGAGTACATTTCAATAATCACTCACAATCCATGCACTGCCAAGCCGTATCCTTTCTGCATTTGCCACATGTGTATTTGTAACAGCCTATACATCGCAGAGTGGCATGATTGCTTTTACACTGATTTTTAACCTGACACATTGCTCTTTTCCCAGGGCTAGGTGTTGAAGGTTGTAGCCGAAGCAATTGTTCCCTTTGTGCCTGCTTTGCACCCACATGAGAATGAGCCAACTCTCTTGCAAGCTCCACCAGAAAGTCCACCCGTCTCTCCTGCCTCCCGGTGCATGCTTGATAGAGCACATGTGCATTCAGTGCTGCCATATCAATCATGTTATAGAACACAGCGACTGGCCAGCGCCGTGTTCCTCTGCGGACAGTGTACTCCCGCACCATCTGGTCCATCACAACAACGCCGCACTTTGTGGTGTTGTAAAGGGTGACAGTGTTTGGCTTCCGTTTGGTGGTATTCTCAGTCTGAATGACGCGGTGCATGCTGCTGAGAATGTATACTGTCTTCTTCCGTTTGGGCGCATACACCGTTAGCGTGGCACCAGTGGTTGAAAATACCTGAGTGGTGAATTCATCACGGTCACTCTGTCTTGTTGATTGTGGAATTTCTCGCCGAATCCTGTTGACTGTGCCGAGGATGGTGGTTTTCCGGCTAAGCAGTCGTTGTGCCAGTGACAGCGATGTAAAGAAATTGTCCGTGGTAACATTTCTGCCCTTGTCCAGGAATGGTTCAATCAGCCTCATCACTACATTTTCGGACAGTCTCTCTCCACTGGAACGACTGGGGTCCTTGCCAAGATATGGGAGGACATTGCAGATGTATTTGGATTTCAAGTCACAAGCCACCCAAAACTTGATCCCAAACTTGTCAGGTTTTGTTGAAATGTATTGCAGGAAACAGCAGCGAGTCTTTGACGGGAAAAGCTGTTCATAAATGGTGATGTGTCGACCAGGGTTGTAGGATGTGATGCAGTTGGTGACAAACGAACCCCACACACCGGAAATTGCAGCAAACTTATCCGTCTTTGCTCGCTCACTGCGGGTGTCCTTGTCGTCAAAGCGTAGGTGTTGCATGATTTCTTGGAAGCGATTTCGGGACATAGTTGCCATGATCTGGGGGTTTCCCAGGTTTGCTGACCAGCAGTCATGCAGTGATGGAACCTTGGTCAGCCCCCGCAAGATAACAATAGCAATAAATGCCATTATTTCAGGGAGGGCCATGAACCAGTCCACATGCTCCATTTGCCGTGCATGTTCAACAGTACAGTGTCGAATGGAACTTAGCATTTCCAGAGTGATAAAACACAGGAAGCTCTGAAGACGACTCAAGATGGACCTCCTGGCCTTAGCCGTTGGCTCTCCATCTGCGCCGTATGGAGATGGAGGGGTGAAATGGAGACTTTTCCCCACCTGTTCTTCACACCACACTGTGCCATCTCTCGCCGTCTCTGTCTGGTCAGTCCCCACCCGAGCTCTCTTTTTTGGCTGAGGAGCAGTCTCCTCATCTGCAATGGGAACAAATTCAAATTATGAATTAATAATAATAATAATAATAATAATCATTCCAGTACATCTCAAATAGGTTGGCTAATGTGCTAAGGTGCAAGGACTTCAGGATAAGAACCAAAAGAAACAAACGGAGGCCTGCACTCAGAAACAAAATGGAGGCTGTCTGATGAAAGAAGCCCCAAAACTCTATTCACATGGTGATATGTGCACCACTATTTCCACCTTCCTGCCTGAAATGAAATATAAAATAACAAATAATATGAAATTGAATCTTACCTGAAGACAGCTCAGAGTCCGAATCCGGCTGAACGTTTATCTCTTCTCCATCTGAGTCACAAGGGTTTATTCCTTCCAGGACCATTTCCAGTGCCTGTTGAGTGCTGAATCTTCTCTGCATCTTCGTTCCTTGGAGAGG
Source organism: Apricaphanius iberus (assembly GCA_028564705.1). Classification (NCBI taxonomy): domain Eukaryota; kingdom Metazoa; phylum Chordata; class Actinopteri; order Cyprinodontiformes; family Aphaniidae; genus Apricaphanius; species Apricaphanius iberus. The sequence continues at coordinate 7,064 of JAPXFQ010002841.1, forward strand.
AGGTTTGTACGCCACAGAATTTTTGAGGGTACTGAAGTGGTAGGCTTTTTGCAGTGAGCTATTTATCCACAATGTGATAAACAGTAATTAGTGAGTCGTCAAGGAGTCAGGTGGGTCAACGGCCACAAAACTAGTCGGGGTGGTTGCAGTCACATCAGCCACATTGGTCATTCGCATAGCAATGCCGCTTGGGTGCGTCCTCTGAGCATGTGTGAGAATTGAGGTGTGAATGTCTTTTGTCCTCTGCGTAAAGGTGACCTGAGGAGTTGAGCAGAACCTGGCACTGCTCAAATACATAACTGATATTTTGAAATCAGACATATAATATCATATCTTTGAAATAACATAACATCACAGTGTGGGCAAACAGCAACAGTCAGTCTGGTTTTTATGAGTTGAGACAGGGAGAGACAGGAAAAGAGAAAATAGAGGGAAAGAGCAAAACAGACAAAAACAATGTACAAATTCTTAAATATAACAAATCAAATGTGTTTCGTGTGTATCTCAGTTTGAAAAAAATGTTACATAAAATAAATCTTGTACAGATATCAACTTGATGAGCAATTCTGTAAATGACTAGTGGGGCTACCACAGATTTTGAGTGCTTTATTTGATGTGGTTCTGTTCTATTACTTTTCTTATGTGTCTGGTGGGGATGTTGGAAGCCCAGTGTTGTAAGGTTCTGATAACGTCTACATCCTTCTACATATATTACATTTTGATTCAGCTCATATGTTCTGCTCAGACAGTCAGTTAGCAATCCTGCTCCTACCTGATTGTCCCCCTCCCCCATTTTATGTCAAGGTGTTTTGAGTGAAGTGGCTCTGCATATCCCCCCTCCTGTGGTGTCCCAGTGATTGCCCCGTTTACATAACAAAAGGAGGGTTCACAGGGGGCCATCCAGCCTTTCGGCTCACCTGTGGGCTTTATAGGTAGAGCAAAAAATCCTGGGTCTTCTAGTGTTAAACTGGATAAATAAAATAAGTAAATGTAAGAATCAATTTGGGTGAACAAGCAAATGGATAGTAATCAGTTGAACTGTAGACAAAAAGTAAACTCTTGAGCCTGCTCTTGCTTTTAAATCCATTAATGAGGGAGGTGTTTTTGGTTTAGTTTTTAGGAAAAACAACGGTGTTGTATCAAAATGATATGGACTTGCTCTTTCCCCAGGGATTATTTTTAATTAGATGGGTGAAATAATTTCTCGGCATAATACAGTTGGATTAGATTGAAAAGGAGTGATCACAAGACCGGATCAAAAGAACTGTCTTTTTTTAGATGTTTACAAGCTTATGCCCCCAGGATTATCTCCAGGATTCAGCAGCACGTGAGGAGCACACAATCTCCTCTGGTCACAGCTGACTGCAGCTGCTGAAAGGGTCCAAGGTACAGCTCCAGGTCAAAGGCGTGAGGAGTCCAGTGGTTCAGCCAGTTCCAGATGACAGCTGGGAACACACACAAAGTGCAGCTCCACGCCAACGACGAACCTGGTCAGGATCAGCAGGAATCTGCCTAAAGAGGGTCAAGAAGGTTTTGACCAAGCTGAATCGGAAGCTGGGGCCACAGGCGGTGGGGCCTAGCTCACCCAGAAGGTTGTTTGGGTGGTGATATTACTCACCCAGTGTGATCTATGTGCCAATGAATGAGATGGGCAATTTGAAATTGCCATCTCAAAGAGGGATCTACAGAAGAAGATCACAACTCACCAATCAGCTGCACAGCAGGTTTTGACCACCCCACATCGGTGGGGTAAGCTATGGGAGCGGGGCCTGTCTGTGCATTTGTGTATATTGGGGGAAATGCTCAATTAATGAAGTAATTGGCATTTCAGAGAGTGGTTATCTGCATATATGGGAGTAAAACTGGAACACTAAAAAATAGGAGCCCTCCACACTGATCAGCTCTGTACATCGCTCTCCAGCTGCCAGGAGCCATGGAGGGGGCTATAATGAGAGTGAAGAAAGAGGAACAGAATACAAATATAAAGACTGAACATTTATTAATACTTTTTTGCATTTTACAGGTTGTTTAACTATTTGATTAACTATTTTATTCACAAGTGCAGAATTTTTGATATTGCCTAAGAGGGTTTCTGAAAGAATTTTAATCAGTTAATTTTATTTCTTAATTTCCAGTTGTCTTTAAGGTTCTATTAAGGTTTGCATTCATAAAACAAAAGGGTCTACTAGAGGAAAGACTAAATAGACTCGAGGATCACATTTGTAAAGGGTTCTTAATACCTTCTATTTCACAGGTTTCTTAACACTTTAAGTTTGATTTATTTCAGAATATAACATAGTAAGAATGTATTTGTTCATGGATTTTCTAAGCTTCTTCCACGAGTATCAACATGTTTCAAGTCAGATTTAATTATCTCTTCACATGTAAGACATTCTTATACATTTTTGGGTTTTTGAATTAGTTTTTGGGAATTGTTAAAATAATTTTTTTGTATAATGCCAAAAGAGGGTGAATTTATGAAATTTCTTGGATTTGATTTCTTGCATTCTCAAAATGCTTTACAGGTTTTGATCTTAAGTTCTAAACACTTACCTTGAAGGAGAGTACAGAGAAGATATCAATCTATTTTCAAAAAAGATTGAAAAGAGGGAATTGTGGTGTTATTCTGCATAGGGTTTAAACTTTTATTATTCAGAAGGTAAAAGTCTGTTTATATAGTTTGCATGGTTGTAAAATATATGTCTGTCACTATTGTTTATGGGGGTAAGCTTTTAAGTCATAAAACTCTGGGGTGAGTTTTATTGCAAGCTGTAAAAACAGGATGTCTGTAGATTTAGTGTGTTGCCATAAAACCATAAAACTCAGAATGAGCTTTTAAGAAAAGACGTCTCACCCATATGACTGTATAATTTTCTGACAGCCAATAATGGCTAAGACACTGTATGGAAATGTTCTGATTGGAGGGAGTAGAAACGCCTAGAGGCCCGGTTTTCTATAAAGCTGTGAAATGAAGATCATTTAATTGTCAGATTTCTTTAAATCTGGACCACAGAGGAAACTACGGGGGCAACTTCCTCTGTAAAACTGCAATTTGTTAATCTGTTCAAAATAAATGTTAAACTGGAAATTGGCTCCATTTTGTCTCTGCTTGAACATGCATTGAATTGAGTATGATAATTATTTAATTCAACAAAATATAATATATATAATATATATTTATATAATATATTTATTATATATATATATATATATATATATATATATATATATATATATATATATTGTTGAATTAAATATTATCAAAATTAATTCAGTGCATGTTCAAGCAGAGACAAAATGGAGCCAATTTCCAGTTCTTAACATTTATTTTGAACAGATTAACAAATTGCAGTTTACAGAGAAAGATGCCCTAGTTTCTCTGGGCCAGATTTAAAGACATCTGACAATTGAATGATTTTCCTGTCATAACTTTTATAGACACCAGACTTCGCCAGGATTGTAGGCGTTTTTTCTCCCTCGAATCTGCTCCAATCAGAACCATTTCCAAACAGTGTCTTGACCATGATTGGATGTCAGAGAATTATGCAGTCATAAGGGACGTGTCTTTTCTCCTGGATTAAAGATTCAAAAGTTCATTCTGAGTTTTATGGTTTAAGCAACACTCCCAGCTTTATGGCCTTGGTCCCGGCATACTAAATCTACAGACATCCTGTTTTTACAGCCTGCAATAAAACTCTTTGTCTCAGAGGTCCTCAAAGGTCACACATACTCCCACCAGAACTTTATCAGACCACACGTTAGTCCCAAGGTTTCCTCCTGACCTAATTTATGGCCGTACCTTCTGCTGCTGGTAAACAGTGTGTCTTTTACCTCTGAATAATAGATGTTTAAAACATATTAGCCCCAAAAGAATAAATACCACAATATATATATATATATATATATATATATGCTAATACAAATACGGCCTCTATTATCCAACTATATATAGTTGGCAGAGCTCGGCTCACACTGGGAAGAATGGTGTCAGCAAGTCAAGCAGCTGCTTCATAGACCTGGAGATATTGTTATGCATCACAGGATAGAGGAATGACCAGCGAAGAATAGAAACTAGACTTGTTTTAGGTAGGCTTTGGTAGTATACCAGTTCATACTGAAAACCACTGTTAATTTTCATTATGATATGAACTGTTTCGATACCGCTATAATGGTGAATAGCACAGACAACATCCGGAAAGTTTCATGTGGGGAAGTGCTTCAGCAGGGATCGATTTAACGTCAGAGTGAAGCACACAGTGCTGCCCCAGAGGAACTAATTCCAAAAAGAGAAGCTACATCTGTACTTTAGACGTTTATAGGCTATAAAAGGTCAGACATGAACAAAACAGCATATCTGTTACATGTGCTATTGCGAGTAACCAGTTGAGGGAGTGTAGAGCTTTATTTGACCATTTGTAAGTACATGGGATCAATGGCGTCACAACCACTAGGAAACTAAATGCACAATAGCAGTAAATATGGTATCACATACCATCTACAATACTGTTGCTGCCTTTTTTCTGTTGTTATCTGAATATTGACCAGCTAATGATCTTCGATGGTCACCATTTAGAGAAACAAAATACACCATAAAACGGCTGAATCTGAAAAAGCCTTTCATTCTGAATTCATAACGTTTGGGACTGCCCACAGAAAGGCAGCAGAAACAAAGCTGTAGCTGTAGCTCCAAGAACTCTGCAGAACACGTTCAGTATTTGTGGAGACAACTCATCAACACTCCATTTTTTATTTTATTTTTACCCACGGAAGAGGGGTTGAAGAAGGAATGGTTTGAATTTGTTTTTGGAACACCACCGGGAAAATGCGATGCTCGTTTAGTGATGGGTTCACTCACTGTGAACAGAGTTACTTCAGAGCTAAGGACCTACCAGCACAGGCTTGCCCCAGAGCTAGATTTTAGACCAATATCTACACTAAAAGATGGAACACTAGCTCCCAGGCTACTGTACAGTAGGTAAAAGATAAATGGTTAATCCAATGTTTGACTTTTTAAGTTTTGTGTTACAATGCACCATGACAATGAAATGTACCACCTCAGCTAAAGCCTAGTTTATGCTTCTGCATCTTGACGGAGACGACTTGACGCAACCCCATTATCCGTCAACGCAAGGGCTCTCCGTCAGCAACGCAAAGACGCATGGAGTAGAGCCCCAATTTTTAACTATCCGTCGACGGAGAGCGTATGCATCTGATTGATCAGTTTCAGTAACAGCCAGAGATCGCATCACCAGAACGGGGTTCTATAGTTGCTGTAATCAGTAGTTAATGCAGCGTTTGGACACTATATGCTTTATATTAAAAGGACTACTGTAATCTGATCTGTTCCTTTGGCGATTTTGAACACATGGAGATGTAGGAATACAACAAAAAACGGCTGCTGTGTTTTGTGTCCATGTGTTTCTAGAGTATTCTATAATCCGTACTTCTAGTAAAAAGCTTTACATCTTAATCAAAACTTACTTGCTGTTGTTCATTGCTCCTTGAGGAAGAAATGCGTTCACAAGGCTAGAAAAAAACGGAAACGGCGCTGTGTGATAGTAGAAAGAGACGACATGAAACTTAGCAGCCCTGGTCGAGCAACGCTGAAAAAACAATAGAGAATGGAGTGGAAGAGCGGAGTACTATAAACAGAAAACGTATCAGTCAATATGTCTGCGTCTGAGTGCAAATTTGCGGTCGGAGAAGCACAAACTAGGCTTAACACGCTGATATCTGTGACCACAACTACCCAGAGAAGTAGCTTGTTGAATTATCCTCAAGCCAAGCCTAAGCTTAAAACCACAAAGTGTAATATCAGCAGCTAAATCTCCTGGCCTAAGGAACTCGGGATGAGCCTACCCACTCGTCAACGGGGACGGCAGTGACTCAATCCGACAGACTGCAGATCAAACAAGAGCGTGTGGTGTAGAGAAGCTTGTCCAGTGTAGCTCAATGTGGCTCAGTGTGAGGTAATGGCCTCGTCGCCTTGCGGTCCAGTCCGAACTAGACGGTAAACTCCATCTAAGTGTAAATGCCGGCATGATTTTTGTTTCACAGTACACTTTTCAAGATTTTTGTGAATGGAGATAGTGTAAGGCTTGTGCTGCAGTTAGCAAGCAGAGGACAGCATCTTGCATGTCGTTAATCGTGCTGATTCTCATCGCTCACTGCCGCACTCAACTGCAATACATTGAAAATAGTGAAGGGAATTTTTTTTTTCACAAACAGACAAATACAGTATTCCTTCATACCAGAGAACACAGAAAAAAAATATAAAAACACCACTAAATTGGACGTTCAATTATTTTTGTTCTTCTTTTCTTAGCATTTTCAGTATAAATCGTTTTCAACCAAAGTCAAACTGTTCCTCATCTCTTCCCATCCACAGTCTGTATCATTCCATCAAAACAGACAATCTAGAAAGTTCATCCCTGATTTAACAAGATATGCTTGGATTTTATGCAGCAGCAGATTTGTTATTCTGTTTAGAGTTAGTCTACAGTGATGCTTCAGCAAACAAGGGTATGCATGTTAGCATGTTAGAACAGTTGTGTATCTTCTTTAGTAATTATGTTTTGTTAAATTATAAATTTAGCTATTAGTGCCTGTATGTTTGTTTGCATTTAATGTAATCTTACTCAATATTCTTAAGAACCACAAGAAAGTAAGAGGGTTTGGGTTTTGCACTATGTTCATGGTGTGAGAAGTTTATATTTCGGCATACAATACAAAAAGTATTTTCCAGCTAAATATCACATGCCAATGATGAGTGTTTTTAAATTTCTGACTGGGACTTTGTATCCCTACAAAAACAAGAAGCTTGTCTTGCTAGTTTAAGTTTCAGTAGTTGTGTGTGCATATTCATTTTTGTGATTAGCAGAAACTGCGCTGTCAGTAAGGTTGAATTTTTTGTATAATCTTTTGAAGCATCATCTGCAAGCTCCAGCCTTTTTAAAACAATTGCTCTTTATGATGCAGAAAGCCTTTGTCTTTAGGAAGGTCAATGCTCTCTACCTCCCTGTTTCTCTCCCCTCTACTATCATCTGCTGAACAACTACAGTTACTTAGATGACAAATTGTTCTTGATGCTTGGTGATGAAAGAAATTGGAGGTAGGAATGGATGGGTTCAGAAGAGAGGTGAATTGTGAAAACATACAGAAAAATAAGCACTCAAATTGACATTTCTGAAGAAAAAGAGAGAAGAACAAATTATTTAGCAACCAGCTAGTTCTAAAATGGTCTTTTTTTCAAAAATATGATGTCTAAAGCTCAGTTGTCGTGTACACCTATCCCTACTTTGGAATTTTACATTATGGATGCAGACGCACATGCTCACTGATGATGCTCCATCAGTGCCTGATGGAGACACTGACCTGGAAAGGATGATCTGGCCAGGCACTAAATCCCAAATGAGTTCTCCAAATGATGCGTCTTTTAGTGTGTTTGAATTTTAGGTCCTTTTATTGCTCTATATGGCTTTTCTCACATGAGGATGCCTGGAAAAAAAAGAGATACATGTAAAATGTCTCTTTAAAAAAAGAAACACACAAACAAAAAAAAGGAGGAAAAACACATTTTCAAGAGTATACTGTATAACGAAGTTACCCATTTAAACAAGAATAGCAACACCTAGTGATAGTTAAAAAGCAATGCATAAAATCCACCAAAGCAAAATACAAAAAAATGCAGTGTAGCAGTGCCACATGCACCAACATTTTTACATACAGGCAACTTACTGAGCTTCTAGAAAATGGAAAGGGCTTTTGTGCATGTGCTACAGTTCCTTAAGGACCATTAACTGACTTCATTTGAAGTTATAGGTCAAATAAGTTAGAAGATCTATGCACTTTACACCAGTCTGGCACATTTGAACCAAGGAACATGTGCCATCTGGTCCTATACAGACATAAAATCTACTGCAATATCTACATTAAAGTTATCTAATATGTCATCCTCCAAACATAAAATTAAAATTAAAAAAATAAAATAAATAAATACACCACGGCCGGATCACAGACAGTTCTTTTCTCCAACTGCTTGTCTCAGATGGCCTCATCACCATGGCAATACAACCTCTGTTCACAGAGTTCAGGTCAAAGCTTCCTCACTAGAACCGGGATAGCAAAGCACATAGTTATGAAGTCAGAAGAAGAGTTATTACAATACAATGTTTAATGTAGAAATTAGAGAACCACAGAAGATTGCGTCGTGTAATTCTCAGCAATCCCTCACACTGAGCAAGCACGAAGCGACAGTGGAAAGTAAAAACTCCCTTTTAACAGGAAGAAACCTACGGCAGAACCAGGCTCAGCACAAGCGGTCATCTGCCGAGACCGTCTGTGGTTTGGAGAATACAGGACACAGACACAGAACAGAGATACAGAAAGAGCAACAGAACTGATGCAGAAGTTTGTTGCAGGACGTGGAGAACTTTCCGTTACTGTAATGCCATCTTCGTCAGGGTCATCAAGCAGGGTGGGTCAGGAACACCTACTATTAGAAGAGACTAAGAGAAAGCAGGTTAGTGCTTGAACTGACTGCACATCATGCAGTTGGGGAGAAGTAGGAGAGAAAGTAGGGACAGAACCTAATAATGTCCTCCAACAGCCTAGTCTAAAGCAGCATAGCTACTTACATTAACCTGTCTCCTAGCTACTAGGAGACCTAGCTACTAACACTCTCTACCTAGCTACTCTACCTCCTCATATCCCTTCCTAGCTTTTGACACTCTACCTGGCTACTAACATTAACATATCTCTTCCTAGCTACCTGTCTAACCTGTCTCTAACTGACTATTAACATATCTCTAACTGTAAGCTTTGTCAAAGAGGTTTCTGTGGACTACCTGTTAATAAAGAGTTACAGTAATCCAGTCTTGAAGTAATAAAGGCATGGACTAGTTTTTCAGCATCATTCCTGGACAGGATGGTTCTAATTTTTGCAATATTCCTAAGGTGAAAAAAGGGAATCCTAGAGACTTCTTTAATGTGAGATCTAAATGACATATCTTGGTCAAAAATAACACCGAGGTTCTTTGCTTTATTACTGGAGGCTAATTTAATGCCGTCTAGGTGAAGGGGTTGACTAAGTAGTTTATTTTTCAGAGCTTCTGTTCCAAAGACGACAACTTCTGTTTTATCAGAATTCAGAAGCAAGAAGTTTAGAGTCATCCAAGTTTTTATGTCTCACAGACATGCCTGTAGTCTACCTAACTGATTGGATTCATCAGGATTTATGGATAGATATAGCTGTGTATCATCTGCGTAACTATGGAAATTTATCCCAAGCTGCCTAATTATTTTACCAATAGGAAGCATATAAATAGTAAAAAGAATCGTCCCAAGCACTGAACCCTGTAGTACTCCGCAAGTAACTATTGAGGTTGAGGAAGATTTATCATTTACCTGAACAAACTGAAATCTGTTAGACAAATAGGATTTAAACCAACCTAGTGCTGTTCCTATTATACCGACACTTTGAAGCCTTTCTATGAGAATATTGTGATCAACAGTGTCAAAGGCAGCACTGAGATCTAACAGGACCAGAATGGTCACCAGTCCATTGTCTGAGGCTATGAGAATATCATTAGTAACCTTCACCAGAGCTGTTTCAGTGCTGTGATGAGCTCTAAAGCCTGACTGAAACTTCTCAAACAGCTCATTATTGTTTAAATAGTTGCCGGTGTGCAACTATTTTCTCAAGAATTTTAGATAAGAAGGGAAGATTAGATATCGGTCTATAGTTAATTAAGTCGTTTTGATCAAGAGATGGTTTCTTAAGTAGAGGTTTAATTACAGCTATCTTAAACTCCTGTGGTACATATCCATTGACTAAGGTTAGATTCATTATATCTAAAATTGGAGCAGCGATAAGAGGGAAAACTTATTTTAAGAGTTTAGTTGGGATTGGGTCTAAATCCCAATCTAAAGTTGAAGGTTTAGATGAAGCTAATAATTTTTGTACAACAGAAGGTTCGGCTGCATTAAAGCAGTTTAAGCATATATTAGGTTCAACCATTTTTGATGTTGCCTCATTAACTAGGGAGGAAGCAAGCATATTGGGAAGGTTCCCAATTATCTTATTTTTTATAGAGTCTATTTTATTTATAAAGAATTGCATGAAGTCATCACTACTAAGAGCTTGGGGAATGGTTGGCTCGATAGAGCTATGATCCTGTGTGAGTCTGGCAACTGTATTAAAAAGAAACCTAGGATTATTTTTATTCTCCTCGATTAAAGATGAATAATATTGCTGATGACGAAATGATCAGACAGGATAGGGTTATGTGGAAAGACTTATTTCTTCACAGTCAATGCCATAAGTCAGCACAAGATCTAAGGTGTGGTGACTGCGATGGGTTGGTCCCTGCACATTTTGATTAAAGCCTATTGAGTCCAAGATAATGTTAAAAGCTGTATTTAGACTATCACTTTCACTATCAACATGAATATTGAAGTCTCCGACTATAATGACTTTATCAGTGTTTAAAACTAAGTCAGATAGAAAATCTGCTATCTGATCTAAAAATTGAGAACAAGGGCCTGGTGGACGATACAAGACCACGAATGGCTTTACTGCTTTGTTATGTGTATGAGGAAGGCTAAAGATTAAATGCTCAAAGGAACTGTAATTATAATTTTTTTGGAGATTAATTAGTAAATCTGAATGAAAGATGGTGGCTACACCACCTCCTCGACCAGTACTTCGAGGGACACTAAAGTTTAAGTAGCTAGGGGGAGTTGACTCATTTATTGTGACATGGTCCTCTTCCTGCAACCATGTCTCTGCAAGGGAGGGAATCTTATGTTTAGTAAACCACATTTAATTGATTTATTTTTCTGTTCAGTCGGAGTTGTAATTATCTTTATGAGATTTTTATACTTTCCTCTAGTAGCATTAACTTTTAATTCATTAGTTTTGGGCAGTGGACGGGAAACTGTCTCTATAGGGTAGTGGGTGGCATTCCCTGATCCCTGAGCTGGACTCTGGGTTGTCACGGCTTTGGGGAACTAGAGATAACAGTATCAATGTTTCTGGAAAGAAGCGAAGCTCCGTCCACGGGGGGATGGATGCCGTCTCTACGTAACAGTCCAGGTTTTCCCCAGAAGGGAAAACCTGGACTGTAGCCCACATCGTTTTCTGGACACCACCTTGACAACCAAAGGTGAAACGACAGCACACGGCTGTACATGTCATCGCTAGTACGATCAGGCAGGGGACCAGAAAAAATTACAGAGTCAGACATCTTTTTGGCAGCCCTACACACCGAAGCTACGCTAATTTTAGTGACCTCCGATTGCCGTCGCCGGGTGTCATTGCCACCAGCATGGATAACGATCCTGCTGTACCGCCGTTTGTCCTTGGCCAAAAGCTTCAGATGGGACCTAATGTCCGCAGCTCTGGCCCCTGGAAGGCATTTGACTGTGGTCTTTCGTGTCTCTGGAGCCACGTTCCTAACTATGGAGCTGCCAATTATAAGAATCGGCCTCTCCTGCTCGGCGGGTGCGTCGCTGAGCGGGGCGAACCTATTGTTCAGAGAAAGGGGCTGGAGGTTGGCCGCGGGCTGGGGTCTGGCGCTAAGCTTCCTACGAACCATCACCCAGCTCGCCTCAAATCCCGGCTGCACGGGAGCTGTTGGAGGACGGCTAAGGGCATATATTTTATAAATCATTGAAGGACTTATCACCAAAGTATACTGAAGATATACTGTCACTCTACCAACCCCCCAGATGCCTCAGGTCCTCCAAATCTAGTCCACTAATAATCCCTAGAATTACCACCATACATGGAGAGTTTGCTTTCTATCTCTATCCGACTCTTATCTGGAAGATAATTCCACAACACTGCAAAGCTCTTGAAACACTGAGTTTGTTCTCATGTCTTGTCTAGTTAGCAAGATATCTTACAACTGAAATATTTGTCTACAGTTTTGCATGTCATCCACACAAAAAAACATGCAAAAAAAAACTGTGGCCAAAGTGAAAATCTACATTTTTTCAGTTTCAAGCATCTGCACATGGATGCTGTCAGCCTGTGTCACTGCTGAGGTGTTACGGAAGACCAAGATGCTTCAAAAGCGGCATCCAGCTCTTCTGCATTGTTTAGTCTCCTGTCTCTCATCTTTCCCTTACAAATGCCACATAGATTCTGCATGGGATTCAGGTCAGGCCAGTTTGCTGACCAATCTAGCACAGTAATTCCATGGTAATTGAACCAGGTGTTGGTACTTTTGGCAGTGTGGGAAGGTGCCAAGTCCTCCTGGGAGGGAGGGAAGGAAGGAAGGAAGGAAGGCTGCATTGCTCTGAGCTTAATAAAATACAGCAGATTGTGTGGTTCCCCAAATTAACAGACTGTGGAAACCTCAAACTAGACTTCAAGCATATTGGATTGTGCACTTCTCCATTCATCAACCAGACTCTAAAAGTTTCTCCAATCAAAAATGAGGACTTTGGAACACTTAGCAACAGACCAGCAGCGGCATGACAAGAGGAATACAGTATTTGATGCCCATGTCCGGGGTCTGTCTGTGTGGTGGCTCTTCATGCGCTAACCCCAGGCTAATTCACTTACATCGTAGGGACTAGCAGTTGCCTTACTTCACTAAAGTTTTGAAGTCCTTACATGGGCTCCCAGTAGCTAATGATAGACTTTAGACATTTGTATTAGTTTAAAATTTACTTAATGGCTTCACACTTAAATACATTAAATGCATGTTGTTGTCTTTGTTGTATTACCCTTTCAAACCAATCATAGTCTTCTGCTTCCAGTTTACTCTGCATCCCCAGAGTCAGAACCAAAACGGCAAAGCGTCATTCAGCTTTTATGCTCCTCTAATCTGGAACAAACTTCAAGAAAACTGCTGAAACACGGAGGTCCTTTAACTCAGGTCTAAAACCCATCTACTTAGGGCTGCCTTTGATTAATAATCAATGGAACAACATGAATTCTTGTCTGCATTGCAACTTTTTACTATTGTCTTTATATTTGCCACAGTGATATCCTTATTATGTTTATTTTTTTAGTTATTTTTTTATCATGTAAAGCACTTTGAACCTCCGTGTTAGTGAAGTGTGTGAAACAATAAACTTGACTAAAATTCACTAATGTAGCTTTGGATGAAATTATCTAATAGTAAGTATTTATTCTAATAGAAAATCTCTTTATTGTACCACACTAGTGAAATTCAGTCTTAAAAAAGTGACTGATTCACAACTAGGTGAAATATTAAAAACTGAATTAAGAATAAGGGGTGCACTTATCCTACTTTTTCAATACCGATACCAATGCCTGGATTGTGTATCTGTCGATACCCGATAGCGACCCTGTACTATTGTTGAATGAATAAACTGTATAACTTCCACCTTATACCGTTCCTGAAGAGACCAGATGTAAAATATAAAATATTACCACAAAAATTAAATTTCAAGTGAAAAATTTATATTTTTTGTGAAATTATTGCAGATTTTCCACATTTTGAGTATCAGTTCATGTTATCAGTTCTTGCTGATTTAAGGTAAAATGCAGCTCTTTTGGCTCCTAATAGTTAAGGGACTGGCAGTCCATGAGATGAATAATTTATTTAAAAATATATAAATTTTTGGGGCACCTCCTGTTTCCAGGAACTAATTTAATAGCCAAATATCTATATCAGTCACATAATCTGAAGGAGTGAATTCTTTACCGTCTATTGATCATGAAACCTTGCCATATGTGTGTGTGTGTGTGTGTGTGTGTGTGTGTGTCTTGAATCAAAGGGACAACAGTGACTTACAGAATGCAATAGTTTATTTTCAAAAGGAGAAAAAGAAACATTTAATCACTCAAACTAATAAGCAACACGCTACTGATCAAACTAAATGAATAACTAAAAATAAAAGAAATAAATGCATAAGAAAACGCAATAAAGATAGAAAACATGAATTCTGATATATGTTCGGGGAATCTGGATGCTTTAAGAACCCAGGGCTTGATTTGCAGATGCTGGAACGAAAGCTAAAATAGTTTACCAATTATAATTAGTTTAACTAATTTAGCACCATTGATTTATGTGTAAACCAATAAAACAATGTAAGGAAAATTAAACATTTTTTGGATCAAGAAATGTTTGTTTAAAATTATCTGGATAAGAAGTCATTTATCTGTGGAAAATTACTTCTATTTGTATTGATTACGGCAGCAAACAATCTAATTCCAGTATTTTGATACAAAAAGGAGTTTCAAACACGGCTAATAAGATTAGTTTCTGTTCTTAATCTTCTCTGAACCGATCTTTATTTGAACACCTGATTGTTCATTCAATGGGCCTGACATGTGGGTTACTCTTAGCTTTAGCTCCCTGTAACACATGTGGGGCGTTTGAAGTAGCTCAACTACATTTATTAAAAATTAAACAAATAAAGAAAAACTCCTGTTTGATTGAGTAGCTCAGATTGCAAGATTTAAAACGACTCTTTTTCAGGAAAGTCTTTTAAAAGCACTGATTAAAACTTCAGGCCGGGAGGACTGTATTACCCAAAAAGATACAGATGAAACTTGAAAAGTTAATAACAATAAAAAGGGAAAACACCTTTAAAATTAGTTATCCTAACTAATTTGCCTCTGCCCAAACAGACATTGTTAACGATTAAGCTCCGAGTTGCTCCATGGTCGATAAAGGGGGTCTCCAAAGGCCATTAGCCAGCAGACCAGTATTGGTATCAGTGCATCCCTCTTAAGAATATTATACCGCATAGGAAAAGTTCCAACAGTAAAACATTGAAGCTATAACAAATAGCATACTCTGGTTTAATAATTGTGCAGCTGAGCAGGATGAATAATAATTACTTACAAATTGTGCATCTTTATTTGCTGATTAAACATTTTGCCACCATCAACTCCAGGCTAAGCTACGCAAGGCTGCTGTGCCATGGGCAGACTAATCAACATCTGAAATGTAAAGAAAATAACATGTTTTGTTAAATATAAGTGTGTAAGATTACATTTCATTGATTGATTTTGATTTATTAGCATGAATAAGTTCCAAACTGGAGTCTTTATGTATTCTGAAACATCAGTAAAACACTGCCAATAAACACCTTTATACACATTTCCCAGCTTCAGTTTTTTCTACAGTTAAAATAAAGGTGTCTTAATTTTGACATACACCACTGAAAAAGTTACATAAATTGCATGGCAGTGTGTAAACAATCTGTTGAACTGAGAAGTGTGTGTTTTTTTGCGTGTGTGTGTTTCTCCACAGCTAAAAGAGGAGAAGAAATGACTCATCCTCCTTGACAATGTACAGTGAGTGATGATTGAGCAAGATGCTGGCACTATGTCAAGGGGTACCAATGTGGAATATTGACCATTAGAATTTAAGCATTTATTTTTCCTTCTGTAAAACTCAAAATAACTGAGTCATCAGGCATTAATTTTGCTATTGTGTGTAATCGGAAGTTTTGTGCGCATTTGCGTCCAATGTAGTCTTTTTATGTTATGTAGCCTTTTAAGTGTCTGTGTTTGATGTAATCACCAGTGACACATTAAGCAGTGGGGACCTGGCAGAGTCATGATGTGCAATCTTGTGTAGTATAGAGTTGATGTGACAGATCTCAGAGCATGGGCACTATACTGTGTAAAGCTACACATACTTCCACTGAAGGACTGAGTGGAGACACTCACACAGAGATACATGTGACACAGTGTGTCAGGGAACTAGCATAGATGAGATGATGATTAGATCAGCACTTCTCAAAACAACAAAGAGATACACATGAAAAACACAATGTAACTTCATTACAATTACATTTCTATGAAATCAAACTGTACATTTAGGAAGCAACAGCGATTGACAAACAATTCCACATGCTGTTGTGCAAATGGAATAGACAACAAGTGAAAATTATAGGCAATTAGCAAGACACCCTCAATAAAGGAGTGGTTCTACAGGTGGTGACCACAGACCACTTCTCAGTTCCTATGCTTTTTAGCTGATGTTTTGGTCACTTTTGAAGACTGGCATTGCTTACACTCTAGTGATAGCATGAGACGGAGTCAATAACCTACGCAATTGGCTCAGGTAGCGCAGTCAATTATCAGAAACAGACTCTGTATAGGTGGTAGGAGTGCCAGACATCCACGGGTGGTGTTGTGTTTACAGCACAACACCGTGCAGGATGTTTGGCATTTGCCAGAGAACACCAAGAATGGCAAATTCACCATTGGTGCCCTTCACAGATGAAAGCATGTTCACACTGAGCACATGTGACAGATGCAACACAGTATGTAAATGCCATGGAGAATGTCCAGCATTACTGGTTTGACAGTGGATCAGAGTCTGTCAGAAGTTCCTGCAAGATACTGTTTACTGGCGTCCCCAATCCCCAGACCTGAATCCAATTGACCACATCTGGGACATTATGTCTCACTCCATCCACCAAAGCCATATTGCACCACAGACTGTCTAGGAGGTGGCAGATGCTTTAGTCCAGGGCTGGGAGGAAATCAGTCAGGAGACCATCCGCCACCTTATCAGGAGCAGTCCCATGTGTTGTAGGGAGGTTATACAGGCACGTGGTGGCCACACACAGTATTGAGCCTGGACATTATGTCAAAGTTGGATCAGCCTATAGTGTGTTTTTTCCACTTTAAATTTGATAGTGACTGCAAATCCAAACCTCCATGGGTTGATAAATTTGAGCACTCTGAACTTGCTTTTATACATGTGGTCACAGCATTAGCAGCAAGTGTCTTCAACTTTGAGTCGTTGTGTGTAATGAATGATGCCAGGTGTGTTCAAATTTTGCTGACTGTGGCAAGCATTTTGCATCACACGAGCAAGGAAAAATGTGCTAAGATGTATGAGAACGGAGAATTGTGTTTTGTGAATTGTTTCTTCATGTGAAATGTGTTTATGATATTGAAAGATGATGGCTAGATTTAATAAATGTGTTTAGACAACTGGTCATTTGGTTTAGAGGATTGGCTTTCGTGTTTTAGCTTTTGAGAAATAACTGTAAAAGCATTCTAAACAGTCATGATGCTCAAAGAAAGATATCGAGCTAGAAAAAAAATTATCTAGGCAAAATCAAACATACAAAAATGTATTAATTCAACACAAAAAAATAAATTCAAACTCGCTTCGCCTGCAATCTCAATTTTGGATCGCATCGGTGATTACTCTGTATTTCATATATATTCTGCCTACTGAGCGCTCCACATCTGTCTCGATCGTTTTGCACCCCTCCCTTCTGGACCCTCTATTTGGACTCATCCTCATATAACTACATCATTTCCATCTCTTCATCCCCTCATCCTTTTAATCTCTATCCCCCAATCCTTTGATCCCTTCATCCTCACCCACATCCCTTCATCCACTCCATTCATCTTCCCTTCATCACTTCATCCTTTCATCCCTTCATCCCCTCCCTCATCCCGTCATCCACTCCCTTCATCCTCCCTTCACCACTTCATCATTTTATCCCTTCATCCCATCAGCCCCTCTCTTTATGCCCTCAACCCTTCATCCTCTCCCTCATCCGTTCATCCCTTAATCCTCTCATCCTCTCCCCAGTTCACTCTTTTCTTTCAGGTTTTTGTCTGGGCGGTCCTGAGAAGGCTGGGGAAAAGATTAATTCCAGAAGACTGCAGCCCCACCCTGAATCTTCCTCTTAAGCCTCCATCGGCACATCTCAAAACTGAACTATTTTGTCAAATTGTGCCCCGAGTCAACCAGAATGAAAAACACTACTGAACAGTAACTAAACACTACGTGGAAAAATAGAAAACACGATGCTCAGGACATGAAGCTGAAGAAATACATGCTTATTGTTCACTGTGGGCTAAATGAATGTTGCAAAATAAAAATAAAAAAAACCTGTGCATTTAGCCCTTGTACAAAAAGACAAAACAGAAAATGTGTGCATTTAGACATATTACTTGTAAAACAAACAGAAATCATATGCATTTATCACTTGTGTACAGTAAGCCCACGTAAAAATTAAATACAAAAATATACAAATAAGTGCATTACTCAGCCTCAGCATCATGTATATGTGCTGGGTCAGGTTACAGGACTTTATTCACCTCACAGGCCACATTTTGTCTGGCCAGGCAACGGGCCAGGCTTGGCATGCCTCCACACCTACGTATGTCACCACCAAGTCCCAGGGCTTGCAGGAGATTTACCCTAGTGAAAGGTTGCCGTTAATATACCTCCACCACCATGGAGCAGAATTCCTTAATGTGGTTTAGGACGGGAGAGTATGGTGGAAGACAAAGTTTGATAAAACCTTGGCTCAAATTGAACCACTCTCTAACATGGAGGGCTCTGACAAAACTCATCTTGCCCCAAGCAACAACATAAATGGGATGCTCATCCTGCTTGCCTAACAGAACATCTCGTTTGTGATTGAGGAAAATGAGGAGCTGGTGAGACTTTACCCAAGATACTCTAAATCTTCCGATTATGGTGGACACAGTGAATCTACTGATGTTTGGTTGTACCCTTTGTCCAGCCTCCCTCATGCTAATACCATGGGCACGATCATGGTCAATCACAGTAGCTCTGGTTTCATCAGATATTACAGTTCTTTTCTTCTCTGACCACCTCAGCCTCCTCTCACACAAACTCTTCCTCTCAGATTTCTATCCATTGTAGGGCCCCACAAACCAGTGCTCTCTGAACTGGCTTCTGTATATGTTCTTTCACATCATTAGCTGCAGGTGTGTTCAGTTTTGAGTTGTGTTCAAGTGGTGACATCTGTGCTTTAATTGTGTGTCTTTTGTCACCTGTGCTCACCATTATGCAGCACGTGTTGGCAAGTTGTGTCTAAACAGGTGAAGAGTACTTATGGTTTTGCCAAAAGAGTGCTTAATTCAATCAGTGGGTTCAGGCAACTGATCATTTGGTTCAGACAATAGGGTTTAGTGTTTTAGCAATTGAGAACAAAACTGTTAATCCCTTTCCTTCCATAAACATTGCAATTTAAATCTTTGTAAATATTAGATATTATGGTTTTCAGCTAATGATGTGGCCTATCTCCATCAGTTTTCGGGTGAGAAGCAGGGTCAACAGTCCATCACAAAGCCACACAAGGCAAACATGCATGCACACAATCACTCCTAAGGGCAATTTAGAGAGACTAACTAACTTAACAGTCAAGTCTCTGGACTTTGAGAGGAGACCAAGTAAGAGAAGAGAACCCAAGCATGCACAAAGAGAACATCCAAACTAAATGCAGACAGACCCCAGGCAGGGATTCAAACCCCAGGACCCTTTTGCTGAAATGCAACGGTGCTACCAACTCCGCCATTTCACAGCCCCCACTTTATAAAAAATATAAACAAGATATAAGGAACAGTTTGTACATTTATGTGTTTGCACATGACATTTATTGACCAGATGATCCATCTCCTGTCTGTATGCAGACTTGTCATTGTCTTGATTTAGAATAATGGCAGTGATGTCATTTGCAAATACAGACGTGGGCAAAATTGTTGGTACCCTTCATTAAATAAAAGAAAAACTCATAATGGTCACAGAAATAACTTTAATCTGATAAAAGTAAAAATAAATAAAAATTATATAAATGTTGACCAATGAAAGTCAGACATTGCTTTTCATCCATGCTTCAACGGAATTATTTAAAAAATAAATGCATGAAACAGGCCTGGACAAAAATGATGGTACCCCTAGAAAAGAATGAAAATAATGTGACCAAAGGGACATGTTAATCCAAGGTATGTCCACTAATCAGCATCCTAGGTGTCTACAATCCTGTAATCACTCAGTGGGCCTATATATAGGACTCCAGGTAGTCACTGTGTTGTTTGGTGACGTGGTGTGTACCACACTCAATATAAACCAGAGGAAGCAAAGGAAAGAGTTGTCTCAGGAGATGAGAAAGAAAATCATAGACAAGCATGTTAACTGTAAAGGCTATAAGACCATCTCCAAGCAGCTAGATGTTTCTGTGACTACAGCTGCACATGTCATTCAGTAATGTACGATCCATGGGACTGTAGCCAACCTCCCTGGACGTGGCTGCAGGAGGAAAATTGATTACAGATCAAAGAGACGGATAATCCAAATGGTAACAAAAGAGCCTAGAAAGACTTCAAAATAGATCCAAGCTGAACTTTATGCTCAAGGAACATCAGTGTCAGATCGGAACATCCTTCGCTGTTTGAGCCAGAGGACAAATCATTAAAAAAAACAGACTGGAGTATGCCAAACTACATGCTGACGAGCCACAAAGCTTCTGGGAGAATGTCCTGTGGACAGATGAGACAAAAATTTAACTTTTTGCCAAGGCACATCAGCTCTATGTTCACAGACGGAAAAATGAAGCATATCTAGAAAAGAACACGGTCCCTACTGTGAAACATGGGGGAGGCTCGGTTATGTTCTGGGGCAGATTTGCTGCATCTGACACAGGGTGTCTTGAATCTGTGCAGGGTACAATGAAATCTCAACACTATCAGGGGATTCTAGAGAGAAATGTGTTGGCCAGTGTCAGAAAGCATGGTCTCAGTCGCAGGTCACGGGTCTTACAACAGGAAAATGACCCAAAACACAGAGCTAAAAACACACAAGAAGGGCTAAGAGGAAAACATTGGCCTTCTATGAGCCCTGATCTCAATCCTATTGAGCATCTTTGGAAGGAGCTGAAGCGTGCTGTCTGGAAAAGGCGCCCTTCAAACCGGAAACAACTAGAACAGTTTGCTCATGAGGAGTGGGCCAAAATACCTGCTGAGAGGTGCAGAAGTCTCATTGACAGTTACAGGAATCATTTGATTGCAGTGATTGCCTCAAAAGGTTGTGCAACCAAATATTAAGTTGTGGGTACCATCATTTTTGTCCAGGCCTGTTTCATGCATTTATTTTTTAAATAATTCCGTTGAAGCATGGATGAAAAGCAATGTCTGACTTTCATTGGTCAACATTTATATAATTTTTATTTATTATTACTTTTGTCAGATTAAAGTTATTTCTGTGACAATTATGAGTTTTTATTTGATTTAATGAAGGGTAACAACAATTTTGTCCACGTCTGTATAACGATCTTTAAAAAGGTTTTCTGAGGTGCAGTCATTTGTGTAAAGACAGAAGAGGTTTGGGAAGAGAACAGATGCCTGGGGAGTACCGTTGTTTTTTTGTATTGTTGGATATGTTACCAAGAAGAGTTATAGTCTATCTGGTCATTGGAAATATTAAATGAACAATTCTTGAATTGTTAATTTATTATTCCCTTCTTTTTATTTATTTACGGGGTACCATCTATCTCTAGGAATTATTAATATATTATTGTTAGAGTTAACTATCAAACAGCAGTTTCATAGCTAATTATCAATTAGTTAAACCAGATACCTTTTGTCTGAAGGCTAAGCCCTTTTGCTCAAATTGCTTTACACACACACTCAAAATAAAAGAAACAGGGGTTTGATTCAGTTTTAACCAATTATTTAACTACTTCTACCAAACACAAAACACAACCTCAGTTCAACACGCGACACACGCACATGGGCGGAATGCCAAACGGAATGCTGAACAAAGGGTGAATAGAGGCTACATTTGGCTTTCCCGCCAAAAGAAAGCGCTCCGGTTTGCAGCTCAAGACCAAAGTACACACAAACACACAATCAAACACTGCTTGTCTACTAATTAAGAAAAACGCAGTAACTTCAATACAAGCCATATACAATTAAAGCTCAGATTACTCAGAAGAAAACACTGTAAACTTCAAACATACAACTGATTCATGGAACTTTTACAGAGAATACATGCATACATAAAATTAATCCTAGGAATTGCTCCGCCCATACTTAAAATAAATCGGTTTGGTCTTACTTTGAGGATGATCTCCGTGAGGCTGTTTGATTTCAGCGAGAGTAAATCCTTTTAGGTACGACGGAAAAACGTGATTAAAAAAAGAAAAAAAAAAGAAAAAAAAAGAGAAATAGCTTTGCGGGCAGTCGAAGCTCAAAGGGAAGGTTTGCTAGCAGGGCTCTTAGTCAGACATGTATCAGGAATTTGGGCAGAGGGGAGAATCTCCCACAGTTCAAACGAATTGAACCAGAGAGAGAAAGAGCTCTCTTCCTGACTGGATACTTAAACCAGTGCGCTCTGGTGCACAGAGCTGTGCTGTTTGTTCACGGAGCTGTCCTGTTTGTTCAGACATCCAGTCAGGCTGCAAGTGAGCTGCAGTGGGTTTGATTGAGTGGTTTTTCACCCAGTCGAGATAGAGGGACTTATCAGGGTCTAACCCTCCTGGGAAGGAGCGAGGTTCTGTTGATCGCCCGGATGTAGGGAGTGAGAGAGAGACGGTGCGCCGGTGTGATTCGGCCGGGGGAAAGAGTCTTTAGTATAGCCTGTTCCATTCTGAAACAGCAGGAAACCAGCACAATAGGATCCTAGCATAATTTATCGTAGAATCCTCTTATAAACTTTCATATCTCATAGTCAGACTCTGCATTCTAGCACTCACAGGAGAAGGGAACCCAGCTCCAAAAGGAAAGGGAGCAGTTTGGAGTTTTCTTCCAGCACAGCCCTTTGGCCAAGGACTTGGTCAAGGAGAGAACAATTCAATTCAAAAGCACTTTATTTATCCCCAAAGGGAAATTTAAATGGTGCATTATAGTAGCTTATTTCAAGACAGTACTGTACAATCCCTACTTCACCCTTCCATTTCTGGCAAAGGAAAGTTTCAGTTTGGTACTTACTCCAAGCAAGAAGAAGACTGCTGAACAATGAGGTGAATCACAAAACACTTCTGAAATAAACCTCAGAAGCTGCATTCGCTCACCGCAACAGAGCAGATATGTGGTGAATGCTGTGCTGGAGAGCTGCAAAAATGTATTGTTTTAGTGAAGGAAGGTGAGAGCTGATCACTGTTTTAGCCAAGCCAGATATATTGAAGCCAACATCACATAGTGTACGTATGGGGGGTATGAATGAGGCGTCCTTTTTTCGTATGTCCTGTATTTGTAAGAATGTGTACACATGAGAGGGAGGGTACGTATGACTGTCTCTGTCTGTCTATGTCTACCTGTCAGGTTGGGTGTTTGGCTGCTCTCTGGCCTGATGCATCTTCTTCCCTCCCCGTCACTCCCCGTCGGTGATGGTTGCTCCTGCCCGCTGGTTGATGATGACTCTCGATGCATGGGGCTGGGGGTCCCGGTTGCGGCCCGGCTCGGTCCTGGTGCATGTCGGGCGGGTCCTGGGTGGTCCGGTGTGTCGGGCGGCCGCTGTTTCGGGCCGATGTCCTCCTTGGATTGACTGGGGCACCTCTTATGGGGGTGCCGGGGTTGTAGAATAGGTTGGTGCCGTCCGGTGGATCGGTGGGGACCGTGCCTGGCGCCCAGTCCTCCTGCCGGTTCCAGGACTTCAGCTGGCTGGTCTGTTCACCTGGTGGGGCTGTCCGGCATTGGCTGGGCCCCTGATCTTGGCGCCCCACGTGGGGCGGGATCTGGACCCTGGAGCTGGAAGATCTGGATGTCCAGGTGCCGGCTGGGCGCGGCCTGGGGAGGGCGTACATCCGCTGTGGCTCTTGCTGTGGCTCCCTGGCGTGTGGATGTGTGGAGGCGGGCCGGGTTGTTGGCGGTGGGTATTGGTCCGGGGTGGCGGCGGCGTGTGTTGTCCGTCGGTTGGCTGCGGGTCCTCCTTGCCTGCGGCGGCGGCGGGGGGCCCTTGTCGGCTGGTCCCTGGTTGGGGCCCCGCTGGGGGGCGGGGTGCCCCTGGTCCCCGTGGCCTCCGGTTCCTGATCCGGGCCCGCCCTGGCGTAGCCGGTTACCGGCGGAGCCCGTGGGCTCGTCACTGCGATCTCTCGGGCCCCAGCATTGCGGCTGGTGGGTGTTCCCCTGGGGCTTCCATCTGTTCCTCTCTTGGTGGGTGATCGACCCTGCGCTGATCCGCCTGTGGACTCTGTACTCTGTGGGACCCTGGATGCATACATCTCTTGCCTCCTCCATGTCTGTGCCGATTCCTGTAGGACGGATTGACGGTTCCTTACACCAGCTATCAATCACTTGCATGGGGAAACCTTATTCAGACCTGCATGCTCGCACACACATAGGTGTGGGGACATAGGTGAGGACGGACATATCTTAAGCTGAGGTTATCATCATTAGTTAGTTGTTCACAGGAGCTTACCAGAAACATTTGTATTATGTTCATTAATCAATGCTTGTGTGTAGTGAATGTATAATTCTTTGTTTATTCTACCAGATCCGAACTATTGGTTTGGTTCTGTACAGTTTGTTGTTTTTGTTTTGTATTACTGTTTCTCTGCCGTCCGGCAGAGGTGGAGGACTGGGATGTTTTCTTGTGTTCTTTATTTGCCTCCCTGTCTTGTGTCGTTGGTTCGCCCCTCTGTTGGTCCTGTTTCTTTTCTTCACCTTCTTCCTTTCTCCCTTCTTGTCTCAGTTTAATGTCCATGACGTCAGGAAATTGAACCCACAGTAATCACTAATAAAGATTTTTCATACATATACATCAAGTGGCGTACTACAGCGAAGCTGTAATACTCTGCTTGGGAAAGTAAAACTGTTGGGCTTGTACTTGGTACTCAGACACCAATTCTGAGTAGCATACTGCTAGACAGGACACGTTAAAAAAGAAGAAAAAAAAAAAAAAGAAGCCAACATCACAGCTAAAGACTGGTACCTGCACCGTCAGCCGTGGAACCAAGTGCCTCTCTGTTAACCATCCTATAGCAGCCATTTTTTAGCCTCACGGCTAATGTTGTTTGAGCCTCCCCCCGTCATCCAAGGAAAATCCTGGAGAACTTTAAGCATTCAATAAGGTCTGTCTGGGCAGAGGCAATACTAGTTCAGGAAAAATAACATTTAAGGGTTGTGTGTTTTCACTGTGATTTGGTACCTTTTGTAAGATTAAAGCACTCTTGTTTGTTTGCTCAGCCTGGATGTTTAATCAGTGTCTTTGAAGGTTTTCTAACTGAAAGTTATTTTAAATTCTGCATTCTGAGTTACTCGATCCAACAGGAGTTTTCTTTTATTTGTTTAATGCTTGACTGCTGAGCTATTTGCCTGTTCAGCAAATTGCAGTGGATCCAACAGGGCTTCTTTGATGTCCTTCAGATGATTCAGTAACACAGGATCCTAGGACTTCATGGCTGCTGTCGTCTGACATTTTGCATGAATTACTGGATCTGTACGAGAAGACAGGTGCACAGACTTTAGACTTAATAAAACACTGTGGGTGTTCTAGATATGTCTGTGTGTGGTTGTTCTTACAGCACTGACACCAGCAAAAGTCCATGCTTTGTGAATTACCAAAACTCCTGCTTGGAATTTTCTTCAAAATCCTGTGTCAGCTGGATCATCTCTGTTGTTTGCAAATGTTTTCCTTCTATCCAACTTTCTAATTAATATTCTTGAATAAAACACTCACCGACTGATCATCTAAATCCACAGATATGTTGGCAGCCATTTCCCACAAATGCATTACGCAAACTGTTAGGACTGATGAAAGCCCCAGAATGAACTGAGAAGACTGCACTTATGAGCAGGCTTAGCTGCGTCCTCAAAAGCTCTCCCATTGGTCCATGGCCACCGATGGTGACCACAACGATGAGATCACAAGCAAAGGTTATAAGAATGATGGGTGTCGGCCAGTTCAAATTGTTCTCGGCAGATCCTCTGCATAGAGAGGATGTCTTATTTCACTGGTTAGAAATTTACCTTTGATCTGACCTGCTGGTCGGGAAGAATGATCATTCTTAAAAACCTTCAAAGTGCTAAAAGCCATTTGTGTACCTAGCTTTGGGTGACAGGTTTGAACTGATCCCAGACAGTTCTTTGTGAAGGGCTCAGTTGTCCCCCTTTTGAAATTTAATAGCCACATTTGCTGCCTCCTAGTGGATTTGTCTGTGGACCTCTCCTTTTGTCCTTCATCTGTTGGGCTCATTTTACTCCCTCTTTCATGGACTGGAATTCACTTTGGCAGTAGAACTGAACCAAATTTATTTTAAACATGTCTGGACAGATTGACAAACTAGGACAAAATTAGGTTTTAATGAGCAAGACCTCATTCATTTAAGTGTTAATGTCTTTTCAAAGCGCTGTAACTACTCACTGCATTGTTGTACGCATGAGGTGTGAACTGTATTATATGCTGTGTTGACACTGTTTTTTTGGTTTTGTTTTATCCTGGACAGATTGTCCTTTTTCCCTCCCTCTCTTCTTCTTTTCCCTTCCCTCTCTCTTTTTCTTGCTCTCCTCTCTCTCTCTCGTTGTCTGAGAACCCAGTCTACAGAGGCAGCCCAGTCGAGTCTGCATTATCTGGTCTGTTATCTGAAAGGCTAACTCCAACTGTGGCCTTCCCATGTGGAGACAGAACTTGCCATGTTCTTGGCTGTCTTAGCCCAAAGCTAAGTTTTACTACTCTTTGTTCCACATGTGCTGTCCCCCATTTTGGCAGAGGGATACTTTTTATGACCCTTATCTAATCCCTGCTGGAGCACCCTGTAGTAAGATATCAGTCATCTTCCTTCTCTGATCCTCTTGGTGTTAGTTTTTATTATTTTTATATATTATCCATTTTCTAATATTGGTTCGTTTTAGTGCATGCAAAGAGTAGACATAATTTATCAATTAAATGTTTTGGCTGGTTATTTGACATAAATTGTGAATAAATCTGGCAAAGATGTGAGGTTGTCTGTGAGACTGAGTGTCGGCTGATATAAAGTTCTTCTACTAAAGACCAACATGTTACTCCGATAATCCATCCATCCATCATCTATACCGCTTATTCTCAAAGACGCCAGTCCCCACAACTCTCCAGCATTCAATGGGCAAAGGGGAGGGTACACTCTGGACAGGTTGTCAGTCCATCGTAAGGCAACCAAAAGGCAAACAGGACAAAAACCCATGCACACACACTCACACCTAAGGACTTTAAAGAGACCAATTGACCTAACAGTCATGTTTTTGGACTGTGGGAGGGAGCTGTTACACCCGGACGGAACCCACGCATGCACAGGGAAAACATACAGACTCCATGCAGAAAGACCCTGAACCAGGATTCTAACACAGGACCTTCTTGCTGCAAGTCAACAGTGCTACCCACTTCGTAGTCTGGTAGATCATAAATAATTGATTACTCAAGCTTCATGAATAATTATATTAATTTTAAAATATTGATAATAATTACTGGTGATTATTTTAAAACAGACACTTATCACATTTTGTTTCCCAACAGCTAAAACATATAACTTGAGATATATAACACTATTCGAACTAAGTACATATCTTAGATAAATCTTCCCATTTGAATCCAGTTACATATTAAATAAAACAATATTTTGAAGATATTTTATAAAAAAAGACCTGTAAAAAAACTGTGTGTATTTTGCTTTGTGCTGAACTCTTGACTGTCAAGCTGCAAAACTGCAGTATCAGCATCAGCAATTTTCTTCATTTTCACTCCTAAACAGTCTGTCTGACAGATGGTCTCCCATCAGTCTACTGCATAGCTTTAAAATCACTGTAATCTGTGCAAGTGAAGGAGAAAGATAATTGAAAACCATTTGGGAGTAAATAAAAGGCACTGGAACGAACACAGTTAGATGCCATTGTATAACATTGTTACCCTTTTGTTGCTGCAAGAAGTTTAGGGAGCTAAATCAAGCATTTCAATTAGTGCATCTGCTATCGGCATACTCTCACAAGCGTGCATGCAAATTTGCACACAATACGGATAATGATATTGCAGCTTATCAGGATGACTGTTTTTCAGAGGAGGCTATAACAAAGCGTTTGCAATAATTAAGCCATTGGAAATCAAACAGCCAAGGCTCTGGCAAACACTCCTATCTCCCCATCTCTTTGTTTCTATTCCTTTGTTACTCACCCACTTTTTCAATCTCTTAGAACCATTCTCACATTTATGTATTTGTGAAAAATCAGAAATTCCCCATCTAAACTCGGTCCTCACAAAAACTGAAAGCATCACGTTAATCCTAACCAAGCTTTAAAATCATAAAGTCAAACTGAGTCTCTTTTAAGGATCTTCCTTTAAAGTGGGAACAGACCAGAAAGACCTTATACCCCAAACAAAAAGTTGATTTTCTACAGGTCTGGAGAACTGCTGAACATTTGTCTCTATGTTCTTTTCAACTCGGTTACAGATCAGTTTGATTAATTGTTAGTGTAGTGAATCACCTTTCTGGAATCTTCAAGTTATCCTGCCTGTACTTTGTAAACACATAAAAAAAATATATATAAGTGTTTGTATGAGTATGATATTTTAATTTAAATACAAGGGTATTTTTTGCATTTTCAGAACAATTAAAAATTTGAAGCGTGGTTCTGTTAAAAGTTTAAAGGCATGTTTTTTCTGTTTTGTTTTTTCAAACCTGTAGTGCATAACTCTCATGGTGTTTTGCTTTTGTATAAATCCAGATTAGTTTGTCCCTGAAGCTGAAGCTTACAGCTAGAGGGGACAAGCAAACTTATGCTATCTTTAGGCAGCTGGAAAATGTCATAGAGGTACATAGTAACTCAATGTTATGTAATTTAAGTAACTCATAAACAATTTTTCAGTTGTAATTTACACAAAGGTTGATGATATTTACACGTCATATAGAGGTGGGAGACAGTTTTGGCACAAGCCCCTCCCTGATACTACGAAGAAAAAACTGAAATACAGAACAGAATAATAGTAGCTCATTTCTCAAAACACTACAACGTTAGATTTGATCCTTCCATGTGTTTGTTAAAGGAGCAGTGTAGTGAAATTAGTTGACATTACCTAATTTTTGTGATACTCCTGGCTCACACTGTCATGAAGACAGATTCGCACATCAGCTGACACGCATAAGGGATACTTGACTTTGCAGGTTAAGGGGATTATGTATGGTTCCTGCATTCACCAACAATAAGAACAAGAATAAATTATATTTTGTTTTCATTTGAACCATTAAGTTTGTGCCTCTTTATTCTATGGCAAGAATCTAATTTGGATTTTAGACAATTGCAGTCTATCCATCCATCCATCCATCCATCCATTTTCTTAACCGCTTAATCCTTAATGGGTCGCGGGGGGGCTGGTGCCTATCTCCACGGGCGAGAGGCAGGGTACACCCTGGACAGGTCGCCAGTCCATCACAATTGCAGTCTAGATAGCCTTAAAAGTGTAAATTGTCCCTTTTTTTTTGGCCTATTTCACTATTTATCCCCCACAGTCCCTGTGCAAACCCTTATGGTGTGCTGCCCTGGGAAGTGAGGCAAATGACCTACATGAAAGAGCATCACCAGGATTCTGAAAGGTCATGCATTAAACAGTTTTATAGAACATTATATGAACAATGTTTATGGTAAGAGAAACTATATAATATGAAAGTAAAAGGGGGCTCTGTCAATGACAGTGAGGCATGTACATTTGTTTTAACTGTATGAAAAAACCCTAATATATATTTGAAAATATATATTTATTGAGCTGGCCTTACATATATAATTTCAGTGAAACTCTTATGACTGTACAATGGAAAAAAACATCAATTATTTTAACTTGTACTTATGAACAATAACCTTAAGACCAGTCCAACTAGCTTCTCTCATTCAGTTATATAACCTTCAATAATTACTCAACATCACTCATGTATATATCAATTTGTTTATTTCCTTTTATTTTATTTATTGCATTCTTAAAAAGGTTTGTATTATTGTATGTTTGCACAAAGTACCAAAACAATTTTCTAATATTGTAAATCTGCTCAACAATGGGCAATAAAATCTTTCTGATTGGTGATTTTAAAGTAGGACCCACTGATGGGACTGACCCCCCCCATCTGAAATGCGAGACGCTTGAAATACAGAGGTATGAGTGTATCTGCTCCGCATGATTCTACAAAACTTGGAAATAAACTTTCAGAGCACAGATGGATGGATTATGTAAACTAATGAATATTGTTGTAGTGATGCTCACTGCACAAAAATCTGAATATGAAGTTTGAGAAAAATAACTACTAGAAAAAAGATTGGAGATTTCTTACGCCTCTATAGCTACATAGTTTATGGCAAACCAGCAAACAGGATTTATTCTGTGTTTTCTTATTACAAGGGCTTTCTTTTTGCGTCTTATCCATAGAGCGTACATTTTTTGAGTGTGCAGCTAATAGCTGTTCAGTCAAAAAGTTTTCCATCTGAGCTGTGGATTTCTTTAGTTCCTTTAGCCTATAATAGAACATAGTCAGAATGCACTGTGATGAAACAACCTCATTTTTGTATGCCTTACTAATCTTATCTGTTGATTTCACATTGAACTGGCACAGCAAGATGACTAAGATTAGATGCAAGTGTGTGTACTTTTCAAAGTCTCTAAGCCTATAACAGGACCTCTGAAGGCACTTGAAAGAAAGCAATGAAGTCAAGAAAATGAAAAATTATGTAAATGAAAAGGAAGAAAACAACTGTTGTTTCTTGGAGGGCAGACCTGCTCAGATGAGTCAGCTTGAAATTGTCTGGGTGAAAAAAGGAAATTATAAATGAGATGAGATGTGCGAGCATATACATATATATATATATATATATATATATATATATATATATATATATATATATATATAATATATAATATGTAACAAATACAAAAACCACAGTGATGGATTTTTACATTAACTTTTTATCCGATAATGCAAAATCCGGGATTGTTTTACAAAATATTTCAGGCAGCTGAAATATTCCATTCCCCCATGTAACTTTGGTAAAGTAAGACCAAATTTCATCATATTCATAAGACTAAGTGTCCATGTTGAAACAACTAAGCACTGTTAAAGACATGTAAATAATTTTGTTCTTGTGTTGTGAAGAGGGGAACTGAATATTTCCAGCAGTCGAAATATGCTGTATGATGTGAAGAATTAAAAATGAATGGTTTAATATCTGCCCCATGGGGTATAAAAACAGTATAACAGATTATGAAAGTCAGCCTAAAATATTCCCCTTTTGCTAAATAAAATGAAAACAATGTGAAAGAAAACTATGAGGGTGTGTGTGTGTGATTGCCTTACCTTCTCCTCCTTAGGGGTGCGGTTCGGTGTTATCTTCCAGCTGAACTCACTCAGCCTAATCACGCAGGAGCGTTTAAAAGGGGAGCGCAAACCTGGAGCAGACGCAAGATGGCTCTCCATCATATGCAGCAGCAAACCTCACTCCTCCAAAGCCTAAATCTGTTAACTAAGCTGTTCCATGACCTCAGTGCAAAGATCCCCTCTCATGAGTCTTGTTTAAAGCCTTCTTCTTTGACATCCCAGGCTCCGTTCCCAACCCAGGCTTTCCGTGCGGTTGTCTCCCTGCCTTCAGAGCCATTCTGCAATGGCCTGTGAAAGAGCAGGGGTTTTCTCCTGCAGTGCTTGCTCGCATTGGAACGCTTCCCCCAAATTTTTCAGGAGGATGCTAATAACATCTCCTATATGGATGCCCTATTCAGAGGTAACACTCTGCAGTGAGCTCAGGCCCTTTTCAATTAGGACTCTTTCAGCCAGTACTCTTATTAAGATTTTATCAATCAGTTTAAACATATGCCAAACTACTCTGGGAGCTCAAGTAGGGTTATTGTTCTGTCGCCTGCTTCGCAATTGAGATTCGCACATTAGCTGCTGATGCCGGTTGAAAACGATCGCGCTTAAGGTTAAGGACGAACTCACTTACCGAGATGAACCTGAAACCAATATAGACAATAGACTCAGGGAAAGATCCAGGTCAAGGCTAATGTCGCCATTTGCCTCTTCTTCCTCTATGTCTTCCCCAGCCGTCCAAACTCCAAAAACTTCCGTATTGACCCTGCAAAAACCCTCTTCAGAGCGCCGGTACAGATCAGATTGGGCTCGGCTATCTCCTGGCGAACGCCATATGGAGAGCGGCTAATGCCTGTATTGTGGACATCACAATTGGACATTTTTGTTTTTCCGTGCCAAGTTCGCCCAAAAGATCATGCCCATCAGTGAAGTTGGGTGGGGCCTCCAAAACCAGCCCCCGGCTCACTCTACCTGCTGTGATTTTACATTGAAAGAGCACATTTCCCTCGAAGCGTTGATTGAGTCAGGGTCAGAGCAAAATTTAATTTGTCCTGAAGCAGTTAAACAGTTTAACCTTCCTAAGAAGTGCTTTCCGTTCCGTTGCCTGTCCATCCTCGCTCTCCTGCCTGGAGACTGTGCATCCCTGGATGTCGTCGTTGATGTAACCATCCCCAGGTGCACGGTCCCTCCGGCTCCCCTGAGTAGAAATGCTGCACCCCTCCAAGTAAGCACCTCACTTTCTGGTTCTCTCTTGTGATCTGCTCACCTTTCTCTCCTCTCACCTCCAGTTGTTCTTTTAACCTGCCAGTGTCTGACCAGAGGAATTCCCTCCGAGTCCTCTGAGCTTCCAGAGCCTCCCCTCTCTGAGAAAAGAAACAATAAATTACTATTTATTTTTCAACTTCTGAGTCGCTGAGTTGTTTGTGTGTCTGCATTAGAGTCTTAAAACTAAAATCATGACAGAACCATCTGGCCACCCGGACTCTGCGACACACCTAGGCTCAGCTTTCTCGGAGCACAATATGCTCCTGGGCCGCCATGAGATGGCTCTCCAACATATGCAGCAACAGCAGGCCTCACTCCTCCAAAGCCTAAATCGGTTAAATAAGCTGTTCCATGACCTCAGTCCAAAGATCCCCTCTCATGAGTCTCTGCACAAGAGTCCTAAAACTAAAATCATGACAAAAACAGTATTGGTGACTGATATTACTCAGGTTTTAATGAACAAGATTCAGACTTTGATTCTCGCCATTTAAAACAAAAAGTACAAAACTGTTTTAGAAATCACACACACACACACATACTGACAAGACCATGTTTATTTGTATTAATTTAAACTTGCACAACACTTGTTTCTCTGAAAGGGACAAAGTTTTTTTTTTTACTTGCAAATTATGAAAAATCAAGCTTTTTTCATTCTCTACTTTTCGTTTTTCAAATTTGGTTTTAAAGCAAAAAATTTTTTTTTTTTATTTTTTTTTTTTTCTGATTTTATTTAGAAACTGAAAAACTAAAGAACGAACCATACACAGATTAGTAAAGAGTTTAACAACATGTTCGTCCAACAGATATTTCTCACTTGTCCAAAACAATAATTTATGTGGTTTGATTTTTATGATTCTTGTGATAGCCCTGAGAAGAAAATAAATACAGTGTTAGTGTTATGTCACAAGAGATGTGCACTTTTTAACTTTACACTAGATTGCAGATTTGCTTAGTGCTTTCATGCATCAGATTAGGGTCAAACTGTACACCTCTTAATTGCAATACCCAAAATCATCATTACAAAGACTTTGATTAATTACTCCATTTTCTTTCTAAGTCCTGTATGCAGCTACTGATGAAGAAGAGATCAAACTGATACCTAAAAGAAAATATTGGGTGCAAGGTGCTTTGCTGTATAGGGTAAAAATGACAGTTTTCTTCTTGATCACCCTCTGAGCACAACATAAGGAGAAATTTATTTAGACATTTCAATTTTCAACTGTCACCTTGCAAGACTGATTCTGTCTCAGAGGAACAGTGACAGCTTCAGCAGATGAAAATTTTCTCTCTCCGAGACTGACAACTTGCATGCTCACTATGACCCTCTGACTTTCCCTCCAAGACTAAATCCAAGATGTAATTAGAAATGTTTTGTACAGAGCTGTGTGCTCCATTTAAAGCTGAAGCCAAATTCATTCCATCCAACAAAATTTTGGCTTTACGGCTACATTTATGGGTCTCACATCAAGCTATCTACCAGTCTATCTTGGGTTTGTCACATCTGTATGGGGGTTTTCAATTTAGCTTACATATTTTCCCCTATGGAGGGTGGAGCCAAGTTGTATGCAACTGACATCTTGTTGAAATCGGATTTATTAGAGTTGTAAGATTTAAGGAGCTACTTGATGACCATTTGCTGCCTGAGTGTCAACCCAAGTGATTGTCTCCTGCCCTCTTTTGAATGTATCCATATATTTTCTCTTCCAAGACTTACCTGTGTACTCTTTATGCCTTCTCCAACCGAAGTCCCATTATGGTTTTATTTGGAGCCCTCTGAGTAAATCCAAATAAAATCATCAAGAACACAGACAGCCTCCCTCTTACCTTGACTAATCACCTGTTTCCTGGGATTCCGGCCACAGAGGGGATCCTTCACATGCAATTTCTGGAAATCCCTTACCTCTACATCACCACACAGACCAACAGTAAATCAGGATCTTTATTTCCTTTTAATTAGTCAGTGCATTTCCAAAGAACAACCAATCACTCCTTCCAACGTTAACATTTGCCCTTACCTTAAAGCGATGTGCCTCAGCTGAACTGATGCTGTGAATTAATGTATCAGAAGCTAACAAAAGCACAATGTGATATGGGCTTTTCCAGATTGTTTGAAGGTACAATATTATTCAGGTGTGTAAACTTCTCACTTAAAAAAATGTTTTAAAAAAATATCTTGTTTCATTACACTGAAATTTAGTTAAAAAAATAAATTAAATAAAAAACAACTACAACTTGCATGTCGAACAAAACAAAAAAAATCTTTTTTTATACAGCTCATGTCAACATATGGTTTGTACATCTGTTGCATATGAATAATAGTAAACAATACGTTGTTTTGTTTAGTTTTGTGAAAATATCCTTTCTGAAAAAGGTAATTACTAACCCCCCCCCCCCCCCCCCCAGCAAATTTTAATAGTTCAGTTACTAAACATACCTTAATAGGCATTAATACAAACAGTGGAAAATGTAACATTGAGGCAAAGTTCCATGGTGTTCCTTATTTCCACCTTTGGGGGTAGGCTGCCAGCAATCATCAGGAAAGAAAATTAAGTGTTAGCAACTATTTATTTTTTTTATTTTTAGACAAGCTGTACAAAAAAAAATAAAAAAAAATATCCAAATTGGTGAATCCACAATTACTGAACAGTGAATATAATGTGCTGTACTGTACAAATTAAATGACACAAGGACAATCAGGTCAAGGATGTTGTGTTTCACCGGTTACAATATATATTTTTTTCCCATGTCTTTCTTCCTAACAGCAGTTTTCACTTGTTATATCTATGAGGGGGGGGGGGGGGGACAAAAAAACAGAAAAGCAATCCCAAAAAACCTTTAATATTCCCAGTTGATAGTATAGGGCAAACACACTTTAAATGAAATACAGGCAGATATAAGTGAAATAAACACACTGTCATAAAACATGGCACGCTTGACATCTTTACCAAGTTGAGACGTTATCTGTGTTTTGAATCAAGCTCCAATTTGTGGAAATTCTCAGGACTGAATCGAATGTGTGGATCAGTGAAATTATTGCTGTGTGATCATATTCTTGACAGAAAAATTGTGCTGCTGCTGAACCCTGAGATTTGAGCTTGAATTTATTCTGAGAGGAAGCATTAAAGTTGTGCTGCAAACACAGTTACAATTTAGATGCAATGTTGGCTCTTTCCACATCAACATCAAATTGATTACTGTACCTGGGGAGGTTACACCTAATTTATTTTGCTTTACCGTTAGAAATTTACTAAATAAACTCAGCATTATGTGTGCTCGTTTTCATTTGTTTTAGAGTAAGTCTCTGGTTCAGTATTTCTCTTTAAATACTGTAATTATTCAACCCCACATATTTTTGAAAATATCTAGCCAACAGCTATTTGCAAAAAACAATTCAAACAATAATGATTTCACACAAAAAACATGTGAGGTGGTTTCTCCAAATTAAATGTAAAATTCTGAAGATAGTTGCAGTCTCAACATTATTAAACCTTTTTATGATTGGTGTCTGGCCATGAATCATATTTGCAACAGGTCATACCCCTTATACCAGTGAAGCACAGAGTTGGAGGTATCATTTTTGGGGATGCTTTGTTGCTGGTGGACCTGGCAATCTCACCATCATGAAATCCAGACTGAATTGTATGTTGTATCAGTTTTTGCACGGCAGTCAAAGCCCAGATTTTGATCTTGATAAGATATGAGAAACAAGCAAACATATTCCATCTGAAAGTGAAGACTGGACCAACCTACTCAACTCAAGTCAGAGACTGGCAGATGTAGTAAAACCTTTTCTCTTGACATTTTGTTTTAAGGCGTAAACAAGGTGATTATTGCATTTAAATCACTGTCTTGTCCAGATAATTAAAAAAGGACTTAGAACTTAGAAAAGACGTACATTCTGAATTGATAACTTTTTCACATGAACATATGTTCACACAAAACAAAGTCCAAATTTTCTCTGCTGTGGTGTGGTGGGCTTAGGTGGTGCCTCCCGACCCTGAAACATCATGAGCCCTATTGTCATCACCTAAATTATGGTGAATGATCAGGGACACAGACGTCCAGAGGGCCCAAGACCCTAGGAGCCCCAGGCGGAACAGTGCAGAGCTGACAACGCCCCCCCAAGACAGGAACATAGGGAAATCTCAGGGGAACATCCAGCAGGGGCCTGGGAGCCCAGAGGGATGAACCCATGGGCTCCGACGGCAACCGGCTACGCCAGGATGGCCCTGGTCCAGGACCTGGAGACCCCAGGGGCACCCAAACCCCTCAGCAGGGCCCCGACCAGCGATGGGCCTAAAGTCTAAAAGCTGACACCACACCGGGCCAACCTCCACTGCCAACACCCCAGCCCCAACCACCCACCTACTTCGGGGTGCCACAGCAACAACTACAGTGGATGGACGCCCTCCCAGGCCCCCCCCAGTGACGTGCCCACACCCCAAGACTCTACATGAGTGGTACAATGATGGATCAGGTTGACAGAGGCATCTGGGGAGGCACCCCAATTCAACCCGATACATCAGGGGAGGGAGGCCTTGACACTTCTTACCTATTGAATCCAGTAAATCGCTGCAGCTTTCCTCTGGATAGGTGGTGGAGGTGCTGGCCTCAGAATGGGTGAGTTTCTGGGATAGTGTGCTTGTCGGCATGTCAGATTTTTTGTGGCTTGGCCATAACAATGCTGTCAAAGCACTGGTCAAAGTAACAGTCCAGGCTGTCCAAAGTTTCCTCATCCATTTGTTTAATAGATATATACAAATTAATGGTTAGTTTAAGAGACAAAAAGCATTCACTCTATTTGGTTAGAATTTATTGGGTTGTTTTACCTGAGTCAGTTTGTTTGCTTTACCAGTAAACCGCTGTTTTACTTACACACAGCTCTTGCGAGATCTCAGCAGCTCATCTCAGGGTCATTCATTTCCATTTCAATTCCCCTCGATAACTAACTGTCTGTTTGTTACCAGGAAGTTTGTACACTTCTTTAATTTATCCATTATCGAGACACACAGCCAGAGAAAGAGTTTGTGGTAGTAGAGAGTCTAGTGTAGATATACTGTTAAAATACAGATATTTGTTGATCTACTCTTCACATTTATTGTATATTTTCACTTCCTGTTTTCGATTGTGGGTGGTCTGGAGGAGAGCTCTCTATATTTGTTTGTTTTAGTTAACAAACATTAAAAAGTAAAAAACAAGGTATGTATATAGAATATACATACATTTCATGCAACGGAAGTGGTAAAAGCCTGAATGGATATATTTTGAAATAATATAAGAAGTTGATATAAGAAGGTAAATTTGTGTCAAAAAGAACTTTAAAAACAAAAGAATAGGTGAGAAATTTGTTAACATCAAAATTATCCAAAACATGTAATTATAACACAGAGATGCACTTGGTGTGTCGGGTTTGAATTAATATTAACAACCTTTTTTGTAAAATAAATATTTTGTGTAATTTAATTCAATTCACTTTTATTTATATAGCGCCAATTCACAACATCTCAAGGAACTTTACTACAAAAGTCATTTCAATACAATTATACAAACATTACAGTAATTTAAAAGTTTTCTATGTAAGGAATCCTAGCAGATTACGATGAGTCATCAACGTAAGGTTGTGCCCTGACCTCTGCCAGAACCTGACTCAGTACAACCTTTTTTGTAAAATAAATATTTTGTGTAATTCAATTCAATTCACTTTTATTTATATAGCGCCAATTCACAACATCTCAAGGAACTTTACTACAAAAGTCATTTCAATAAAATAATACAAACATTACAGTAATTTAAAAGTTTTCTATGTAAGGAATCCTAGCAGATTACGATGAGTCATCAACGTAAGGTTGTGCCCTGACCTCTGCCAGAACCTGACTCAGTACAAGCGGTCATCTGCCACGACCATCTGGGGGTCTGAGAAGACAGAGAAGAGACAGCATTGAGGATGCTCGGTGACTTTGAGCATCATCTGGACCGATGTTCCCCATCCAGCACGGGACTTTATAGTTGAGCAGGGTACCAGACCATGTGGAGCTTCTATGGGGAGAAAAATACTGAGAGAAAACTGGGTTAACAATCGCAATAACAGCAGAAAAAAATGTATCTGGAGAGTAGTAGAAGATAAAAGTAGAAAAGAGAAGAATGGTGGTCAGCCTGTCCTCCAAAAGTCTAAACCTATAGCAGCATAACTAAGAAAAAATAGCTCAGGATACTATAAGCCTTCCCAGTAGTGGTAGTTTCTAATGTGTCATTCTTAATTATTAGTTTTTTTTTAAAGTTTGTTTGTTTATCACTGTGTTATGATAAAAGTGGGGACTGTTATGGGAAAATGGATATTAACCAATTTATATTAAGAATGATCTTTTATGTGTATTCTTTAATATTGAGAGATCTGTGTGCTATTTCATCATGATATAGTGATAGTCTGATTGTGTGACACTGTATAATGTTAGGTTGGGTCAAATGAACTGATATTAGAATTCCTACTTCTGTATTGCCATGGAAATAACCCTCGGCGTATGGATATCCTGATGTGTCCTAAGGCTGAGCCTGTCCTATCAGTGTGGAGACTTCACCATGAAGAAATGTTTACTGATATGGTAGAGATAGTACTAAGGTTGACTAAATCTATAAAAGGCTTTGTTAGTTGTTGGGAACAGATCCTATACTGTGAGATGCTGTTCCTCCTTATTTGTAAAAAGCGATTAAACCTCCATGAAATGAAGGAATCTTTCTCACCTCCTTAATTTAAAATATATATTTTTTTTCGATTACACAATGAAAGGTGGTTAACGAAAGTATTAATTTAGGGATGGTGAATTCAAATTTATGCCAAACTTTTGACTTTTTATTTATGGAAAAAAAAGCGAAACCATGAAATGTGACATATAAAAGTGACCCAAAACTTTAAGCCTAGATGTGTCTTTTCTTATATTAGATTCATATCAGACGGTTTTTTTTAAATAATCAAAATTTCATTTTAATATAGGTTTTAAAAATAATCCAATGTTAAGAAATTATTGTCTTTTGATAAAACCCAAAGTACACCAATTAAAGCTGTTCTATATATATATACATATATGATTACATATAAAAAAGCTAGCCTAAAACTTAAACACAGTCACAGAGCCTCCCATTGGCTATCACCCTTAGGCCATGCTCTGCTGATTTGGGAACACGCTGCCACAGCAAACAAGAGAGCACAAAACACCAGTTGCACTTTATTTATATCTTTTGTTTTCCAAGACTTCAGATTGCGTTTTTCTTTTTGGGACTATGGTATTTTCTCCTAAAGTTGAAGTGGTAGCATATGGCTGTTTCTCCTTCCCTGACATCACTGAGCAGAAAACCTCTCTCATTGGTGGGATTCTGTCATAGGACGTGGCAATCTTAATAAGTGGAGAAGCCACATTAAGGCAGAAGTGCACTTGTCAGATGAGTCTAACCAGATGATCAAGTAGTTTGATTTTGACCGAGCCATGTTATTGGCTGTGGTTTTTAGAAAAAAGCAGCAGAAGCACTTTTTATTTTTTTTATTTTTATTTTTAATCTCCCAAAAATATTTATAGATATGCTGTGTTAAGACATTGTTAAAATTACATGAAAAACTATGTTTTGAGCTAACTTTTTTAACGAAATTTGCAAAGGGTCTACAAAAGGCTTGTCTCTGTCTCTGACAGGGATTTCTCATGTGAAGAAGAGTCGAAAGCGGAGGTGTTTCCAACGGTGAAGGGCTGCGGTGCATTGTTAGCAATAGAAGGCTAACAAGGCTAACATCTTCAAATAATGAGGGCTCACTAGCCTGTAGCTTAGCTAGAGCAAGGCTAGTGGCTTCAAAAGGTATATGTTGGTGTAAAAAAAATAAAACTTTGAGTTTTGTATCGTTCAGTCATGAATTTAAATAGCTGGTAATTATAGTTTAAGACATTTGTATGCACAATTGCTATTTTTAAAGTCGAATAACAGTTCTTGATTTTTTTGTTTCTTGTTGGAAATTTGTTCAATGAAATTAATTGAAATTCAGGTGAATATTATAATTGCACTATGGCTCATCTGCATTTAGTTGTATTTTTCACAATCACTGATTAGATAAGTTAATGATTTGTTTAACATTTTTGAGATTTTAAGGGCGGGGCCCAAAAGAGCGTAACAAATGTTAAGTTACTGATGATTTTGTGATTCAATGATCAGTATGAGGCTTTTATTTTACTTCAGGAGTCACAAAAAGCTTAATTAATGGTGAGTTACTGATGATGTAATGATCCATTAATCATTATCAGGTTTTACATTACTTCAGGGGTCACAAAAAGCTCAAGTAATGGCATGCTACTGACGAGGTAATGATTCCTTAGTCATTAGGATGGTTTTCTTCAGGGGGGCACAAAAGGCTTAAGTAATGGTAAGTTAATGACTATGTAATTATTTTTTTAGTTATGAGATTTTACTGTAGTCCTGCAGAGGTACTGTTTAAAGAGACATTTTCCTGCAAAAAGGAATCTGTGTTTTCCAATATGTTACCATTGTCCAGCTGGCTGATCTGATCTCGTCATTGCAAAAGAGCAACAATCCTAATGAAGGAATAAATTCCGAGTCAGCAGGTGAATCATTGATGAATAATTAGTGCCTAGATTAGGTACCTAGTCATTTTATGACTTATCAATCATTAAATATTCATTCATTAATCATTAGTTAACAAAGCCGATTTAAGGTGGGTGTGACGTTTAGGCAAGCGTTAATTAATCATTATGGACTAATTAGGTGTCTAGTCATTTCATGACTGATTAACCATTAGGTAATCATTCACGAATCATTACCTAATATATTCAATATGGGATGAGTGTGACACTTAGCTAATCATTAAGGATTCTTATCAGCAACTAAACAAAAAAAGGCAAACATGCCATTCAACTTAACCAAATATGTTTTGATTTTCAAAAGTCAGAAATTTACTTTAAGAAAAAACAACTTGCCTAACCTTACCTGTGTCTACATTGAGAGCAATAATGAATTAATTTCAGTTCAGTTTATTTATGTAGTGCTAATCTACATCAAATGTCTCAAAGCAAATAAAAAGTAAACAATGAATTCCTGTCATACAGACATATCCAATGTGATGTGCATACTTTGCAATTCAGCTGTAGTTACACTCAATAAACATATAAACGCAAAACCTTTGTTTCTGCTCCCATTTTTCATGAGATGGACTTAAAGATCTAAAATTAATTCCAAATACACAATATTACCATTATATATTACTGACCTGTGCACTAACCATGATGTCAGATCAGAATCTTGATGTGGCACACCTTTGATGTGGGGTGGATTATCTCAGCAAAGCAGAAATGCTCACATCAGTCACACATTTAGACTGATTTGTGAACAATGTTTGAGAGAAATGGTAATTGTGTGTATTAAGTAGGACATACTGAAGGAGAGAGATGGAGAAAGCAAAAAGCCAACAGAAAAAGAAGAGAAGTGTATGGGATGTGGCAGGGAATAAAGAGAAAGCAGCAACACAGAGAGCTCATGGAAAAAGAAGGGAAGTGTACAGAATGCATAGGAAGAAAAGATAAAAGATAAATGTAGAAACCTCAGTAGGATAAAAGTAGAACACCAGACAGAGAAACAGAACAGGACTAAGGGAATAAAAGAGGGGATTGCAAACTAGAAGGTATTGAAAGAGCAGAGCTCCAGCTTTAATCAGAGAAGAATGATTAAAAACAGGGAAGAAATGACACTTGAACATTAGTCACCAAATCTCAAACTTCTATTGAACCCACTATATAGGGTAATAAGAAAAGAAAAAAGAGCTATTTTAAAACAATCCTCCAAAATCCTTTCTACCATTAAAGATTAGGTAACTAACCCCCATTTTTCCCTAAGCATTTTTTCCTTTTTCAGTGTGGAAGGACAGATAGAGGCTGTGCTGGTTCACTTGTTCCCGGGCTGGCAGACTTGGCTAATTGAATACAGCATCAACACTTTTCCGCACTGCTTATACGCTACACATGCTAAGTACCTCAGATGGAGAAATAAAAGGGAGGCGCACTGAAAGCAAAGAGAAACTCAAACACTTTAGCAACACTTTGGAGTTTTTATCATGTCTAATTAAGGATGCATATAAAATGAAAACAGAGAAAATAATTTATCAGAATTTTAGGCTTTCAGTAGAATAAGTCAATGCATTAGGGAAAATCAATTTTTATAAAATCCACTACCATTTGGCAGTAGCTGTACAAGAATTATTAAAGTACGCAGGAAACCGGTGCAAAGTTAGCTTATTTTGTTATAAAATGATCCCAAGCTGTATTTTGACAGCATTATACACCCTCTCTCTGTTCTTTGTAACTTCCTGGTGGTGGTGGTAGCTTAACTACTTACCATGTTTATATGTGAAAAGCAGCCTATCCTGCAATTGCAGAGTGACACACATCAAGTGATGTGATTCTACATGACTAAACATCTACTGTAAATGTGTTTAACTCCAAAAGAGTTTAAAGTACCCTAGAGAATAGAGAAAAAAGCATGGTAGATTGTTCTCCAAATTAAACCTCTATACTTACAGTACTTACATTAACAGAAGGCAATGGTCCATTTTTGAGTTCAAATCTATTAAGACCTTACAATCAATTAATTGTCATCTAATATGCAATAAAACTAAATATCTTTTACTTGTCCAGAGGATATCAACAAAGTAGAGTCTTCCTTCAGATCCAGGAAACCCAATATATTTTACAAAAATCTTCTTTTTTCACTTATAATTTTTGTATTTATTTTAAAAGCTAAAATAATAAAGGTAGATATGTACATAGTGCACAGGCTGTAAATTTTGATTTTGAAAAAACCCTAAAAGAAATAAGTGAAAAAAAGGGTAATAAAGGAAGTAGGACAAGAAGAAGAAGAGAAAGGAGGAAAGATGGAAACTGAGTAAGCAAGGATATAAGAACTACACTAGATAAAGAAAATAACTGAAAGAAGGATGGGAGAACAAACAGGAAGGAAGGAAGGAAGGAAGGAAGGAAGGAAGGAAGGAAGGAAGGAAGGAAGGAAGGAAGGAAGGAAGGAAGGAAGGAAGGAAGGAAGGAAGGAAGGAAGGAAGGAAGGAAGGAAGGAAGGAAGGAAGGAAGGTGGTCACTACTGTCCATCCAACTGACCATGTTCAGTTTCTGCAGCAATCATCCGGTACACTAGTCAATATGTTGTGGTACTCTTCCTAATTGTGCAACTTATTATTTTAGTTTTCATAAAAGTGAAAGCTATACTGGTAGACCATACATTTAGTTTTCCTAAACAAACTTCCTATTCCCTTCTATGCATCCCTACATAAATTATCTGGTTTAAAAACAACAAAAACTAATAATAACAAGTTTATTTGCTGCATCATAGCTGCAATGAAACTCACTTTTCCCGTAACAAGTAGCCACCGTGGATGTGAGTGCAGGCATATCATGACAATTGCAATGTGAAGCTAGGCAACTTCTCAGTTAGGAAGTGCTTAGTTCTGATCCAAACTTTCTCTAAAATGCAGTGATCCAATTAGACTATTAGGTATTTTTTATGAGCTTTATGAGATTTTAATGTTCTAATTTGTTAAACAACTGATTTATTGGTATATTGACACATTAACTGGATTTATTTAGCTATTTTTAAGGATTTCTGTTTTTGTTCTAACTGCCCTTTCTTGTTCCTAATGACATCATTGTGGGGGACGCTTAAGTGTAACTGACAATAATGTGATTAATCAGCCTCGTAAGTGCAAAACAAACAGGCTGAAATAAA
Source organism: Apricaphanius iberus (assembly GCA_028564705.1). Taxonomy (NCBI): domain Eukaryota; kingdom Metazoa; phylum Chordata; class Actinopteri; order Cyprinodontiformes; family Aphaniidae; genus Apricaphanius; species Apricaphanius iberus. Next base: position 51,125 of record JAPXFQ010002841.1, read on the forward strand.
GGGGCCGATTGTTAAGAACCTGGATTTTATTTGTACGGTCACATACTTAAATAACAGATACAATGAAATCCAAGTTAAATCATTACAATCAAAATTTTGTAGGTGAAATGGTTTTCATTCAGTTAATCTTCATGTTAAAGACCACAGTCGGTATAGAAGAGATTTTTACAAATTTCAGGAAAGAACCGCCCTCTCCACTTTTAGAAGAAAAAAAAAATGCTTTGTTAGTCACAAACCAGTAACAAACCACAACAAATCTTCCAGTGAAAGTTACCCTATAGACAAAGAACAATTATTCTAGCAGTAACCTGAAATACATTTCTCCAAATAACGTGCCAAACTTACCAGTGTGAAGTTAGTTGGATATTTGACACACATCTGTTTCATTATAGCGAGAGCTGCGCTCATTGAGCAAATACAAAACAGCCGAAGGCTCGCTCCCTAAGGCTCGCTACTGAAGTTGGTGGTTTCAGTTAGAGACCATCGCTAAATTTCCACACATCACAGAAAATAAATCAATACCTAGCTTCATCTTAAGGATCTCCTGACAAAGTAACCCCAAGCGTTAGCCTACCTGCCAAATAGAAACTTTGCAATGGAAAAAACAGTGGGGAGCCCGACCTTTGCTTTTAGTACATGCCATCGTTGAAATGAATCTCCTAAACACAGTCTGGTCTTGTTTCTTTCTTCTGAGCCCTTTCTCTTCTTCTCATACACCTCTAAGACTATTTTTCTATAGTGACTCAGAGCCAACATAAAACAATCCGGTGAGAACTGTGAGGCAGAACGAGTGGATAATGGCGTAGCGCGACAGATAAACATGTAACAGTGCGCATGCGCGCGCAGACACTCAGGATGATTGACAATTAGGAGGACCAATTGTTTAGAGGATCCACCTGGAAGAAAATGATCCTCCACAATACCTTAGAAATATTGAGAGTTAGAATGAAGTTTTTGAAGTGAGGTTCGTTTAATGAATCATTGTTAATAGATAAGATTGTCATTACTTTCAGTGCTGTTTTGTCCAGATGGGCAATGTCCATGGATCTATATGCTGTTACCTTGGTTGAGTCTTCCCTATGTATCACTCCAGCTCTGTTGTCATTTCGTCAGCGAAGAATGGAGAAAAGCTTTGGATTTAGTATCAGACAGTCAGATGTGCAACATTATTTATGGTTATATATTTGTGTTTTCAAGGTCTAATATTTTTTTGAAAATTAGCTAATGGGTGGATTGATAAATTATAAATGTATTTATGTTATCACTGTCATCATTCCTAAAATGTATGTGCTTTTCCGACAAGCTCACAGTGACTTGAGATGTGTCTATTAATACAGGTCAGGAAACTATTACCGATTGTAACTTCACAGAACCTCACTAGACTGTCCTAGCAAAACCCTTTAGGAACTGACTTTTAGTAATGGTAAACCAAAACTGGTGTGTTTCTTGGCATGTACTCATTAGTGCCCAAATAGTCACATATTAAAAGTTCAATTTCTGGTGGGTGTCGTTTATCTTTTGTTTGAAAGGTGCTGACTTTGTTTGTAATATCTTTTGTATCCTTCCAAAGATAATTCCAAAAGTGTGAATAGCTTAAAGTAGAAAAATGCCTCAGACAGGGGTGGCACATCAACCTTAAAAGAAGGTTTTCAAACACTGTTGCTGGTATTTTTGCCCATTCCTAAATGCTAGTCTATAAAAGAGTGATGGTTTGGGGCTGTCACTGGGAAACACAGACTTTCAACTCCCTCCAAAAAACTTCAATGAGATTGAGATCTGGAGACTTGCTAGGCCACTCAAGGACCATGAAATGTTTCTTACAAAGCAACTCCTTCGTTACTTGGGCGCTGTGTTTGGGATCATTGTCATGCTGAAAGATCCAGCTATGTTTCATCTTCATTGTCCTTGCTGATGGAAGGTTTTCACTAAAAATGTTTCACAGTAGGTATGGTGTTCTTTGGATGCAATTCAGCATTCTTTCTCCTCCAAACATGGCAAGTAGAGTTCTCACCAAAAAGTTATATTTTGGTTTCATCTGACCATATGACATTCTCTCAATCTTCTTCTGGATCATCATCCAAATGCTCTATAGCAAACTTCAGACGGGCCTGGACGTGAAATGGCTTAACCAGGGGGAAATGTCTGGTACTGCAGTATTTGAGTCCCTGGCAGTGCATTACTGATGGTAGCCTTTTTTGTTTTGGTCTCAGCTCTTTGCAGGTCATTCAATAGGTCCCCCCATGTGGTTCTGAGATTTTTTCTCACTGTTCTTGTGATCATTTTGACCCCCAGAGTGGCTTTGTGGGGCTTCCATTTTCTAATGATTGCTCCCACAATTAATTTATTTACACTATTGTGCTTAGCTATTGTAGATTCAGTCTTCCCAGCCTGGTCCAGGTCTACAATTTTGTGTCTGGTGTCCTTTGGCAGAACTTTAGTTTTGGCCATAGTGGAGCTTGAAGTGTGACTGTTAGAGGTTGTAGACTGGTTTGTTTTATACTGATTATGAGTTCAAACAGATGTCATTAATACAGATAACAGGGGGAGCAAAGAAGAGTCTCTTACAGATGAAGCTACAAGTCTTTGAGAGCCTGAAATCTTGCTCATTTGTAGGTCACCAAAAATGTATTTACCACCATAATTTCCACACAAAAAATGGATAAAAAAGAGAAAAATATTTTCTAGATGTGTTTTCTTATTTTGTCTCCCATAATTGAAGCACAAAAATGATAAAAATACAGGAATCTCTAATCTTTTTTAAGTGGGAGACCTTGCACAACTGGTAGCTGACTAAATACTTTTCTGCCCGACTATACATCAGATTTTTCATACAGGGTCCATACCCCTTGTAATCAAAGTGTTTTTTGCTGAATATTCAATAATCTATGCAAACATGTAGGGTTTCTCCTGTAAGAATGAGGGAAATTGCCATAATCAAAGTAACCATCTTAATTGTGGTGTCAGTGAGATTTCAGCAAACGCAAGTAAATGTACAAATACATACATGTAAAACTGTTAAATCTGTGAGTGATTTCAGTCCACTGTTTAGTCTCTACCCCTGAGCCAATGAGATAGAGATGAATGCAAAGGTTGTTGGGCTCGGGGAACTGCTGGATACTGATAAGAACCAGCGACTGATTGAAAGAGAGTCTAAAGAAGCAATGCTTCAACCTGGGTTAGCTGACTCATGGCTGCAACACCTTATTGGATGAACTGGACCATGTCTTGGTCAGTTCTTATTAATGCTTTAGAACCAGAAAAACCTACCAGAAGAGTACAAGATTAAATATGACTTACACATTTGTCCTACCACAATGCTGGTCTGGAATAATCCAATAATTAGTGTACATTGTTAATTGTATTTTTGGGTCTTTGTGTATCTTAATGTTATATAAAAATAAAACAATTAAAATCTTTCTAGACATAATTTTTCAAATGACTGGCACTGCAAGCAATGCAAACAAAAATAAGACCTGTCTGTTTTTAAGCAGGCTTTTTTAAATTGAATGCAGTTCATGAAGCCCATTGGCAAAAAGTAATTTTCCTATAAAGAAAAATGCCTTTTTGGAATAAAAAATAGGGCAAGTGCAAAATTCAGCTGTAAGTGAAAGGTTGAGTACAGATAGCACTGGATGAGAGAGAAGGGTAAATAAGTGTGAAGGCATAGGGGGCTGCAAGGAGACCAGAGTGAAACTGGAAAAAAGGAAAGATAGCTTGCAGGAGAAAAAAGGCAGAAAGAGTGGAAGGTAAAATGGTGAAAGGGATAAAGGTTAGTGAGCAGAGGGGAGCATACAGATAAGTGGTAAAGGGGAATGGTGGAGAACAGGATTACCAAACCCACTTACAAGCACATATGTGAGGTCAGAGAAAGAAAGATGGGTAGAAAGAGAGGAAAAAATATGTGACTTTCACACTTACTGAACCTTTTAGGTTTTTCTTTATCGTATCGCAAGAAATGATGATGCTGAAAAAAAGTGAGGAATAAGATAATTAAAAAACATTATCAGTAGTATATCAGAAATTTGAAATCGTTAGTAGAATCTTCATTGATGTGTTGTGGTATTTCAGCGAGTGTATAGCTTTTGGTTTGATCAGTTAAGATGTTTTTACATATATTTTACATATATTTTATTCATATTACAATATGAATAAAAGATAGAGTATTGAAGTTTATAGGTGAAATCTCCCGAAACTGCTCTTTTGACTCTTTTTCGCATGTTGTTGTCATAACACCAAAAACGTGATTATATTTAAATGAACCAAAAACTAATGAAAAAATCTAAAAAGTTAGACATCCTTTTGTATTCAGCACACCTGGAATATGTTGTAGAGCCACCTTTCACTGCAGTTACACTTTTAAGTATCCTGCGTATTTAGGGTATGATTCTATATGATTTGTCCATTCAGAGATTGATATTGAAGTCCAGTCTTTTTTTTCTTTTTCCTTCAGAGCTCAAGCATAATCAGACTGCCTGGGGAGCATGTGTTTTAAGTCATGCAAGTCATCCATCCATCCATCTTCTTAACCGCTTATCCAAATCAGGGTCACGGGGCAGCTGGAGCCTATCCCAGCAATTATCAGGCGTTAGGCAGGGTACACTCTGAACAGGACGCCAGTCTGTTGCAGGGCCAACACAGAGAGACAGACAACCATTCACACTCACATTCATTCCTAGGGACAATTTAGAGTGATCAATTCATGCATGATCAATCATGCATGTTTTTGGACTGTGGGAGGAAGCCGGAGTACCCGGAGAGAACCCACGCATACACGGGGAGAACATGCAAACTCCATGCAGAAAGACCCTGGGCCGGGATACGAACCCATGACCTTCTTGCTGCAAGGCAACAGCGCTAACCACTGCGCCACCGTGCAGCCCTCATGCAAGTCATTTTCAAAATAATTTAGATCTGGACATTGACCCATTTACTTCACATAGACTACACATTCTTTGATATAAATCATTACATGTAAGCTCTGGTTTTACTATATGATTACAGTTTTTGTGCATTGATAGTTGTTAATCTATTGTATGTAGCCCAAAAATATAAATTTTGGTATCCCTTACACAAAATATTTCATTCACATGTTTGTTCTGTCTCATATATAGCTGCATTTGGCTCTTCTTGGCTTTCAACAAGAGCTTTCTTCCCGAAACTGTTTCGCAAAGACAAGATAAATAATGAAAACTATAAATTAAAAAGATATTCAAAGTTTGTGATATTGTTTTATACATTTTGTTGATTTATTCTTTTTTACGTAATTATTTTCTTGTTTTCTGCATGTTAAATATTATTTTTTTTTATTGAAGAGCATGAAAGACTGGGTGTAGCTTGTTACATGTCTGGTCGCAGCAAAATGCCTGCAATGAAGTTAATAAACAAACAGTTTGAGAACATATGTTTTTCTTTTTTAATAATCTGTATTTTGGTTTCATAATGAAAGATGGTGTAAGAAGTTCAAAATTTGCCATAGAATAGAGATAATAGATAAGATAAGAATTTGCCCATTTTTAGCAAATAATACAGTATGTGCAGCATCTTCAGCTCTAGTACAGCAATCAACTGAAAAACAAATTTGTTGCCTTTGTGGATCCCTATAAAAACTGTTGAATAAAAAGTTGAGAAGCTATTACAATTATCACAAGGACAAATTAACTCATCCTGTTGGACCTTTGGCACTCAGTGTGCAATAATTTCCATGTTCAACAAAAAGGATTGGACTCGAAAGATTACTGAGTGTGTGTGTAAGACAAAAATGTGAGCTGTCATGATGCCTGAAGCAGCAGTCATCAGACACGCTAAGCTTTATAAATTTGTGTTGCTGTGTCAATGATTATTTACATCACAATATAGCGCAAGTGAGTCATGTTGGTTGATGTGAGCATGTAAAATCTGCAACTGCTTGAATTATCTCTTAATGACAGTTTTTTTTTTTAGCTGCAAGAATTTACAAATTGCTATGCCAAAAAAGTCCATTCTTAATTTTGTCTTTAATTTCATGTGTGTTAGAAGGATAGAAAGTTTTCTAATGAATGTAGTGTTTTTCTGTGTATTCTGTTTTGGAGCTTTTTTCTGTGTGCCTATAAGTAAATGATTAGTTGCAGAACAGTTGATGACTGATATGGATCATGATGAAAAGCTCATTCTTGACTGTCTTCTACTGTGTTATATGGTTTGAACTCTAATGGTGCATTCACACCAAGCGCCTTTGACATATCGTGGGCATCAGGTTTGAATGTAAAGTCAACGTAGAAGGTGATGACGTGTGTCAGGGGTCCACGAACAACACCCTCAACCGGACAACCTCTCTGGAGGAGTTGGTGGCCGTAACATGACCCAGGCCTGGCAATGGCTCCACCACAGTATGTATATATATTAGTCATATATTATACACTTTTACTTATCACAGACAGATGGGAAACCACTCAGCATAGTAGTATTTGGTGACTTGGTGGGCAATCCTTGTACCAACGCGGGACAACATCTCCTCAAACTGGGCAGGCAGGCAGGCCAGGTTCGCTGACCTACAGAGGGGCCGATTGTGGATCCATCCACCACTGCGCAAGTGGGTCTTTAGATCCCTGATCCTCCGCTAGAGCATGCCCGGCTCCGCCAGAGGCCGGGCCAAACACATAACCCAGTCAGTTTGGAGACCACCGACAGCCACGCCTGCACATGCTTGGCTCGACGCAGATGGTGCCCTGCTCCCAGAGAATTGGGAGAAGGAGGGATAGGAGGAAGAGCCCAGCGGACTGTGACGAAGTGGTACTGGTCAGGGTCCTACCACAGGTTGTGTATTTTCCGCTTGCCGAACGTCAAAATTGCATATTTTGAAGTGAGTCCAATTTCCTTTGGACTTTCGTCAAGGTGTGAATGTTCAAGCTTCCAACTAGGGGCATGCAGCGCATTTCTGTTGCTTTGGTGTGAACACACCATTACTGATCCAGAACCTCACATACAATTTGGTGCAAAAATAAAAAATGTTTTGCTTTTACATCCCTTTGAACACTGTAAACAGTGTTTATACATAAAATCCTAGAGTTATTTACACAACTGCACATTCCAGGGTGGCCTTTTATTTCTGGTAGTATAAGGTACACCTGTGCACTAATCATGATATCAGATCAGCATCATGATTTGGCACACCTGTGAGGCAGGATGTATTATCTCTGCAAAGCAGAAGTGCTCACTATCACACATTTAGACTGATTTGTGAACAATTTTTGAGAGAAAGGGTAATATTGTGTATCTGGAATGAATTTTAGATCTTTAAGTCCATCTCATGAAAAATGGGAGCAGAAACAAAGGTGTTGTGTTTATATTTTTGTTGAGTGTAGATTGATAACTGCAGTAGACAATCTTATTCCAGTATTTTTTATTGAAGAAGACAAGTTGAAACACGGTATAGAAGATTATGTTTCTGTTCTTAATCAATATTTTAAACCGAGTTCTGTTTGAACCGTTAATAGCGATCTTTGTTTATGAAATGTTGGCTAACAAAACACGTGGACTTGTTTAGCTTAGCTCCCTGAAGCGCACGTGGGACATTTGAAGTGGCTCAAATACATTTATTAAACATTAAAGAAAGGAAGGAAAAACTCATGTTTTATTGAGTAGCTCAAATTGCAAGATTTAAAATAACTCTTAGTGGGGAAAAGTCTTATAACACTGATTAAACTTCAGGCTTAGGCCTGGTTTACCCAAAGATAGCAGATGAAACTTGAAAACTTAACAATAAAAAGGGGAAACACCTTTAAAATTAGTTATCCTAACTAATTTACCTCTGCCCAAACAGTCCTTATGAACGATTAAACTCCAAGTTGTTCCTTGGTTGATGAGGAAAGGGGATGAGGCTATGTTAGCTTAGCGGCTAACAATGGCTGCAGTAGCTGGTTACAGTGACCCTCCATGCTGTTAGCTTGTCCTCCGATGTGACTAAGCAGCGATCAACACCAGCTTATTTCACTGACAGTACCTTTTTGCAGTTTCCAGCATGGCAGTTGTTATCGGCTCTGTAGCGTCGATTGAATGTAGCCTCGGCTGCTTCAGACTCCCATCGGGGATGTGGCTTTCAGCTACCATTTCTCAGCATTCAACAGTCTGAAACTCAGAGGGGGTTTCGTCGGCTTTTGAGGATCACACAGTGTTTTGTTTAGCAGTATTTAGGATTCACCTGGCATACTTTGGGTCTCTTGAAGTGAGTTTCTCCCAGAGACTCCAGGCTTCCCGTTGCCAGCGAGGGAGAAGTGGCTGCTTTGGCTCTTCCCGTGGCGAGCTCGGCTGAAGGCTGCTTGAGAAGAGTGAACGGCTAGTTGAGCACATCTATTTGTATGCTCTGCTTGGCCGTCCTTCCGTTTGGAAGAGAGCAGGTTAGCGCCACCCGATGGCTGTGTGTGTGACCCAACAACACTACACTACCCAACAACACTATTATAACAACACTATAACCCTGAAGATAAAATACAAACTTCTGCTATTTTGAACCAGTTATTCTCCAAATGGCAAACACTCCTTAACAGGTCATAAACAATTCACCATATTAAAAGCAATAACTTGTTGCACGTTAAACTGCTACCTTTGTAACTTTGTGAAGATTTAACTGCACCATAGTAAAGTAGTCATTAAACTGTTATTTTGTGCACTGGTTGACTTGCTTGTCTGACTGATGACTTCCTGCTTTAGCTATTTGTCCTAGTCAAGACATAAACTTTTGGATTTCATCCATCAGATTTTAGTTATTCCTTCCTATATTATTATTTGTTCAAAATCCCTGTTTAAAAAAAAAGGAACTCCTTTTGGTAGCTGATAATAAATCTGGGATTATCACCTATCTACATTCATGGAGCTCACCGATGTTGCCTGGATAGGCAAGCTTTACAGCAAAAGTGCTAACTTCAGCTTGTCTCATCAAAAAGAAATAAATATTGCTTTAACATATTCCCCTAAAGAGGTCTTATTTTTCATTAAATGTTTCTATTATCTTTTTAAACACAAGGATATTGATAGGCTTTCACTTGTTTTAGTTTAAAGACCAAGTGTACATATGTGACGAGTTGGGTACCCCCCTCGCGTCATTTTTTGACGTGCTCGGTACTCCCGTTGAATATTATACAGATCCCTACACGTCAGTAATTGAGGATACAGGGAGGACAAGGAATCCGTTTACTTGCTTGCTTGTTTAAAATAATGTATTTTTGTCCTTCTGTGACCTTAAGGTTAGAACATAAAACTTGTGGATTGGTTAAAATTGTTTACATAACTCAACGTACGGTATGCTATTTTGCTAGATCGAAGGGCTCTGAAACAAAATAAACTTCAGATGTTTACAATAAAGGACCACAACCATGAAATGTAGAAATCAGAACAGAGCAAAACAAAGAAGTATATTGGAGTTTTAGTTGTTTCATTTTCAGATTTATCATATACTGTATTTACACATGGCTACCGACTGTAGGGAAACAACCAGGCCAGTTGACCCTAGGCCAGTTGGAAAACTGCACATTCCACCCAGGGAAGGATATTTATTTCAGATAGGATGATTTGTAAAGTAAAATATAGACCTGATATTTAAAACCTTTTCTAATTTCTTTCTATTTATCCTTGCAGTGGTGGGGGAGAACCCCTCCTCCTGAATCCACTTCAGGCTTTAAGTTTAACAAGCTTCTAAAATAAAGTGTACAAAGCGGAAAGAGGGAAAGCAGCAAAATGTAACAATTTATTGTATTTCCTAAAACTGTCATAATTGACCTGCGGCTTAGTCCTGCTTAGGCCAGCCCTCCAAATGCAAACAAACCAATAGCATTCAACTACCAGATTCTCAGAAATAACCAGACCTTGACATTCTCCATCTCTCTCTCTATATGTGCCAGGTGCTCATGCAAAGTGATACAAGGTATCTCGAGTGAATAGGCAACAGAGATTGTTTTTTTTCTGTTTCCTTTGTTTCCTCTGTTAAAAAAATAACGTAAAGAAAAAGATGGACAAAGGACTCCATTAGATAAAGCTGTGTGGAAGATTGAACAGTCAACTCAATGTGTAGATTATAAACAAGAATCTACATTTGTAGACTTTTTTTTGGTCATTTTGTAGGATCCAAACACTGGCAAGAGGCAGGGAAGATTATATGAAAAGTATAGGTTTAATTAAATAAATAACTCCTAAAACTGAGTACAGAGAAAGGTAACAGGAAGCCTGTTGTGTATCCCTAGCGGTCACTGGGCGAGAGGTGGGGTACACCCTGGATAGGTCGCCAGTCCATCAGAGTGCAACACAGACACACAAAGGATAAACAACCATGTACACACAAACTCATACCTGAGGCCAACATGGATTTATTTATTTATTTTTAATGAAAGCATCAAAATGCTTCCATAAAAAGCAATCTTAAGCCATGTCTGTTATGCTGTTATTCTGGAGACAGCATTAGGTAACAACATGCAACCATGAATTATTAAACATCAGGAAGAGAGAGCAGTATAAATAATCTCCCTATTAATACCAAATGCATAGGGCTGTCTGAACTTCTATCTCTGTCTGTAACTCCAAGGCTAAAGTAGTGCCTTGTGAATCTTTTTTGTATTCTTTTTGATTCCTTTCTTCCTATGAGCCATTTACATGCATAGAAAGTGTGTAAATCAGAACATGCAGACATTTTCCCTTAGACTTTATCTGCAGGTGCAGTTCAGAGATGTTCTACCCAGAGATTTTTCATAAAAAATATGCTCTCACTTCTGAAAAAGGAGGAAAAAATATCTGTGGGAGCGTCTGTCTGCAACAAACAGGAGGCAGATGAGAGGTCTTGTTGAGATGATATTATTTATTTACAAGTATCTCAAAACACCCAAACATTCAGTGGTGAATAGAAAGCCTAAGCAAAAAAGTCTTGAACCCCCCCCCCAAACCTTTTGATTAAAATCCCTTGGCTTATCATGAGTCAAGTCAACTTTCAACACAATATGCAGGGGAGTTCTGCTTTAAATCCTCAGACCACCAAAAACCTTAGAAGGTTAAAGGCAGATGACTGAAACTGACAAATGAATGTGTCCTTGATGTGGGTAGAAGTTTTATGTTGGTATGCAATAATATTAATGATTTATTTATGTCCGCCTGGAATTTGCATGCAAGGTTACTTACTTGGGTTTATGTCTTAAAGTGATAGTCTGGATCTCTAAATGAATTAAAAATTTTAAGAATTGTATTAAATTGACCTCCTGGCCTTAAATGTTGATATAAAATAAGTCATTTTATGAATTATAACATTACGGGTAAGTCCTGCGTTCCCTTATCTCAGCTATGGCTCAAAAGCCACGGTGCCGTCCACTTGAACCAATCAAGTGATGCCAAGGGCTCTCAATCATCACGAATGCTGTGTGCTCGTAACTGCGCGCATGCTCAGTTTTCTGTGTACACGAAACCTCAGAATCGAGCCTCTGCCATTAGTCCCGAGCGCAGCCATGGATCAATACGCTGCTCAAGAGCAGAAAATACCGATTTCAAACCAAAAAAGCATCCTCACCTCCGATAACTCCAATGTTGACACACTGGTTGTTTTCTCTCAATCCTCCGCACGTCTTGGCCCATTGAACTGGCGCGTGCATGAAAAAGTAGGCGCAGCTTCAATACAAATCAGAAAGGGAGGGGGAGGGAGTTTGGGTCGCTTTTTTTTAAAATCATGTCCCTCTCTTTCTTTTTTCTTACAAAGTCCAGACTATCACTTTAAGTCATTGAAGTAGCACATTCTGTATGGTTGAGATTATAACGTGCGTAGATCTTAAAAGCCTGTTTATCTTAAAATAATACCTGGAGATTAATTCAGACACCCTTTTTCTATGGCAATCTATAAAGTAATTGCCTTTTTTAACTGCATAGTCTTTTATTTTTATTTATCAACATTTTGCGTACAGGACTTGATGTGTGTGACCAGCCACAAGATCTTGCAATACCCTCAGTTTTAAATCTGAATAAACTGCAGGTCATTGGCTTAGCCACAGGTGTGTTAGGGTGTGCCAGTGCCACCCACAGAGCCAGCTGACACCCAAAAACTGAATGCACACACACACATATATATATATATATATATATATATATAAACTTTTGGTCTGAACTATATATATATATATATATATATATATATATATATATATATATATATATATATAGTTCAGACCAAAAGTTTGGACACACCTTCTCATTCATTGCGTTTTCTTCATTTTCATGACTATTTACATTGTAGATACTCACTGAAGGCATCAAAACTATGAATGAACACATGAGGAATTATGTAGTATTTTTGGAAAAACTTGGAAATAACCTGGCCTCCAAAGTCACCGGACCTGAAACCAATCGAGATTATTTAGGGTGAGCTGAACTGCAGAGTGAAGGCAAAAGGACCAACAAGTACTAAGCATTTCTGGAAATTCCTTCAAGACTGTTGTAAAACCATTTCGGGTGACTACCTCTTGAAGCTCAAGAGAATGCAAAGCAGTAATCAGAGCAAAAGGGTGGCAACTTTGAGGAATCTAAAATATAACACATTTTTCAGTTATTTCACCCTTTTTGTTGAAGTGCATATAGTAATCACATACATTATGTGTTCATTCATAGTTTTGAGAGGCGCAGTGTACCTTGGACAGGTTGCTACTCAGTCCATCCCAGTGCGCCCAGTTAGAGGCTTGCCATAGAGTGTGGTACAGATGTTGTGCAGTGCTGCTGCAGCTTTAACCGCAGGCCCTCCTCCGGTAGTTTACGGGTCAGGAAATGGCTTGCTCTGAGAGTCTTTGAAATTTCGGTCGCTACAATGAGATAAATGTTTCCTCATGTTAAACTTTTAGTCTGAAGTGAATTATGTAATTGCAGTCTCCAGTCTCCAGTGGAGCGAAGCGCAGATTCCGCCTGCAGATCAACAGCTATGATAATCAATTCTGTCCATAGAAAAAAATCCAAAACCTAATTTCTGCAAAAAATATGACTATTAGATTACGAAAGAGAAAAAAAAGAAAAGAGCATTTTCGTTCCATGCCGTTGAGGAACCGCATCAGATATTCTAATAATAGTGCAAGCATTTAGGTTCACTTTTATTTGTAGTTCTCTGGTCAGGTTGTTTTGATTGAATACTACTTAACAGATACTATTAAATAGGTATTAACTTGTAAGACGATTGCTGGAGATAGGCAACCCCCCAACGATGATGTTTTCCCCTAGATGATCATTTCACTGACTGTTACAAGTTGCTCTGTGGAGCGCATTCATTTCAGCGGTGAACAGGATTAAATCCATCAGCAGAGCTACAATGCTCACTGAGATACTTAATAGCATCTTATTGCTCATGTTCAAAAAAATAGCTTGTAGACAAACTGGACTCTGACAAAACAATGAACCTGTTTAAGGCAAAGCCTCGTGAAGCTGCAATCCAACAATGGGAAGTTCAGATGCTTAAATAAAATGTACATGTGATAGTATGAGTAACAAATAAATAGGATAAGATAAACAGGTTTACTTATAAAGTTGTTAACAACTTATTTACATTGCATTAAAAACTTGTGTTTAAAGGTTGAAAAGTTATTATGATGTATTTTAGAAGTTGAGAATGTGTTTGATTACACAAGTTAATGCCAGCCAGTGATTTAGAATATGTTAGTCTGAAATTTATATTTTTGCCTGCAGGCCTGTAGGTAGGAGGAGCCCTTGCCGCTCTGCTTAAGGCAAATTATGAAACTCACAATATTTCCCCTCCTCAGAGGGGCTTTAAATGCGCACAGTAAAAATAATTTCTATTTGTAGAGAATAAATTTGGCACACTCATTGTTTGCTAGTGCACACCAGTGTTTTTGTGGCTATGCCACTGCTGCAGGTTATTTGCACTAATGCAATCAAGTCTAAAAAAGAACTGTGATGTTTTTGTCAGAGAATAAAATGAACACTAATAGCTAAAGATTGGCCAGTAGTGATTTTTGTGACTCCCTGGCCAATTATTTTTAAAGTTTCTACTCATTTTGTGCAACTCTCTGGGACTAAACTACACACATTGCTAGATTGTTGTTAGTTGGCAGTCTCACTCTTGACGTCAGGCTAGCTGAAGTAATCCTATTTGAAATTCTGAAAGTCTGCCTTTTGCAACAATCACTGTTGTATATGTCCACCACCATAGAGTCCGCTTATATGTTCCTTTGACACTTTATATTGACTTAAAAAGCATGCATGCAGCACATGAATTGCTACCTTGTAACACATATTATTTATTTTAATATCACTTGGGTTAGTTTTACCTTTTGTTTGTTTTGGAATATTTTGTATCACATTTACAGAGAACCCTGGAGCAGACGAAACAGTGAGTTCTTAAAATTACCTTTCAGGTTTATAGTGTTTTGGTGGGTAACTGTAGTTCATCTTTAATAAAGCAACAGGATGAAGTCGGCAAGAAAGTGGCAACCTGTGAAAATACCGCTCTCTACATGCCACTTATGACAAAATGTTGTATGTTAAGATTTAATATGCCATTTTGCCAAGTTTTTAGTCATCACTGTGTGAATTTTTAGAAAACAAAAGACAGATTTAAATTAATTCTGATCAAGATGTTCATAGGAGTCAGTAGGGGCAGGAGATTTGCCGCCTGTAATAAGGCATTATCTGTCCCAAAAATGACTATAGAGATTAAAGTGAGATGTCATGACATATGTTGCTACAATTCATTGCTAACTGCCTTTCACCCTGTCATCTGGGATCACCAGAGACCATAAAATGGATAAAGCCTTGCAAGATGATGAACAGATAAAGAAAAAAAACACTACATGAATAATCAATTCATACTGTATGTAGACAATGAATTTTTTTCTTACTCTGATATTTCCTTATGTGTATATTGAAGTCTACTGTTGGCCTAAAATGACAAAGCAAATCATTATTATGTGTAATATTAACAGCCACTATATTAAAAACATCTTACTAGTATAAAGTTGGACTCTTTTTGCCTTCAAAAATATTGTAGTGCTTCATGGTATAGATTAAACAAAGTCTCAGAAACATTTTTCATAGATTTTGGTTTATTTTGACATGATACTATTACATTTTCAAGTGTGACTGGGTAAATATGGCGCCAGTTTAAAGCAATTTCGGTGGTTGGTATGAATGGAAAAGATCTATATATAATCATTCCACTTATTACTGTCAGGATAAAGAAACCCCCCCACCTAAATTATATTTTTCTGCTTTCTTTAGCTTGGTTTGAACTTAGTCATCTTGTAAAAACCTGACTTGCCATTTCTGTTAACAACTGAACTAGTATACTAACTAGTATATAAGGCATGATTCATTTGTTCATTCTGAGATTTAACCCATCAAATGTGATGGACAACCTCATTATAGCTATCCAATTTATCATAATACAGTACATTATGTACATTGATTATATGTGTTTCTCACTGAAAAGGAACACATGCCCACTACCATTAAATTCTCCCTTTAAACAAAATCAGTTACCTTTTCCTTATTACTTTTTATACTTTTATTGCCACTTTTATTTTATTTCATCCCCCAGTTATGTGGAGCACATTAAATTGCCTTGTTGAAAGTGTGCTATAAAAATAAAGTTGCCTTGCCTCTAACTCGTTTTTTTACCTATTTGCTTTTTTTCCCTATTTTCCCCATTTGCTTTTCCTCCTTCCCATTCTTTGCTCACTCTCTCTCTCTCTCTCTCTCTCTCTCTCTCTCTCTCTCTCTCTCTCTCTCTCTCAGTTTTTTTTTTCTCCTACAGCATGACCCAATTTCCTTCAGCAGCCAACGCAGACATCTGGGCTTCAGCTCACGTGCCAGAAATGCCATGACATCCCTACTCAGAAGGGAGGTTTAAGATGAGCAGGAAAGAGAGGTTTTGCAAAGACAAAAACTACAGCAAGACAGGGGGAAATGTCTGAGAGGAAAAATGTAGAAGTTTTGGGAAATGGCATGAGATGATAAAAACCCCCAAATCTGAATGTGTTGAGAGGGAGACTTAGGTTGGATGCACTGTGGCAGAGATAAAAAGAACATTACAGGGAGAGAAATGGAGATAGAGGAAAGTTGACATGCAAACTCAAGCAAGCACAGTTTGAGGCAGGAAGGTAGCAGCTGTAAAATGGTTATTAGCTGTTAGCATGGCTTAGCAGGGTCACAGTAGTAAAGCAGGCTAAGTCACTGTGTAATCTCTGTGTTAACCTGCGATCCTGCCAAGTGCATGCAGATCAGCCACAAGCTGCATTCTTGACAGATGCATAAATTTTCCTTCCATGTGGTGTTAAATGAAAAGACAAAAATCTATGTAAGCTTGCTTTGAAAATAAAGTATTTCTTAATTATGTATTATATACACAAATAAATATATTTATATTATGTGAAATCAATTGTGCTTTCTTATCAAATATGAGGCACAACTAGAACATTTGAATACAAACATGCACTTGCAGACAGTGTGCTATTTAGTTGGAGACAGATTATGGGGTCCAAAAAAGCATCCAGCAATTGTGATACAATACACCTGACAAAAAGACAAATTGCTCTTCTCACTAACCCGTTCCTTTTAACCCTTCAACCCTTAAATTTTTTTATTTTATTTTTCTACTGAATGTCCTCCGACCATTGGTACGTTGTTGTTATTGCCCCATCATTTGGAAATCATGTAAAAAGTCAAACTCCATACTTTTTTGATTGATTTTTTCCTTTAGGGGTTTGACATTTATTTGATCACTACTGACCTTTCAAGTAAAAAAGATTCAAACTGATTGATTTACAAAATCACACTCATGAAAAACAATATAATGATAGTAAAACTCAATTTGATTTGCAGAACTGGCATCTTAACATGGTACATGGGATATGCTCATGATAGGGGTGTATGTTGTTGTGGACTTTGACCATTTTGGATCAGGGAATTAGAGACTAAAAGCAGCTCGAGGATCCTCATGACAAATGGCCAAAATGGACACCATATCTTAGATAATGAGACAACAGCTCACCTCACCAGGGAGGCATCCAGGAGGCATCCCGACCAGATACCTGAGCCACCTCAACTGGCTCCTCTCGATATGGAGGAGCAGCAGCTCTACTCTGAGCCCCCTCCGGATGACCGAGCTCCTCACCCTATCTGTAAGGGAGAACCCTGGTTGGAGTCTGCATAATCCGGACACAACCTAACGTCAATAACTCAATGCAATCTGTTGGGATTCCTTACTTAGAAAACTTTTAACTGATTGGAATGTTTATATAATTGTATTGACATGACTTTTGTTGTAAAGTGCCTTGAGATGACATTTGTTGTGAATTGGCGCTATATAAATAAAAGTGAAGTGAATTGAAAATTACCTCTGTTTTCTGAGCACCTGCACTAACTACTATGCTACACAAGTTTTGTATATAATAACAAATATGACTGCAGTGTTAAATAAACATGATTATAATGTGGCTGCTTAGAAAACAAAGGTCCTTTTCTGAGTTCAAGTCCTATCCCCTGCTTTATATTTTTGTGCCTTATAACAATCCAAATGTATTAAGTTGACCCAACATGTTTACATTTAGTTCACTCAACAAAATTAATTACTGCTAAATTGAACCACATCAGTTGAGTAGAAATTATTTTCATAATTTCATTATGTTCACCCAACATGTTTTTTTTTTTTGTGTGTGTACCTGGGTTACAGCCAGGCTCAGATAGAAAAAGTTGCAGGAAGCTCACCTGTTCCCCACATGCTGGGCTTTTGCTTAGACGAATGTTAAAGTTGTGAGCCAGAATCCAGGACATGTGGCACCTAAATTACACAAGCGGTAACATATTATCATATATATATATATATGTCTATTCTAGACAATGAAAGCTTTAAAATAGCATGATAAAGGCCCTTTAATTATTTCTTACTTTTAATGCATTTTTCTTGTTGTTGTTCTTGTTTGTATTAATAGTAGTACTGATAGAATTAGTTTTTTTTTAAAACAATGTTTCTTCCTACAGGTACAGGAGGAGTAGAAGAATCACATTTGTTTGCTGTGTTTAACTTTTTCTCTTCACAGCTGATAGCAATTGGGAAAGGGGATAATAACATGATAATTAAATTTTTGGATTGAACTGGGGATTTTAGTCTAATCTGAATATAATTACACATTTGAAGGAGAGGTTATAATATAATAGAAATAGATAGAAGGAGAGAATACTATTACAGGGATTCCCACACAGATTTAAACTCGATTGCAGAGGTTTTTGGGTTTTGGGCATAAACCCAAGAACTTTCTTTCATCTCGATCATCTATCATCTTGACTAATTTCCTCTTGCATGGGGAATTAATGAAGCTTTGCTGATTAACATCAGTTATGGAGTTTGTTTATGATTGCTTGATGCGACAGGGGCATCAAAGTAATCTAAACGAGAATCCCATGTCTACCAATCTCTGATATCATCATTTGCTTAAAGAACTAACACTTAATCACTAACACTAACGCTATCGCTTGAGGATCACAACAGGGGCCTCCAGGAAAGCAGGTCTCCTGACTGATGATCCTTCCCTTTTGGGGGAACTCAGAAGTGGCAGGGCCACCTGGTGCAGAGGCTGGAGGGGTCTAGAGGTGGACCTTGGGGCTCAAGACGACGGACTGGAACCAACGACCAAGGACAAGTACACAGTTCAACACAGAGTCGACATTTAATATTTTGAGACATGTTAAATAGGCTACGTAAAATATAATTCTGTTGGATTTATTTGACAGTTCTGGCAGATGACGAGACAAAGTGTGGCTATTCCCAGGGCCAGGGAGGTCGTCGTGGTGAAAAAAGAACAAACATCACAAGTGTCTTGAACAAAGCCAAAGACCCCATATGGGTTTTTTCAGTTCTGACAACAAGTCACATTATCTAAAATGGACAATTTCATGATTACTATGAGGTAATTCCTAAGGCCAGCATGAGAAAGGTCTAAATTAATGAATTGTGTGATCTTTTTTTTTTTGGGGGGGGGGTCTCTCCCATGCCCATTAGGAAATGTATCTACATCTTGGAATTATTTGTTTTTAATGTTTGTAAAAAGAAGAGGACTGTAGTGGAAGAATTATTTCAGGATTAGTTCTGTTTATTGATTAGTAATTATTAGTGAAACCAACAGGGGAATATTCCAGAATATTGGAAATTTGTGGACTTTTCACCTACACTGATGCATTTGGAGGACACCCTTATCATTGTTTTGGCTACGGAACTCTAATATAACACACACTCGCACAGGCAGCAGACAGTACGATACGCTATGTTAGACTGGGAAACTGCTCTGTACAATTGAAATCAGTATGTTAAAACTCCAACAGAGACTGAATCATCCTTATCTTCATCTACATCTCTATGGAAATATCCCATTGTTACAGCCACCTGTTTATTCCAGGCTGTTTTTTCTGCTTTTCTTTTCTCTCCATGGTTATTCTTCTACTGCAGGTTATGCCCTGCCCTCACCTGGGTTCTGGAGACAACATCACTCAGAACCAGCTGTGATGCATCAGCCAATGAGTCCCTGCATGGCGTACAAAAGACTTGCTGATTGACTTGCAGTTGGGGAGCAGCTGCTGGCAGTGCTGTTTTCCCCCTTTTGTCTGGGGCTTTTTTTCTGTCTTATTTGGTCTAAACTAAATTTAGTTTTACTGTGGTAAAACTTAGTATGTTGTAGATTTTGTTTGTACTTTTCTCTAGAGTTAGTTTGTGATTTTTGCCTTTAGTTTACTGAGTTTATGAATAAGAAGTCTGATTCACTGTTTTTTGGTTTGGTTCTATTTGTTCACTTCAGTAGTTTAGCTATTTTAAATTGTTCTGCTTTGCCCCCTTGTATTTTGTTTACAGCTTCTCTTAGCCTGCATTTGGGGCTCTCTTTTTTTGTTTTTGGCTTTTTGTTAAGAAATACTTTGAACATTATTTTTTTATTCATTAAAAATTGCTACTCCTCCCATTTAACATCTAACTCAGGAGTTTATGTTACCCCTTAATCCCTAGCTCAGCCAGGGGCGTAACACCCGTATAGATAGATAGATAGATAGATAGATAGATAGATAGATAGATAGATAGATAGATAGATAGATAGATAGATAGATAGATAGATAGATAGATAGATAGATAGATAGATAGATAGATAGATAGATAGATAGATAGATAGATAGATAGAATTTGATTAAGACTTGATGAAGATGGAAGTTACAATTGGCATCACTACATTTAACTAGCCCACCCTTAGCTTACACATTATTTCCATCCTTAATGTAATGCAGACTTAGGCCTTGTTAGTAATTTGATATTACTAAATAGTAATTCAAAATAGGTAGGACTGAATAAAGGAGATTAAATTATGTAGTTTCTGTTTTACTGATAATTTTCTACAAGATTTAACAGCTTTTGGTATAAACTATTAATACGGAAACTGGTGTGTCATTTTTAATCGATGCATTTTTTTCCATTATGCAATTAACATTTTTAAAGTTCTTCTCTGCCATAGAAATTGGATTTTTTTCCCCTATATGCTGTTTCTACATGTCTACAAACTCTTTGTTGTGAAGTATGCATTTTCCCTCTGAAATGCTTTTTTCAACTTCTTATAGTAATGTTTCATTGAAGCCTTATTTTTCTGTATTCCATCTGAGGTCAGGGAAGTAACTGAAGTAATAAATAAGGAGGTGCAGAAAATGTAGGCTGATTTGGATAAAACTACAATCAGGAAGTGTGGATCCAAAGCATGAGTGTCTGACATAGTGAGGCAGAGTGTGTAATAGAAGCAAAAACAAATAAATTACATACATGGGCAGGCAGATTGCCATCTGATCCCAATGAAATTGGTTAAGACTAAATACAGATGGTTGCCCAGTAAATCAATATAATCTGGTTTAAGTGATGACTTTAGAGGTGGAATACATGAATGGCTTTACCGATTTGAATCACTTCTCTCAGTTCAGCTCATACATTTACAAAGACTGAGTAAGCCATTTGTTCACTTTTTCTGAAAGTTAGCAGCTTTTTTCACATTTTAAATCCACTTCAGTGTACTGCAAGAAAGATACTGATATTGAAAACAGAATAACACTACATTATCATACCAAATACAATAGTTTTAAATGTAATTTGTGGTCATTGTAACCTAAGTTTGTGTTAAAAATGTTTCAAATAAATAATAGGATATCAGGATGTGTTTTTAGAAGATTCTTTCCCACGATGGCGTGTGGTGACAGCACAGTTGGGGCTCCCCACTGATGCCTCCATTGCCAAGTTTTAACTCAACAGGTAGGTCAAGCTTGAGGTTATTTTGTCAGGAGATTGCACAAGTTTTGATTTATTTTCTGTGATGTATGGAAATTTAACGATGGTCCTTAACTAAAACCACATCCTTCAGGAGTGAGCATTCGGTGGCAACGTATCCGCTCTATGAGCGACATTCTCGGTGAGACGTTGAAGGGACTCTCCGCTTTAATGAAACGAATGTGTGTCGAATATCCAGCTAACTTCATCCCAGTAAGTTTGTCATGCTATCTGGATAAATGCATTTCTGATTACTGCTAGAATAAGTTATCTCTGCCTATATGGTAACTTTCACAGGAAGATTTGTTGTGACAGTGTTTTTTTTTTTTTTTTTTTTTTTTTCAAAAAGTGGAGAGGGCGGTTCTTTGCTGAAATTTGGAAAAATCCTGCGCTATACCTTCAATTTAGTTGTCATCCCTTACACAAGTATACATTGTAATAAACAAAGGTGTAAAACAATTTGTGTATAATTGTATACTTGCAACATATTTCGTTGTGTGGAATTATTTCTCAGTATAAATGGAGCTGCAAAGGCTTCAGCAGCTTATTTGAGAACATGAGTGGACAGTCTCATTAAGATCAATGAACACCGCAGATAGTCAGGCATAAAGTTATGTAGAAGCTTAGAGCAGGATTAGTTTATAAAACCATTTCCCGAACTAGGAACATTCCACTGACAATTACTGAGTCCATCATTTGAAAATGCAACTCCAAACCTACTAACACATGACCATCAACCTAAACTGACAGGTTGAAGCATTATGTTGTAGACAATTCTTTTTCCAGAGATAGAGAAACAAGTCAGAATTGATGAGAGGACATGTGGAACAAAATTCTGGTAAACTGTGAAAAAAACAAAAAAAACAATCTGAAAATGATTTGAGAATGGACAAGGTGGAACTTAAACACACACCCTGCGCAGTAATGGGGGATTAAGATGAAAGCATATGTGTGTGTTACTAATACAGTAAAAATAAGAACTGAATTGAAAATCTGTTTCAAGAATTTAAAATTAATGTTGAGCTAACATTCATTCAATCTGACTTCTTTCCCCTAAGAATAATTAACTAAAAAATTGTTACTTCACAGACAGGTTCCAGTTTTTTATGAGTTTTATTTCCCCAAAAAAACTTAAAGAGCAGCTCACGCCCAAATAGACTTTTTTAAACTGATAAACTGATAAATGAGTGTCTAGTAGAGCTGTTTACATGTCTGTTCATTATGTTTGGTATTTTAGTCAATTTTAGTAAAAATATGAATTTTCTAACAAAAATCGTCGGTGTGGTGTGCACCTCAGTTTAAAACTTTAATCTGCATTTTACTTTTAATCAGGCATTTCTTCTGGCTCAGCCCTCATTACAGATATCTGACTTTATTACTGATAATAGTCATCCTGCTGCTATGGATTATAAAAGTCTTGACCACACCTCTGTAGTGAGTTGGACTAGCAAGTAAGTTTTGACAACACCCAGCCCACTTAACACGCTATGCCGCCAGGGACTAAAATCCTGCAGCACCACAAATGTCCCTCTGCTTAGGTTAGTACATGTCCAGGCCCCTCTGAAGTTTGCTAGAGAGAATTTGGACGATCCAGAAGAGGGTCAGGAGAATGTAATATGATCAGATTAAACCAAAAATAGATTTTTTGCTAAAAACTCTACTTGTCGTGTTTGGAGGAGAAAGAATGTTGAGTTGCATCCAAACAACACCATACCTACTGTCAAGTATGGGGGTGAAAACATAATGCTTTGGGGCTCTTTCTCTGCAAAGGTACCAGGATAATTGATCCGTGTAAAGGAAAGCATGAATGGACCAGTGTATTGTCACATTTTGAGAACACTGCCTTCCATCAGCAATGGCACTGAAGATAAAACATGACTGGGTCTTTCAGCATGACATTTATTCCAAACACACCACCCGGGTAACAAAGGAGTGCCTTCGTAAGAACCATTTCAAGGTCCTGGAGTGGCCTAGTCAGTCTCCAGATTTTAACCCCATAAAATCTTTGGAGGCAGTTGAAAGTCCGTGTTGTCCAGCGACAGCCTGTAAACATCACTGCACTAGAGTAGATCTGCATGGAGGATTGGGCCAAAATACCAGCAACAGTGTTTGAAAACCTTGTGAAGACTTAAAGAAAACATTTTACCTCTGTCATTGCCAACAAAGGGTATATAAATTATTGAGATTAACTTTTGTTATAAACCAAATACTTATTGTCCACCATAATTTGCAAATAAATTCTTTACAAATCATACCATTTCATGAGATATAACTATGTGAACAATTACAGGCCTCTCATCTTTTTAAGTGGGGGAACTTGCACAATTGGTGGGTAACTCAATTATTTTTTGTCGCACTGTACCCTAATCACTAACTTAACTTTTCCACAGTTTTTATTCCTAAACCAACAACCTTACCTGATGTACAGTTATCTGAACTTCCTTTACTGACTTTTGTTCCAAGCAGACACCACAAAAGAGCAAAATAAAAAATAAATTAAAAAATCACTGTTTTGATGCAAGAGCTAAACCTGTAAAAAAGCTGTGGCAGCAAACAGAATGACTCCTGAGGATAGTGTGCAGACTGTGCTTTAAAGAATTATAGAGTCAGCTGTGAAATTAGCACACAATTATCCAACCTTGCTGAGCTCAACAAAGTAAACATCTGTTTAGTGCCTGTTGAACTTAGAGCTCTACACCTGATTCGACATACAGCAACAAGGCACACCTGTACTCATCCACAGATCCTCGAACCAACAACACCCACAGAGGTTAACCTCTGTGGACCAGTGGTCCCCTCTGTTTATTTTTTGTAGTGTATTGTATTTCCAATTGATTTACAGGTTGCAAGTACATACGCATGGAGGAACAAAAAATTGCTCAAACGCTTATCTATGGATTTCCATTATATCACTGATTTTTCCAAGCATCATCCTTTACCTTTACTCATAGCGATATATAAAATATTATCTGATTGCCATATAAATAAGCAATTAATGTACAAGGAAAACACAAAAGAATTAGTAGGTACATTAGGCTGATTAGAAGGTTTGCGGCTGAAATGATGATTAAAAAAGCTTTTGCTCTCATGCATGCAGGAGGCAGTGGTGCCTCAGTGAGAATACATTGTTTCATTTAAGTTGAGTCACAGTATACAAGGAATGAAACTGCTTGATTGACAGTTCAACCAAGTCAGCAGCATCTATTTTAGTAAGTGTGGGCATACACAGTCACATATTTTTCAGAACCAGAAGGTGCCCTTTATAGAGTAATTATTTTATTCCACTGTTGGATATGTGTCCTGGTTCACAGGTATGTATATGTGTGTGTATGTGTGTGCGTACTTTTCTCTTGTTACCATCTGTTCTCCTTTGGCTGATGATCATCTATCTCCCATTAACTGTCAGTCACTCTGTTGCCTGTTGACATTTCACTGTCTGAGCTGCATACAGTAGCTGCACCACACCTTGATACATTGCAGTGCAGTCTTCTTCCTTTAGCAATAGAGGATAATGCAGTTCTGAATGTCTGTTTTGTTATTATTATGTTATGGATCTCAGGTATTTTAAACCTTAGTGTTCTATACAACCAAAGTGACTGGAGTAGATTGATTTGGTTTCAATACACTTTTAAAGGGGCTAAGTGAATTTTGAAAGTTTTCTGCTGGTGATTTCGCCCTCATGCCAAACGCATAACTGCAGCCTCAATGATAAGCTTCGGCATAAGGCACACATGCTGCTTTATGAGAACTCACAAATGAACAGAAACAACAGCTGAGTCAGTCCTGTCCTGGAACTTTACAGATTTGCAGACATGACTTTAACTGAGGTAAGAAATTTTCCTGCTGTGCAAGTTTAGTTGGGGTCTGCGCTGGAGTTTCGTTGGTGCTTGAAGCCGCTTTCTTCTTATGCTCTGCTAAATCCATCCTTCAGAATTTACCTCCATGGTTGTCTTTGATGGAGATAGGAAATGCTACACCTGAGTGTGAATGCAAATTATGGGCTTGACACACGGGGGGGTGACATAATTTCTTCTCCATGCATTATCAATGGGACATGCGCAATAAAGCAATAATCGCAGTCTCTCTATTGCTAAGTGACATGAAATTTCTTATGTGAAATTTTGCTCCTGTGCATGTATCTTGCAAACATAGCTCTGTGACATTAGGGAAAGTCGAGAAAAAAATTAACTTTTCCTCTCTGTTGCTCAGATGAGGACCAATCAGGGGAGGTTTCCTTAGCTGACCAATGAGACAGATTGCTACTCAGTCATCTCCGAGAAGACATGGAGGAAAACTTAATACTATATAAACCAATTCATGTCTTTTCTGTTGCCTTTAAAGAAAAGTCAGAAGAAAGATTTCACTTAACTCTAGCAAAATCTTGTGACATTTTATATTTGCCACTTTTTCCCCCTGAACTGCTTTGCTACCCCAAAATTCCTTCCAATATGAAAGCCAATCAACACAGAAGATTCGCTATTTTCCATGGAACAGAGTGTATCACTGGCCTGTGTCGCTGGCCGCTGCACCGTGCCGCTTCTCATGTGTCTGGTATTCAAAGCGGCTGCGAGAAGTTTCGCTGATCGTGGCCGTTTGGCACCTCCCGTGTGTCGAGCACATTACGCTGCTCCTGGAAAGCACAAGGGAAATCTGCTTGTTCGACCCAAACACTTGCTATTCAAGTGAATTTATAGGCAGATAGAAGCAGCTGCAGTGAAAAGGTCAGGGTTCATTCTACTGACCAGGGCATTGCTGGAGTATGTATGAGGAAGAAATTAGGGATGAGGGCCCCGATACTGCCTAATGTACTGGTATCCATGAACCGATACTCAAAATGGGAAAAATCTGCAACAAATTCACCAAAAAATATTCATTTTTCACTTGAAGTTTTATTTTTGTGGTAATTTTATCTTTTACATCTGTTATTTTGTCTCAGTTATGTTTAGTTTGTAAAGTCTGGTGCGCTTAGTCTCTTCTAGAAAGGCACCAGAAGTTATAGAGTTTATTAATTCAACATTATGTGGCAGGGTACACAACAAAGGCCCAGGCGGGATTTGAACCCACAACTCCCAGGTGAAGGTCATGTGCGCTAACCAGTCAGCCAAAGGGATATCGCTGTGGCCAAGCAGCCAGGGCACATCATCTATTGGAGCCATAGTGACAGGACCTCCACACTGTCACAAATAGTATCGGATCGGTATCGGTTATCGACAGATACACAAAATCCAGCCATCTGTATCGGTATCGGGACTGAAAAAGTCGGATCGGTGCATCCCTAGAAGAATTTTTTTTTCGTTTTATATATTTATTTGTGGTTAAACCTATGTATAGTCCCTTTAATATTACCAGATTTTTTAAAACCTCCACATGCTCCTCACTGCCTTGCTTTCATGACAAGATCCAACAGCTCAACTGGAACAGAGTCCTATGTCCTGTGGTGCAGGGCCAACAATAAAGGGTCCTAGCCTCAACATGTCCTGCACACACAGACAAGCAGTGGCAGTTTTGGATATGAGCCATACATACTCAGCTGACCAGGGAAGCAGTAAAACTGGGGCTGCACAAGCTCAAAATAAAATAGAAATATCAAGACATGCATAAAAAATGTCAATGTTGTATTTTTGAACACATAAAAAGTAAGCGTGTATAAGAGAGTCTGCCAGCATTTTTTTCAAGTAACCCCCCCCCCACCAGTTTAGAAAAAGTTAGGACATCTTATCAAAGCCTGTGTGACATTTCAACACTTGGATATTTAATATTAATTTTGACATAACGTAAAAACTTCAACTAATTCAACCAAACATTTTAGATGTTCTGCAAAATTTAATTAGAAAATCCAATTTTGGTTGAGGAATTAATTACGACACCCCAACATGTATTCCCATTTAAAGTGATTAAAACTACATATACAGTGGGCAGAACAATTATTTGATACACTGCTGATTTTTTCTTAAAGGTTTTCCCACTTTCAAAGCATGTAGAGGCCTGTAATTTGTATCAAATGTACTCTTCAACATGAGGGACATAATCTAAAACAAAAATGCAGGAAATCACAGAGGATGATTTTTAAATCATTAATTTCCACATTATTGCATGGCATAAGTATTTGATACATCAGACAAACTGAACTCAATATTTGGTAGAGAAATCTTTATTTGCAATTACAGAGATCAGATGTTTTTTGTTGTTTTTCACCAGGTTTGCACACACTGCAGCAAGGATGTTGGCCCACTCCTCCATACAGATCCTGAGCGTTCAGGTTTCATCGCTGGGCAAAACAGACTTTCATCTCTCTCCAAAGATTTTCTATTGGATTTAAGTGTGGAGACTAGCTAGGTCACTATAGGATATTGAGATACTTGCTATACAGCCACTCCTTAGTTGCTCTGGCTGTGTGTTTCGGGTCGTCGTCATGCTGGAAGACCCGTCCACGACCCATCTTCAATGCTCTTACTGAGGGAAAAAGATTGTTGGCCAAGGTCTCATAATACATGGCCCCATCCATCATCCCCTCAATAGGGTGCAGTCCTCCCGTCCCCTTTGCAGAAAAGCATCCCCAAATAATGATATTTCCACCTCCATGCTTTAAAGTTGGGATGGTGTTCTTGTGATTGTACTCATCCTTCTTTCTCCAAACACAGCGAGTGAACTGATTCCATTTTCTAATTATTGCACCAACAGTTGTTGACTTTTCTCCAAGCGGCTGTCCTGTAGCCCATCCCAGCCTTGTGCAGGTCTACACTTTTATCCCTGATGTCTTTGCACAGGTCTCTTGTCTTGGCCATTGTGGAGAGGTCGGAGTTTGAGTTTGTGGACAGGTGTCTTTTATACAGGTAAGGAGTTCAAACAGGTGCAGTTATTACAGGTAATGAGTGGAGAGCAGGAGAGTTTCTTAAAGAAGAACTAACAGGGCTGTAAATGTATGTTTCTATACTGTTATACTAATGAGCATAGCATCATAAATAAATTCAGTGTTTTCTACAAGGATATGAAAAAAAGATTAATAAACAACAAATAACTTGCAGTGTTATGATAAACTGAGGAAAT
The DNA here is from genome assembly GCA_028564705.1 of Apricaphanius iberus. Taxonomy (NCBI): domain Eukaryota; kingdom Metazoa; phylum Chordata; class Actinopteri; order Cyprinodontiformes; family Aphaniidae; genus Apricaphanius; species Apricaphanius iberus. The sequence continues at coordinate 79,449 of JAPXFQ010002841.1, forward strand.
GACTTCTAAGATTAAAAGCCGTTTCAAAACCAGAAAAAAGGCTATATAGATGTACAGTATATATTAAATAACTCGCAAAAGCTCTGAGGAAAATGTGTTAATTACTAGAAACATGGGGAGGGGGGGGGCTGCACGGTGGCGCAGTGGTTAGCGCTGTTGCCTTGCAGCAAGAAGGTCGTGGGTTCCTATCCTGGCCCAGGGTCTTTCTGCATGGAGTTTGCATGTTCTCCCCGTGTATGCATGGGTTCTCTCCGGGTACTCCGGCTTCCTCCCACAGTCCAAAAACATGCATGATAGGTGAATTGATCACTCTAAATTGTCCCTAGGAATGAATGTGAGTGTGAATGGTTGTCTGTCTCTCTGTGTTGGCCCTGCAACAGACTGGCGTCCTGTTCAGAGTGTACCCTGCCTAACGCCTGATAATTGCTGGGATAGGCTCCAGCTGCCCCGTGACCCTGAATTGGATAAGCGGTTAAGAAGATGGATGGATGGATGGGGAGGGGGATTGATTTTGTAATAAAGTAATGTACACATTATTTGCTGTTCTATAAGATTCATAGCTGGAAAGTGACTGCACATATTAGTGTGTGCAGAACAAGATATTACATCAAACCATGATGATTTTAATCAGCTATGTTGTTGTATACATGTGTATACTGAGAAATTCCTGTCAGAAATAAAGTCCCTCATGGTATTTGTTTGTAAAAACCTCAATAGGCCATTATTTATTTATTTATTTTGCTTATCACATTGCTGTTTTTTAACAAAAAATGTTGCACACAAAAACCTGCATACAGAAGAGTGATATTTTAGATTAATTGATGCCACCATTCTTTAGAATATTTATGCAGGCAGGATTGTTGCCAGAAGCATAGATTACATATATGTATGATGTACTAGCATAATTGTAAAGATATGATAATTTATTTTCTTGTGTATCATAAACTCTCAACATCCTCTTCCCCATTATCCCTTTTACCCCCAACCCCATTTATTTTTTTTCTGGGAAAATAACACTTTTGGTTCTAGAGAAATATTTATGCCTCAGTCACAGCACTAGAACTATAAATCACACATCTAAAATTTCAGAATGGAAAAAGGAAAGGGAATAGGGAGACAAATACAGGGAAATAAATTACTTTTATATTAATTACAGTAGAAGTAGGAGTAAAATTAGTAGGTTGATAGAATGTGAACAAAAATAGGAAAGCGCCTGAGGTATAAAAAGAAGGAACAAATCAGACTGGTGGGTGATTGCTCAATAGATTGTGATTGTGGAGATAACAAGCAACAATTAGGTTATTGGAATAAATGAAAATTTTTATTTTATTTTTTTCAAATCTGGTATGGCCACATTTACAGGGTTCCTAAATATCCTAGAAAGTCAAGAAAAGTGCGCAGTATGATTTTTTTATTTTCCAGGTCTGTGTAAGCACACTAAAATAAGAAATAGAGGATGGAAAGATATTTAATATTTCAAGACTGTGTTTTCCTCTAAATACAAATAAAACATTTCCAAGAGTTGGTTGGTTCAATACTTTTCAGAAGCAGAAATGCACCAATACAACTTACGGGGCCAATTTCAAGTCTCCTTGTGATACAGATTTTTGCCAATCCCAATTTCTCTTAAAGAACTATGATATGGCAACATATAAAATAGTCATTTTTGCATTGTACTTGTCATCTCTTGTATTAGGAACACTGAACACCTTTTGCCACCTTGTACAAGATAAGTCATTTTAAAAGAGGATTATAATGCAATACAAAAAGCACCAAATAATAATGCAATACAAAAAACAAAAAAATTATTACCACTGATTACAAAATCAGTACTCTCATGCATTACTTAGATAATGTAAAGTTATCCCAAAGGCTTCCAACATTCCCAAATCCAGCGTGTTCTAGGAAAGAAACGGGTTGAAAGCTCCAGTGTGTAATTATTATGTATTTAGTGTATTTTCCAGAACTATAAGCTGCTACTTTTTCCCAGGTACTGAACCCCGCCAACCTATACACCGGTCCGTTTTATTTATGGATGTTGACAACTAATAGCTACTAGAGGATGACCTAGATCTATGGATTGTACAGGTTAAGCCCCTCATCTGAATGTGCCTTTAAGAGGCAGCTGGAGACTGGAAAACAGAGAGAGAGAGAGAGAGAAAGAGAAGGGAGGAAGCTTGCATGAACAATAAAAGCAAACATGCAACAAACAGACATTATGAGAGTGACAGTTTACAAAAAATAAGTTTTCATGCGCAAACCCTCATTATAAAAAACAAACCAAGAAATAGATGAGATGCCACTTTTAAGTTAAAGCCAGTCGATCTGGCTTTTAAATAAGGAAATAGTGTGGCCTTACGTTCCCTTGGCAGTAAGAGCTAATCTAACTGAGCATCTTCTACAGTATTAAAAATGACGTTCACAAACTTTGCCCATGCAATTTGAATGATCGTGAGCTATGTTATTAAAAATAAAGGGCAAAAAAAAAATGGTATGCAAAGCTGGAAGAGACATAGCCCAAAAATTCTGCAGCTACAAAACAGAAAACTGGCTCTATAAAGCATTTGCTTACTGGTGTCATGCCTCACTCCCCACTCACACTCCTTTATTATTTGCACCTGTGTTATCCTGAACCTCCAGGGCTCTGCCCCTGATTAATCATTGTTTACACCTGTTCATCCTTGCCGGATATGCCGCTGCCGCCTCCTGAGCTGCTGTTGCATCGCCTGCCGGCTCCCACGCCGGCTCCTCGCCTCCATGCTCCCACGCCGGCTCCTCGCCGCCAGGCTCCCACAACGGCTCCTCGCCGCCAGGCTCCCACAACGGCTCCTCGCCTCCAGGCTCCCTCGCCGGCTCCTCGCCGCCAGGCTCCCAAGCCGGCTCCTCGCCGCCATGCTCCCACGCCGGCTCCTCGCCGTCAGGCTCCCAAGCCGGCTCCTCGCCGCCAGGCTCCCACGCCGGCTCCTCGCCGCCAGGCTCCCAAGCCGGCGCCTCGCCTCCAGGCCCCCAAGCCTGCACCTCGCCTCCAGGCTCCCAAGCCTGCGCCTCGCCTCCAGGCTCCCAAGCCTGCGCCTCGCCTCCAGGCTCCCAAGCCTGCGCCTCGCCTCCGGGTCCCCAGGAGAGGACCGCCGGGCCGTGCGCCCGCCTCCCGTCCCGTCAAGGGACGTCCGTCCAGGCCCCAGCTGGACCTCCCGGTCCCCAGGAGAGGACCGCCGGGCCGTGCGCCCGCCTCCCGTCCCGTCAAGGGACGTCCCTCCAGCCCCCAGCTGGATCTCCCGGTCCCCAGGAGAGGACCGCCGGGCCGTGCGCCCGCCTCCCGTCCCGTCAAGGGACGTCCGTCCAGCCCCCAGCTGGACCTCCCGGTCCCCAGGAGAGGACCGCCGGGCCGTCCGCCCGTCTCACGTCCCGCCAGGGGACGTCCACCCGTCTCACGTCCCGCCAGGGGACGTCCACCCGACTCACGTCCCGCAAGGGGACGCCCGTCGGTCCTTCGTCCGACCAGAGGTCGCCATTCGGGCCGTCCGCCCGACTCACGTCCCGCAAGGGGACGCCCGCCGGTCCTTCGTCCGACCAGAGGTCGCCATTCGGGCCGTCCGCCCGACTCACGTCCCGCTGGAGGGCGTCAACACAGACACTCGGGCCCTCCTGCCGTGGGCCCCCTCCACCCACCCTGGGGGGGTGCTAATCCTTTTGGGTTTTTTTTCTATATGGCGTCTGGGATCCGCCTTTAAAGGGGGGGGTCCTGTCATGCCTCACTCCCCACTCACACTCCTTTATTATTTGCACCTGTGTTATCCTGAACCTCCAGGGCTCTGCCCCTGATTAATCATTGTTTCCACCTGTTCCTCCTTGGTTCTCCCCTCATTTAAGATCCAGCGAGGCCTTCTATCCTCGCTGGATCATTGATTGTGTCATGCCTTTTGTTGCTGCAGCTCATTAAAACCACCTCACCTGAGTTCTGCTTCTGCATCTGGGTCCTTCGTCTCCCACACTGCAGCACAAATCCTGACAACTGGGGCAGTTTAAAAATCTATGCCATACTTAATTTATACTGCTAAAACACATTTTCAATTAAACTATTTACTACAGTCTTAAGATTATGAACTAGTTTGTTTTCAGATTATATAAAAAGAAAAGTATAGATGCAAACACAGCTGCACAGTATATTAGATTGCTGTCATCTGTGTAGAGTAACTTTGTGTGAAATTCAAATCCCAAAAATTTATTTGGATTGAATATTAAACACAATTTTACATTTCAAATTTTCAAGTGCATTTATGTTTAAAATATCAACAATATCTAGCCAGTTGAACAGACTAAAACGACCCTAAATGGTAAAACCTAAAACATAGTTTTAGTATTGAACTTCACAGAATAATGGGACATCAAAAGCAATTAAATTATGACTTATGATAAATTATTATCATAATGATTTTATTACAATTACATATTTCCCAGGACCTTAAGTGTAATATGACAAAATGTGAAAAGTTTAAGAGCTATTAACATGTTTGCAGGTGTTACGGCCGCTGCCTATTCTGGCTGTAACTGGGTTTCAGCACCATGGACAATTTCAGCTTCTGCACTGGTCTCCACTCCTTCCTCTCCAGTTTACCTTTTTTTGAGTGTGCTTCACACAGGTGTTCCAGATCATGTTGGTGACCACACCGATCTGGTTCAGCTATATGAGCCTCTAGTCGTCAGATGCTTGCGGGTGCAGATCTGTGCTGCTGTTCCCACTGCTCCCTTGGTCCTAGAGAGGAGACCACTAGTTAGATCTTACTTCCTCCGAATCGATTGCGGGATGTCCAGTGGGTTGGTTGCCTCTAGTTTGATCTTGTGGTTCATGTCTACAGCAGGTTCATGGGGTCTGGCTTCATCATCGGTTGCTATTGGGGTTGTTTGTTCAGTTGGTGTATTACCTTATTCATCCCTGATTGTTTTTTAGTTTAGGGATCCTTTTCTATGTGGGATCTTGTACATTTACACATTTATATGGAAGGTTGAATATGGAACATTTTTCTTAAAAGCTATCTATTTGAAAAAGTAATACCTCCATTGGGCGTTTAGAGTTGTACATCATGCATTTTAAAAGTTATATATTACCTAAATACATAATAAATACATAATAAAAAGATTTATTTTTACGGTAACGAAACTGTGTTTATATTTACATATTCCAGCCAATGTTAAGGTGCCATTGCGGGTTGCCAAATAATTTTGTAAACAACCGTCAGGAGCAGTCAGGCTGCTGTGTCTGAACCCCATAGATTTTGTTATCCTTCTCAGAAGAGGAGCGACCTTACAAGATCTAAAACCAGAGGTACTTACATGAAATCTACAACAGATGGACACTAATGAGAAACTTTCACAGCATAAAAACACACAAATAAATGGCAAAGTTTCTCAACGGCTAACGGCTAAGATGCTAACGGCTAACATTAGCTGTTGGTTTGCAATACTAGAACAACAGCTTTTCAATACTTGTGTTAATTATATGACGCTGATCCTAGATATGAGAGTACTGATTATGAACCATCAACCTCCACATTGAGTAAAATTCTCCTGCTCTGTCCAGTATAGCAGGCTCACTTTCACCAGTGTGCTGAGTTGCTATTATAAAGACTATTCTTGCTAGCTTTCTATACTGACACAGGTCTCTGACAGTACACCTCAGTGAAAATAGCACGCTGTGAAATCTGTTGGATGTTTATTTAAATTCTAAAGTATGGGAGAGTGGAGGAGACACCCTCTCAGCCTCCGAAATAAGATCTCTAGAGGACAGGTACAAAAACATATTGTTGCATCTGACGCATATTTTGTTATATTTATTTTTTGTTTAGTATTTTGATTTAAAATATTTTTATATAAAATAAATATATTAATATAAAATAGTCCTTACCCTGTAAGATGCGTCGCTGGCTGGTCATGGCCAGGAACCTGGCATGTGCACAGCTTAAATTTAAGCTTTGTTGTTGCAGCTACAACCTCGACACACAACCATACTTTTTCTGACATGCTTGCAATATAGATAGTATTGCAGGGGGATTTTTAGTCAGTTCTGTTTAGGAGTTTAAGTAAGATTTTGTATATTTGAGACAGGGGAACTTTAAGGTGGAATCTTAAAATTGAGCACACTCTTAAAAAATACCAGCTTTGGATTTAAGGATTCCTTTAGAGACACATACTGTTAAAGATATAGGTGTTTTAGAAAAAGGGAGAAGGAAAGAAAAAAAAAATCTTCTTAGGTGCATGCAGACTGAAAATCCTACATGCCAAACATCAGCAAAAAAGTGTGAGCAAGCGTTTTCAGGTTCCAGAGGAAATTTGTTTCTGATAAAAAATTCAGCACAGGAGCAAAGTGTTGGCTAAGTGACAGGGAAATGAAATCCAGCAGGAGCAAGTATCCCTCAAGTGTTACAAAAGACCTGCGTAAGCTCTTACAGAGACAGAGACTGTAGAGGATAGGGAATCTGAAGAGGAGAGGGCCAGGTGAAACAAGGTCAGCACTCAACTTCCACTGAACATTATGAGAGTTGATTATCTCCGGGCTTCACCCACACACAGCACCCTGCCTGCAGAGTGTTTGCCAGTGCATGTATGTTTCTTTCTTCCCGTTTGTTGGTATTAATCCTGACATACTGAAGCTTCTGGCTATTTGCTTACCCTGTCCTCTTTTCTTTAGTTAAGGCAGATCACAGACACTCATAACAACACTCTAATGCATAACCAACATTAAACATATCTGTCCCGAGAGTTCCAGGCAAAATATCACTGGAAACAAGAGCATTTCATATACAAACTGCGTTTACAATGGACATGTTTAGCCTTCTGTTGTCTACCACATCAATATGTATGTTTTCACATCACATCTGTTTGCTCATACTTTATTAGAATATGCTTTGCTGTTGGCCATTTAAAGACACTAATGAAAAAGAAATTACTAATCAATAAATCACATTCTCAAAGTTAAAATAAAACTAGGCTTAGACAGTTTTTACAAAAATGAATGTCTGTAGCAGATTCACCAAATATAGCAAATGCCTCAACTGTATTTTAAAGTTGTGAATCATTAATGATAAGAGAGACTCAATTTGTTTTGACATTGTGACATTTTTTATCTACATTTCTTTATTGAAGCATATTCAGAAGGAAGGGGGCCGATTCAAAACAAGCAACAATGCCACTATGAGCTTTTAATTAAGGTTGTCTGATTTTAATTTTGATAGTTCTCCCTCAAAGCTCCAGTGTAATGATTTAATTGTCTTGCACCTGAGTGGTTTCAAGGCTGTCTTTTCAATGCCAAAAAAAGACAAGCAAACAAAAATACACAAAGATTTGTTTGTTTTTTCTTTTTCTTTTTTTGTTATACCTTGGAAAACTACGGTATGTAACAGTCAATTTTTAGATATATATTAAAATTTATTTTACATGAATCTTTACTAAGATTTGTCTGATAATTTTCAGACCATCAAGGAAATCACATTGTATATTTTGTTAGGACCACACTAAGAAAAGTTACTATTACTAACACACTATGTGGTCGTGGATTACAAATCATGTAGTCCCTTTGCTTAACCCAGCATATGTCCAGGCCTGTGTGAAGTTTGCCAGAGAATATTTGGATGATCCAGAGGGGGATTGGTAGAATGTTATGTGGTCAGATGAGACCACACCACTCACCGTGTTTGGAGGGGGGAAAATGCAGAGTTGCATCCCAAGAACACCATACCCACTGTGAAGCATGGGGGTGGAAACATTATGCTTCAGGGCTGCTTTTCTGCAAAGGGGAAAGGACAGCTGATCCACATTGAGGAAAGGATGAGAATAGGGCCATGCATTGTGAGATAGAGAGAGAGAGAATGGAAGATGAAGGTTCTGGAGTTGCCTAACCTGTCTCCTGACCTCAATCCAATAGAGAGAGATGAAAGTTTGTGTTGCCCTGCGACAGCCCCAAAACATTGCAGCTCTAGAGAAGATCTGGGGTTCCCTCCAGATAGCAAGTTATATGACAAAACCGGATAAATTTGAGGGTAAGTTTGTGGAAAAACCTCAACTTTCGGTTCCAAAAATGGAGGTATCTTTTAAGGTATGTTAGTAACCATAGCAACTTAACATTAAAATGCCATTAACCAGCAGCAATTATAGTTGTTTTAATTGGAATAATATATTAGTATATATTGTAAACTTTCATTTAACAAAGTCACTTGAAGAAAGATGATGTAGTGCCCCCAAGAAAGCCATGAACGCCTGGGTGGCCTTTACAGAGCCAAATCCTCAGCTGGGGTAAGGGGAGATAGTGGTGGCCACCCACCAGTTAGATGGGCCTCAACCTTCAATCGTTCGTGGTAAAGTCCAGTCCAATCCAATCAAGTCTATATATCTACTGTATCTGAAAATTTACATATTTGCTGAACGTCTGGTATCTTGGTGTAACCGCAACAATCTGGTGCTGAACAACCAAAAGACAGTGGGGATTATTATGGACTTTAGGAAGCACGCAGCCAAACACCCCCTCATCATCCTGACTGAGACCTCCATTATCACTGTGGACTCATTACTGTAGGTTTCCTGGCTACCACTATCACCCAAGACCTCAAGTGGGAGTCCAACATCACTTGCATCATTAAGAAGGCTCAGCAGAGGATGCACTTCCTGAGGCAGCTAAATAGATTCCAATACGGATGATGATGCTATTCTATACTGCAATCATTGAGTCCATCCTCACCTCCCCCATCACTGTGTGGTATGATGGAGCCACCATCAGGTAGAAACAGAGACTGCAGGATGTAATGTGCTCATAAGTATTATAGGCTTCAGTTTTTAACTTGGATTGTTTTTAGTTGATTTATATAATGTCCTTAATACTCTTTTATTTCAAATACCTGATAAGATATTTGTTGACAGCATGTCTGACATTACATTCAATTTACAATTCAGATTAATCTTAATGAAAAAAGGGGTCCTTCTTGATGATTCACAAATAAGTTAAACAAATTATGTTGTTCTGAATATGTGCCAAATACAATGATAGGATGTTTCTTGTGTCAGAAAATGTAAAGATTTTCTAAATGTGTCAATTGAAATGTGTAGGAGAAACAATTGGCAAGAAATTGTCAAACAGAAGATTGCTGTAGCACTTTTGCAAAAAAAATTAAAATAAATAAAATGAAGAAAAAGTTATGCAAGTCATATCACCACATGGACACACACACACAGACACAAATTGCCATCCAGGGCTGATATCACTTTAAGGCAAGCCTGACTTCGGGCGGTGTGATGTTGTTATATAACATGGCCGGCTAAGCATTTTTATCTGGGCCAGTAACAATTTCATGAGGGCTGTGTTTGTTTGTTCTTAAGGGATATCAGAAAACAATTACAAAGAAACATGAAATTAAAGAAGTGTTGTTGGTAAAGCAATAAAGAAAAAAAAGACTGAAAGAAAAAATAAATTACAACCAAACCTCAGGATTTGGCCAAGTGTATGACAACTTCTGTGTTGATCCCTGATGGGGCTGTTTTATTCGGAAAAAACTTATCATTGTAAAATTAATAAGCTTGAGGCTTTGTCATTTAAAGTTTACCACATTGTTAGTGTACGCACCATACAAAAACAACATGAGACAAGCTATACATTTCGTCAAAAGTCTTAGACAAAGTTTTAATGGAAATTCAATGACAAAATTGAACAATTCTGATGAATTTGCTAACCATTATTTTGGGGAAACATGTAGACATATGATAAAGTAAATGGTAAAAACAAAAATTGAGCAGTTATGCATAATAAAATATTGAAATATCGTAGGTCTGAACTTCATAATTACAGCACCTTCTAATGATACCCCTGGTTACCATATGTAAAACATTAAAGCCTAGTTTATGCTTTTCTGTCAGCGGAGGGGGAGAGTCACACAGTGCCATAATCCGCCATTTTCAACGGAGAGCAAACATCTGCGATTGGCCAGCCCACCATTAGCCCACCAGAATGGCGCTCTACAGTATAGTCGACGTAATTAGTGGTCAATGTAGCCTTTCGGGCCCTAGATGCTTTATATTGCATGACCAGTTTATCTGCTATGGTCTTTTGGCCATTTTGAAAACCAGGAGCTGTAGAGAACACAAGGTATTGGTTTGTTAACATACGTTTTTAGAGTCATAAATGAGCTGTACTTCAAACAAAACGCTGTCCAGCTCAATCAAAAATCACTCTCTTTCAGCCATTGCTCCTTGAGTGAATGTATATTTATAAGCTGAAGTAAATAAACCGTTGTCTACCAGAGACGTTACTATGATGGTAGACAGAGCTGCCAGAAAAAAAAAGTCTATACCCCCTGCTGTCCTTTTGGGGCCTTTCTTTGCAAGAATGGGGGAAAAAAAGAAATATGTCCCAGTCAATATGCATGCGTTTTCATGCAAACTTGCTGACAGAGAAAGATAAAATTGGCTTAAGGCCTATTTCTCTTAACATTTCTTAAAAGCACATCAGAAAAATAAAGCCATTCACAAGGTAAGGCAAGGCAATTTTATTTGTAGTTCACAATTCTTACACAAGGCAATTCAAAGTGCTTCACAGTTTCATAAATTAAGAAAACAGATAAACAGAAAAAAAATCAACTCAAAAAATAATTAATTACAATAAAAAGCAAGAGTGCAGATAAAATAATTTCAAATGTCATATGCACGGGTAAAAATAACTGTTTTCAGCCTGGATTTAAACATTGTAAGAGTTGAGGCTTGTCTCACATCCTCATGAAGACTGTTCCATGTTTTAGCTGCCTGAAACTGAAATGCAGGAGACCCCTCCCTGAAGTTCTCAGGGCCCGAGATGGTTCACATGTCTCTAACATGTCAGAGATGTACTTTGGTGCCAAACCATGAAAAGACTTGTACACAAGCAGAGCTGTTTTAAATTCTATTCTCTGCGCGACAGAAAGCCAGTGCAGAGACCAGAGCACTGAACTAATATGATCGTATTTCCTGGTTCTTGTCAGGACTCGAGCAGCAACGTTCTGGATGTACTGCAGCTAAGTATTCTAAGTATTTAGTCTACACCCCCCTATCGTCCACACTAAGGCGGCTTTGTTTGTGGTCTGTGGCCGGATAAGTATTAGCCGGGTAAGAGAGCCGTCTAACTGTTATCTCCACACCTAAATGTGCTCGTGTGGATGCAACTTATCCGGTCGCCGGCTAAATAAGAGCAGCGACGTCAATCAAATGCTGCGTCCTAAGTTGATGACGACAACAACAACGTTATTAACACCAGTTAATAACAACAGCAAAGATGGAGACGAGTCTCGCTATGCTACTGCTTCTTTTGCAAATTCAGACGTTTGCAAAGTTAACCCTAACCTACTTGCGGATGAGATGGCGACACAGGAGGCGATCCAGGAGGCAATGCAGGATTACAGGACTCCCAGAAACATTACATACAAGACGGCGACTTAACAACGAGTGTCGATCTTGGGTCAGGCCTGGCAGAACCTTGGCCTGGTGGGATAAGTTTCTCCAACAACGTGTTGTGCCAGAGGAATGGCGAGAAAACTTTCGGATGTCCCAGTCAGCTCTGGTCCATCTCAGCAAAAGATTGCGTTCGTATTTGGATAAGCAGACGATGACAAGAGCTGCTGTGGATGTCTTCACAAAGGTTGCGTGTGCATTATATTACTTGTTTGACGAGGGAAGACTATGAAAAAGAGCTAATGCTTTTGGACTGTCGAGGCAATCAGTTTCTGTTTTTGTCAGAGATGTTTGTAGAGCTATTACTTATTATCTGGGTCCAGTCTACATAAAGCCCCCAAGAACAGAAACTGAAGTTCAGGATCTTGTGGCTAATTTCTATTCGTGCCATGGCATGCCACAGTGTTTAGGGGCAATTGACTGCAAACACATCGAGATAAAGCAACCGGCATGCAAATCAACTAGTTTTCTTAATAGAAAGGGCAGATACTCTTATAATGTACAAGCAGTGTGTGATTACAAGTACTGTTTTATTGATGTTGTTGTGAAATGGCCTGGTAGTGTACATGATGCGCGTAACTTCGCAAATTCCATTATATGCACAGAACGAAAAGATGGAACTATACCTTCCTGTCCTAAACAGCTCTTGGAAGATGTAGGCCCTCTTCCCGTGTTTCTTTTGGGGGACCCTGCTTACCAGCTGACGCCATATCTCATGGAAGAGTAACCCAACGGTGGGGCCACCCCACAAGAGCAGTATTATGGATTTTCAGTTTGCAAGGCTCGCATGGGTATCGAGTGTGCTTTTGGATGCTTGAAAGCACGGTTTGGAGTACTGCGACGAGCGATGGACATTAACAAGAATGACTCGCCACATGTTATCTACGCTTGCTTTGTTCTACACACTACTGTGAAACCATGAAAGAAGGATTAAGTCAACAATACGTCACTGCTGCAGTCGAATACGACAAACATCTTCAGCCACCAAGTAGGCCTTTTTCTGTTGCAAGGATGGACAATGAAAGTGAAGGCAAAAGAGTGAGACGTGTTCTGACTAAATTCCTTGACCCGTAATTCGTTACAGTGGTGTTTGAAACTGATGTTTGACCCGTGTTCTCCAAAGCCATTGTCATTAAAGATTTGATACTTTTATCCTATCTCTGTTGTGATTTTTTTAAAGGAATTCAGGATCAATCCTAAACTGGCAATAAAAATTATCAGCATATTTTTCCATTATTCTTTTAGAAATAAAAAATATATATATAATCAGGCACTGCTTACAGAAATATGAAATAAGCACGTAAACCATTAGGTCTCAAGTATGCTGCCTTCATGTGGTATGGGAAACATGATGTTTTCCACTTGTCAAGTGGAAATTGCCAGTGCGTCATGTTCAAGTGCTTCTCTTTCTTTACTTGGGTAAAACTGTATTTTAATAAACGACACCAAGTGTTAAAGGCAACGTAATTAAGGTTATATATGCCTCAGCAGTATGTAGGTTACAACCAACTAATAGTAGCAGAGAACTTTTAACAATGCAATGCTTGGCATCCTGGATTATTTCTCTTCTGTCCGCCATCTTGAAAGGTCAAAGTTGAACTCACATAGGCAAAACGGGTGGCATAACAAAGAAATTCCAGTGGTAAGTACAAAGCGAGTGGGTGTTAATGTCCAATTGCGTTGTTTGTTTATGGTATTTACAATAATTTCGACAGCACTTGAAGAGCACTTGAAGGCAGCGTCATTTTTGGGTCAGAGCACGTAACCGTTCAACACCACAGCTACGTTTCCACAGATATCCGGCAGATGTAACGTCAAACTTCCATAACTTATATTAACATCTTCATTAAGTCGTGCGAATTTTACAAAATACAGCAATTGACTTACCCTGTATATCAGGGCATTAATATTAAGCGTTGAGACCTCATGGGTTTCTGGTTATATTTTGTAAATGTATTTTTGTAACTGGTATGTTCAAAATGGAATTAAGTTAATTTATAAATGAACAAGACACAGAATCACAAATAAAGGTTTAATAAAATAAATACAAAGAAATGAAAATCACACATAACCACCGCACACGAACACTGCACACAATTTAAAACAAAACTATTTATAAATGTAAAAAAGGGCTGGGTTCATATGTGTGTGTAATCGGAATATGGGGAGCTGGGAGAGGAGTGTGGCCAGTAATCAGCCCTGTATTGCTGTAATGGGGGTGTAGGGGGAATTGGGGTGTTGTATCCCTAAATGTAATGGTGTTTGTGGTTGCGGTGGAGGAGTCTGCTGTGAGGTTATGTGCGTTACCAGCACTTCAATGTTCCTGGAAACTCTGTCTATACTCTGTATGAATATTCTGTCCACCTCGTCTTGCCTCTCTTCTTGCCACAGGAAACGCTCATCTTGTACCTGCGGTCTCTCTTCCTGCCTTTCCAATCTTTCCTCCTGACGCCGTCTCAGCTCTACATCTTGTTGCGCCGGGGTTAGCTTCTTCCTCAGTTTATGATGGTGTGGTTGACCAGCGTGTCGTCTAAACGGCACTTCCGACTTTCTAAAGACGACTCTTCAAGTTCGGGGTCTCCACTTGAGCTTGACGATGGGACGAGGGAATCTTGGCGCGGGATGAGGGGATCTAACTCCATCAGCTGTCTCGTTTCAATCCCCTCAGCCATGGCAACTGTGGCAGGGCTTCCTCCCCAAATTGCCTCACAGGCATCGAAAAAAAAGAAACACCACACGTCCGTGCCCACTTCTCCGACCCGTGTCCACAACCTGTCAGTAATGAAGGCGAATATTTTTCAGGTTCGTTGTGAGGTTGGCTGTTCAAGAATGAAAAGGGTGCATTGATTAGTGGTGCGCAAACACTCATGGTTCATGCTTCAATCAAAATAACAAGTTCAAAAAGAGAAATTACAGAGGCAGATATGGCCACAACGCAACTTCTCAAACTAACAAGTTCCTTTGTAGGCTTATCTTTTCATAAACAAAAACATACCTTTTGTTATTTCTTCCTCCTTGTGAGGAAAATCCTTTGCAGTCGCAATGGCCTCCTCTGGCGAGGGATAAGACTCCTTGAAGCGTGCAAGAATGTCGCCATATTTTGTCAGGACTGACTCCCAGTCCACATTTTGTAGCGTTATGGCAGCTTTTTTAGTCTTGAGTCACTTTCAATAACAAATTGACCCTGTCGTCGGTCCACACCACAAACTCTCTCTTCCTCTGAGCAGCCATTGTTCTCTTCAGACAAGGAGATATTATGAACTGTGCTTAGAGCTTCTTGTTTATATTATGTAGGCGGCGATAGTGATGTAGATTATACGTGTCAATCTGTGTTCTTTTTGTTTTTCCCCGCGCATGCCCAGTACATGCATAGGTCGGCATTGGATTGCGCAATCATGGGACTTTAAACGGACCTTAAACAGGGCCTAAATGCTCGTGTTCAGTGGATAACATCAGGCGTCTAACTCCACGTATAACCTTATCCGGCTTAGTGTGGACGTAGCCTAAGCTGCTGGAGACAAATGCATAGATAAGTCTCTCTAAGTTTGGTTTCAACACTATTCCTGTGATCTTAGCAAGGTTTTTCAGATGGTAAAAAGCTGTTGATGTTATTGCTTTGATGTGGCTGTTTAAGTTCAGGCCCGAGTCCATGATTACCCCTAGATTTCTAATCTGATTTTTGGTTGAAGACAGAGAGACTCAAGATGACTAATGACACTTTATCTTTGTGTCTGTGGGTCAAAAACAATGATCTCAGTTTTGTCTGAGTTTAACTGGAGAAAGTTGTCTTGCATCCACACACTGATCTGTTCACTACAGTGACAGAGTGTATCTACAGGCCAATGTTCACCTGCCACCAGTGGATCTGAGTGTCATCTGGGTAGTTATGGTAAGACACATTATTGTTGTTAATTAGTTGACCCAATGGAAGCATGTACAAGTTGAATAAAAGTGGTCCCAAGATTGACCCCTGGGGGACTCCACAGGTCATGGGAATTCTGTCTGAGACACAGTTGCCAATTTCGACAAAGTACGTCCTGTCCTCAAGATAGGACTTGAACCAGTTTAGAGCAGTACCAGAGATTCCCACCCAGTTTTCTAACCTGTGAAGTAAGAACCCATCGTCCACTGTGTCAAAGGCAGCGCTCAGGTCCAGCAGAACTAAAACTGAGACTTTGCCTGTGTTGGTGTTCATGCAGATATAATTTGTCACCTTGATCAGAGCTGTCTCAGTGCTGTGGTGTGGCCTAAAGCCTGACTGGAAAGTATCAAATACATTGCTAGACAGGAGAAAGTAAGTGAACTGTTGATGTACTACTTTCTCTTGGACTTTTCCTAAGAATGGTAGGTTTGATAATCCACATAAACTGCACACATGGAGAAACCACATGCCTTCTAGAGAACGATTTTCTTTGGTCGCTGTAGTTTTACAAACTCAGCATGCTAATTTTACATACTTGTCTGAATATAGTGTAAGTACAATTTGGTAAAGAGAGGATTTTGTTGGGCTGCTGTATCTTTGTTGTTTGGCTCGGGCCCTTAAGGCATGTTTCCACTATTGGAAGTTCGGGGTAATTTAACCAGATCCTTTTCTGTTAAGGTAATCTCTTGGCCCACTCTTCTCAATTATAATGACTCCATACACATTGGGACCTGTAATAAATCAGTTAAAGAAACCACAGTCACGATAGTTTCAGCAGTATCAAAGATCAGTGCAAAAAGGCACCCAGCGAAGCAGAAATAGCAAGACAACATTAAAGAAGCAGGGCTTGTTGCTTTGTTTCTGTTTGATCTAACTGAGGCCATTATGAGTATACATACCCCCATTCAGGTACTCCATTGGTTTGTGAAATGGCTTTGAAAACAGCTCAGTCGGCTAGGCCCGGCCCGATGAATTGAAGACACGTGGGTATCAGGAAGTTCTGTTCAAACTACCCCAAAGTTCCGGTAGTGGAAATGTGTCTTTAGTCTTTTTCAGTGAATGGAACTCTTGGGCTATACCGACACAAATTTGGAGAATTTTAAGCAATGGTACATTTTGATAACAGTTTGGAGATTGCTCTTTCGACTTTGGAAATTTCTGTGTACCTGTGCCCAGAGCAAGACTTGTTAACATAGAGCCCTGACTTCAACCTGATGAAGCACCTTAAAAAGGAAATGATACTAAAGCTTCTTTTTCTAAGTACCAGGCCTCAAAAATCCACTACTGAAACAATGGTCACATTTATAAACCCAAAAGTAAAGCCTTCCCAGACAAGTTTAAGCTAGTATTGCGACAAAAGGTGTACCATATACAGTAAAAGCCATTGTAATAAGATTGGGATATCAATAGATAACATGTCCGAGAAGGGAGCTAAATCATCTTTTGGATATACAGTACATAGTGTATACTGTATTTGAGTCTATATTTTTGATCGAGACAGAAAATGTAATTAAATTCAATTCACTTTTTTTATATAGAGCCATTTCACAACAAATGTCATCTCAAGGCACTTTACAACAAAAGTCATTTCAGTACAATTATGCAAACATTCCAATTAATTAAGTTTTCTATGTAAGGAATCTCAGCAGATTGTATTTAGTCATCGACGTGAGGTTGTACCCGGATCATGTAGACTCCAACCACAGCAATTCCTCATACTGAGCAAGAATATAGTGACAGTGGAGAGGAAAAACTCCCCTTTAACAGAAAGAAATTTCCGGCAGAACCTGGCTTAGTACAAGCGGTCATCTGCTACGACCGTCTGGGGGTCTGAGAAGACAGATGACAGGATTCCCAGTCACTTAGAGCATCATCTGGACCGATGTTCCCCATCCAGTAGGGGGTATTATAGCAGAGCCGGGTACCAGACCGGATGGAGCTTCTATGGGGAGAAAAACACTGAGAGAAAACTGGGTTAACAATCACAATAACAGCAGGAAAATTATATCTGGAGAGTAGTAGAAGAGAAAAGTAGAAGAGTGAAGAAAAGTTGTCAGTCTGTCCTCCAACAGTCTAAGCCTATAGCAGCATAACTACAAAAATAACACAGGAACCTAAGCCATTATAATTGTAAGCTTTATCAAAAAGGAAGGTTTTAAGCCTAGTCTTAATTTAAAAAAATAAACAAAGTAGAATAAAGATGGGTGATGAGTGTGTCTGTGGTCTGAGTGGCCGTCCTAGATACTGTTGTAACTCATATTTTTTGGGGCTACTTTATATAACAGTCTCATATTAAATATGTTTATATAATCTTTAGTTAGTATTCAGAAAGTAAAAGTCTGTTTTAATTAGCTTGCATGATGGTAAAAATATGTCTGTCAGTATTTTTTATGGGGTAAGCTTTTAAGTCGTAAAACTCTTGGGTAAAGTTTTATTGCATGTTGTAAAAGCAGGATGTTTAGATAAAAAACAGATCAGGGAGGACGGCCATAAACTATAAGCTATAACTCAGGAAGACCTTGGTAATAAAAAGTCTGGTGGGAGGAGAATAAGTCATGTGAATACTTTTCTTTGTTCTTCTTTAATAAAAATGGTACAGCCCTGTAGACGATGGTTCAGTTCTGGCTGAACCCCATCTGCAGGTGCGTCCAAGTGTGAAACAGAAATTCTGTGTCTGTGCATATTTACTCTCTCTGTCTCTCAGCTCTGACTTTTATTTTGGAAAACTTCCCGCCGGGGTTTTGAATGTTGGCGCCCCACACTCTCCAGAAGCGAGTGGCCGACCGCATGGTAACTAGAAGCCAACAATACCTAAATAAATCTTATCACATAATTCTATATCACAATTTCTGAATTGGGTTGTGAGGAAAATCACATGCACAAACCAACTTGGGGCACATGGTTACCTCAGCCTCATCATCTGCTGCTCAGAACTTCACTAACTTTTGGATCAGTAGTTGTACTTGGTCAGGTGGGGCTAAGTGTTAAAATCCATTCATTACAAACACACACTTCTGCACACACAAAAAAATCCTAACAAATATGATAAAGTGAGAAAATAAACATGTGATTCATCCTATATCTCCATTTTTGGTGCTTTATGTATAAGCTGAAAATGTGGGTACAATTTACGGGCTATCGAGGCAGACTGATCCACAGCAGGACTTCCTTAGTTGTGTTATTTAAAAGCTGTGCTTCTCCATGGGTGAACACACAAGCTCATGCACCCACATCTAAAGCCAATTAACACCTTAGTCTCCCCATGGTATGCTGCAATCAAGCTTTGTGTCTTTAATCAAACATGAGTGCTTGCATAGATTTACACCTGCGCTTTGCCCATTCATATTACATCCACACTGTTGTGGCAACTTGAAATTATATGAGGACGTTTGACAATAAATAATTACTTCTTGTTTGTGATTACCCTGCCTCACAATTACCCTCCAGTCTTAGCATGCTTGTTTATCCTCATTTGGGGGCTAGTGTGATTGTGTAGGTCCGCCGGAGTATACATAATAACTGGATAATTCATGCAAGAACACCTGCCTTTGCTTAACCTAATTTAAATTTGAGGTTCTAGAAATCCCATACTTACTATTAAAAAGCCGAAATGGATCTTTATCTATGCAAACCTAAGATCATAATCTTACAAGAAGGATTCATAGTTTCATTAAGGAATTTGCTTACACTCACTGCATGAATGTCACAGATACACAGATGTGCAGGCATGTCAAGCTTTAGAATATTGTAAAGGGACACTTTGAAGAGTGATGTGGAAAGCTGGAATCAAACTCACAACCTTCTTATCACCAAAGGACTACTGTTTTTACAGAACCAGCAATGTTGCCACAGTTATTTTGGAAAAGTAATCTGATTACTGACTACTGATTACTCCTTCCAAACATAACTTAGTTACTTTACTGATTACTTTATTTTAAAAGTAACTAATTTAGATTACAAGTTACTTTGTTAGTTACTTTCAGCAGCTCCCAATAACATTTTAACATTAAGGCTGGAAATAGACTTGTTTTTTTAACCTCACGTTGACCCCAGCAACTATGAAGCAACAAGCTGTGGCTTGGGGACGTACTTGCTTACTTACTGCATGTATACTGGATAGTTCCACTAGGGGGCAGACTCAGAGTACAGATTACAGAACTCAGACTCAGGCCAAAACAAACAAGGCTACCGTAAAGGAGATAATTAGATGTTTCAGGTTATGACAGAAAAAGACAGCAGCAGTGTTGTTGAAGGTATGTAGGACCATATTTACCACTATTGTTGCTTCTTTTCCTAATGCTTTTGCCGCCATGTACCAAATATATATTTTTGCTTAAGAAAATTACAAAAATAGTAATGCACAATGTCTTAAACAAGTAACTTTAATCTGATTACCTGTACGGAAGTAGTAACGCGTTAGATTAGTCGTTACTTTAAAAGTGATCATATTAGGAGTAACGCGCTACTAAGTAACACGTCACCGGCATCACTGAGAACAACACAAAAAGATCAAAAAACAATATGATCCTGCTTGGGGCAATTACAAGTGCCCAAAGGTACCCTCCCTTATCGTAAAACCAGTTTTGATATATGTTCATCCAATTTCAACATCCAATTTTGTCTACATTCCATGATCTAGCTGTTTATGTTAGGCAAAGTTGAAGAATCTACAAACGATCCTTTATCCTCATTGTTCTCTTAGCTAGTGAAAATTGCCAGTTACACTGGATGTGAAACTGATGTCTCAAAGCATGATGCTACCACCACCATGATTGGTAGTTGGGACAGTGTTTTAATCCCACTTTTCCACTAGGGTAGGGTCAGCAGGAATCGGGTCCGCCCGGACCAAAATGGTCTGGTTGTGTTTTCATAGCCATCTCAGGAACGCAGCATTGGTCAAGGAGATGGACAGGCCCAGTGTTGCAAAAGCAGTTTTCCAGCAGCTGATGCTGGAGCCGTTATCTAGCCCATTTTCTCTCCCTTTGCTCGCTGGCCTTTCACCATAAATGCCGCTCATTTCTGTAAAGCACTTCCAGTGCTTGCATTTTCCCTTGCTGCCTCACCGCTGTTCAACCAGTCACTTTCCAGTTATACTGCCAGTTCAAGCAGTGGCTACCACTAGTAGCTAGGAGTGAGAGTTACATCACTTTACCGGACCAATCAGTCCAAAGGTCGGTGGGTTGGGGCCCCTCTGCCCACTTCGGACTGAGCCAATCGTAGTCCATAAAAAAAAAAGAATCAGCTCAGCCTAGACAACGGTAGTGGGAAAGCAGTATCACTAGGGTCAACCAACCCTAGTGAAAAAAGGGACATAAGTTTGAAAGCCTTACTTTGAATCCTACGAAGATACTTTTTTGTTGCTTTGTTCCCCAAAAAAAACTGTTTTATCATTTTACTACTAAACATTTATTCAGAAGCCATTGGCTTTTACATGTGCAAAGCTGCAGCTTTCACTAAAGCTTGAAAGTATCCACTTTAGAGCAAAGGCTTTCTTGTTGCTTTGCAAAATCTAAGTTCATGGCTTGAAAATAACTGTTTCGTTGTGGTCAGTAGTAGTGGTTTTCCACCAGCTACCAGTTTATGATAACCATGACTATTAGTTTGTCTGGGTGTGTGTATCAACATATTAACAAAATGTTGCTTTATCTGTGGATAAATATTTGGGTTTGACATAGTTGGGTGATTTTGGAAAAGGTTATACAAGCTCAAATTATGTTCCTGGAAGGTCCTGCCTAAACCTTAAACCTCAGCATTATCGAAAATTCACAGACAATACCATAAAATGTGTTAACTCTAAAAATTACTTTACCAAGATTCTCTCAAGCATTCACTCAGATATACTGCAAAAGCTTGTGGTAAACAAGCTTGCTATGGGGTTGAATGTTAAATTGAATCATACGCTAATACTTTCCATCTTGTGTAGATTAAAAAAAAAATATGCAAAAACATATGTGTCAGATTTTTGTGTTCAAAGTTCATTCAAATTTGTTTTGTCTTTGTCTTGATCCATCCTGAGAGAGAATGCCTCTAATAAATATTTACAACCCTCAAACTGATATGACATTATTCCCAAAGTTAATGTATGTAAAGTTCTTACTGTAATTTCATAGCCTATGCTTAATGTTACTCAAAGTAATGCCAGCCCCCCATTGTTCCTCAATCATTTAGAAAAAAAATATGTTAGTTTAATGTGGTCTTTATTGGTCTTGAGGGCATACGGAGACCCAGCTTTCCGGTGATATATAAACACAGAGCAGCATTTGCTTGTGTCATTGAAATCTGGGTGTCTGAGAGGCCTTGGATGAGAGAATAAAACAAAAGTGTCAGCCATATTGGTACATAGTTTATTTTACGTGCACGGGAGGGTCTCCTGGTGAGAACCCCCACGCTTCAGACAGATACATGGATATTTATACTGTCAGCCACACCCTATGAATCAGCTTCTGTCCGATCATTACATCATACAGTTATGATAGGATAACCACAAGACCAATCACAGAACAACATGGAATAGGTAAACACAGGATGTGGATGTTTCACTTCAGCCGTCAGCAGTTAACAATCAGGAGATAGATAACAATAAGGGACACTTAGTATAATGCTGAGAAAGACATTCACAGGAGCTGTCATAAGTGTAACACTAGATAATAACAAGATTTGTCATAAGTCAAGATGAGATGTTTACATACAATCGGTTCTCTTTTGTACGTTAGAATAAGAACAGCTGTCTAAGAGCTGAGTAAGAGAATTAAACCTATCTAATGTCCCAGTATAATATCATTTTCTGTCACACTTGCATGAGAGCATGTTCACAAGGAAGGCCTCTTAAGTGTGTGCAATTGGCTCCTCATGAGTAAGGGGTATGTTTGAATGGTCTCTCAATACCTGCAATGGACTAATAACCTGTGAAGGGTGTACCCTGCCCCTCGACTGATGATTTTTGGAGATAAGCACCAGTCCCATTGCAAACTTGCATAGAATAGACTGTATAAATAAGGAATGGATGGATGGTGTTGGAATTACAGCCTATTTTTCTCTTAAACTTCAATTGTCCTCTTGGTATGTTTCAAGTCTATTTCTGTGCGTGCAAATTTTGATCAGAGATGATAGGGAGAGGGATCCAACTTCAATCAGCTTTATTACACAGAATTGAATGTTCGGTACAGGGCAGGGGCGATTTCAGGTGCTGCAGAACCCCCAAACTGAGTTAACCCCCCACCCACAAAGTTAGAGAATTTGTTTGTTTGTTTTTAGAGCCGTCTTTTAATGCATCATACACATATATGCGTCTAGTGAATCTCCAGAGAGCTGAATGTTCAGCAAACCAGTAAAATATAAGATGTGCTGGGTTTTTTTTCTAAACAAACTGTACATTGAGCTGTGTTTTTACATGCAGATATTTGCTGAATGATTAGTTAATACTTGCTAATATATCATGTTAAACTAGTTATTGTTGCCTTTACTGCAAAATGATTTTAAAAAGTAAAGCTCAGTTTTTTTCTGTATTAACATCAGCAAAATACATTTTACGTAAGAAAATAAACTATTTACATACTTTAGATTTGAGTATTTCTCAGCATCTAAATTACAAACAAAGTAAAGGTGAATTTAACTAAACCAACAGGACATGTTTAAGTTTCTGTTTCTTTGAGTTGCAGGTGGTCACTTTTGGTTTGCTTTAGTTACACCTACAGATCATCTCATAAAAACACTGTATTGATATGTACCAATTTATTTTCTATTAGTAAATCATCAGTTTAAAAAAAAAGTATTGTAGTTAAAAAAATATTTTTGATTCTGAAAAACAGAACTTTTATTTTTTTAAATGTTTTATTTAATTTATTTTATTGTTAATTAAAAAAAAGCTTTATATTCATATTTCTGTTTTGTCAATTCAGAGAAAAAGTTTTTGCATTCTTTAAAGCATTCTCTTTGTTTTAGGCATCAGAAATCCACCAAACTGCAGTAGAATATTAGATAAACTAATTTCTAAATATAATTACCAATAAGAATAAAAAGCAAGTGAAAACACAGACAGTAAGATTCAGAGTAACATATTATAAAATCAATAATACAAATAACACTGTCTGTTAACAAAATAACTAAAAGTTGTTGACAGATCTTGATGCAATATTCAGGAAATGTCATAAATGGGCCAAGAAACAAGTGATTACATTTTGGGGATGATCAGGTATTATGGAGGAATCTGCTTGGCAGAAGGCTAAGCTTTCCAAGTTCTGTTTTTCTAGTTATTTTAAGATCATTTCTGATTGATTCAGTCAGTTTGTGATATTTTAATGACTAGTGACTATCTAAGTCTTATGTTAGATGCATGTGCTGATTTCAAAGCCAAGGTGCTACTGTCTAAGTGACTGGATGTCCATTGACATTGTGTGTGTTGAAATGTACAAAACAGTCCAATGTGTCCAGCCTAGCTGGGCAGCTCTCTGGGTTCTCAGCACCCCTAAATATCTGATCCTAGAATCGCCACTGGCACTAGGTTAGTTCATGAAGTCTGACCTATCTTTTTTTTCCTGGAAAAAACATTTTTAAAGCATGGTACAATTAACATTTCTTGGCTCCTCCTCGTTCACAGACTCTCATTGGTCAGGATGCAGCTGTTTCTAAATAAGATATGATTTTGTGGTGTAAACATTATTTCACTCAAATAAGCACTCACAGGTGAACACATAGTTCAATAAAGCTGCAGGTCAACTGAAAGTCACCATAAACAAATAGGAGATTTAGAGTTGGAAGAATACCAGGGAACAATGGTTTACAATTATCTCTTAAATATGCTTGTTTTGACTAGGGAGTAGAACAAATAAAAAACTCTGCTTTCCTAATAAAGGATTAGACTCTTAGTGAAAACTTAACCTGTATTAAGCTTCAGACACAGGCCAGGATGACATGCTTGGCCTGCCTCCTATAGATAAGCAATAAACCTCTAGACTGACACCCAATGTTTTTACTGGAGTTTCCATGTTAACTAAGCTTAAAGGGGCTATATTATGCAATTTTAAAGCATTCAACATCTGGGATAGACATATATAATAAAATGTTACTTTTGGTGTTATACAGTATTAATTTGTCCTGAAATTTAACTTGTATCTTGGAGTTCATTTTCTTTATAATCCCTCCTCTCCCTTCACCGTTAGTGCTGCGTCACTCTGACTGTTTGAGAAAAAGAGGCTGAGCCTTATCTCGACCCCGGAGTCCCACAGTAAATTTGAAGTGCACCAAGAACCCCAAAGAAACTTTGATATATTAAGGGCTCGGACGTTTGTTATATTTATTTTTATTTTTGTGAAAACCAGAGTCAATAAAGCTTATCTCAACTGCTAAATCTACCAGGTTTAGACGGAGCCCATACAGATTTTAGACGGATAACAAACCACTGCAGCTGAGTCCAGCAAGCAATCTTTCTAGCCCCGTATTAAAAAGAAGCAGTCGTAGTTGTTTGCACCAGTTTACTGAACATTCTGAGACGGTACAGATAGATTAATTATCCACACAATGCTGTCATACGATCACATAAGCTGATTGATAAATGGCTATCACAAATTAGCATGTATCCACTTACTTCTCTGTCCAGTCCATCAGGCGTCTTTGTTGTTGGAAGTGATCCAGTTGCTGTTCTTTATGAATGTAGAATAAAGTCCTTTAATCCACGCAGGCAAATGGGTGTTTTCACTGGGCCATTTTAGAAAGTAAAAATGTGGTTCCAGCTGCTAGAGTAGTAGCTATGAGCTTTGAGAGGGGGGAGGGTGTGTTTCTACCAGAGGTGAGCTGCTCTTGGAGTTCTCTGCAGGGGGGGTGCAGATGCCTCTAGTACTTTTGACTGGTAACATAGTGACGTATAAAAACGTAATTATGTTACCACTCAGTCGGGTGGTACAGCCACTCAGAAAGCAGGATTTAGGAGGATTACTCAGAGATGCGTGAATTTAGCCAAAAACCACCCTGACAGGGTTTTTTATGAGAAGATTTCTCTACCAGATGGTTGAAAACTCCAAAAATGAAGTTAATGTGTTAACTCAAAGAGTACATTTTTTTGGTCAAAAACATTCTTAGTGCTGCCGCTCATGGTCATTGTGTGGTACTGCATTTGAATTTTGTGATCGGCTTAGAGCGGAACATCTTTTCCATTGTCTACGTCAAAGGCACAGTTTTCTCAGAGACGCCCTTCCTCTCTTAGACACCCTCGCCCTACGGCGAGCTGGAATCTGTATCTTGTGTGCAACGCACACACCGCTGAGAGAAACAGAGAAAACTGAAATCCGTATATCACACTAAGCAGGACCACAATGGCAAGGTGGTTTATTTGTTCTTGGTTGGATGGACACTTTCATGCCCAAAGCCATGTGGCGAGTTTCAGAATGCCGAAAAGCTATGCTAAAAATAACTAACCTGTAGCCTATATCTTGCTGTCTGCAAAACACAGACTAACTTAAATGTACCAAATAATTCCCACACAATTAGTCCACACAATTTGACTCAACTACACAAGCCTTGTTTTATAAGCTACATAAACAGCACAAACACGAGATCACCTGACTGCAGACTTTAATATCAGTGCTGCATAATGGAATATTCTGTTGATCAAACTCCACTTCCTGAAAGTTATGGGCTGCCTCTGGAACCCAGTATAGGTATAAAAACCTATTTAAATGTTTAGGGATTTCCTGAAGTCAAGATCGGATTGGACCGATAGTTTAACCTTTTGTGGTGATCGGAGATCAGCTCTATTAATGAGTCACGCCGATCTTTGGTCCGGGACTTGAAATAGGATCAGATTTGAGGTTAAATGATCAGTTGGGATCGAATACCTTAAATGCTTGTCTCTATAAATAATAGTGATGCAGTTAAGTCTTTTTTTCACTCAGTCGAACCCCTTCCACTGAAAGTCACTCATTCACTGACATGCACTGGGGTCTCATGAGGAAACTCAGCGCTTTGATATAAGTTTTTCTTGTTCTGGGATAGAATTAGTTGTTCAACTATTTGTTCAAATTGAAGTATTTATAATAAATAAAAAATAAAACGTTATTTTTGGCTTTCCGAATATTCAGGTTCAGCTCTGCCCCTACTTCAAATATGGCTGCTGAAATACTGCACAAAGTTGTGAGCCATTGAGGGTGTCATTCATATTATAAATCCAATGGGGAGTTACACAGATGTACTTAGAAAATGAAAATAGTACAGATGGGATACTTGTGGCAGAAGCAAGCTTTGAACTGTATAAAAGATATTGGAGGCTGTCTGCCTTAATCGGATGTGAATGTAGTCTAACAAACAGAAATGTAGCTATAAAGTTTCTGGTACACCTTTCTGTTAGACCGTTTCCTTAGTCGCAATCATTCTGCCTATGTTGGGTTCTGCAGGGGAGTGGTTTTCTTCTCCTTCACAGGGTGGCAGGTTGATGGGATCCAGCTGCTATTCATCACCACCAATCTGCAAGGTCCTTAAAGAGGAGCGGCTTCCCTGAATCAGATGCCAGATGGTTCCGCTTCTATTGTGGTACTCTCTAGCTGTCAGTGCTGCATACCTTGTGTACTCCTTGTCCTGACTCATTTTCATCTCTTCCTTCCTCTCCAGTGAATCCACGCTGAACTCGCTCAGAACCAGACTCACCTGAGGAATCTGATTGTAGCTGCTCCGTTGGGCCTTGCGCCTGGGTGCGTCACACCCACCACTCAGCTGCTGCCTGTCCGCCCTGAATTACCTGCTGGAACTCTCCTATCTGGAAACCACCACACCCACAGTTGGAACCCCGCTGTATCCTCCTCAGCTGACCTCAACCCGCAGACTTTCCTCCGTTGATCCGGTCCCCCTCCCTGCTGTCGCAGATCGACGCCCCGCCACTCTCTCCTGCACTTTCTACTGTTGAATAAATCCGTTAAAACTGTTTGGGTGTCCGTAGTTGTTGCTTGCCTTAGAGTCCTAGAAACATCGCATTATGACAGAACCATCTGGCCAATCGGACTCTGCAGCACAACTACGGACCGCTCTGTCTGAACAGGGCGTCCTCCTGGGCCGACACGACGCCGCAATTAATGGCGTGCTGCATCAGCAGAACTCCATACTCCAGCACTTACACCAAATGACAAATCAGATTCAGATTTTGCAGGACAGGATTTCCCCCGCTAACCCAGCTCCGGCTCCGGCTCCTGTTCCAGCCCCTGCGCCTGCTCCTACTTCGGCTTCCTCCGCTCCTCCGCTGCCTCGTGACGTCATCATGCCCGTTCCCGAACAATACTCAGGTGAGCTGGGGAAAAGCAAGGGTTTTCTACTGCAATGTTCTCTAGCCTTTCGCCGCTCTCCCCGCTCATTTCCGGATGACGCCAGCAAGATTTCTTTTATTGTAGGACTGTTAAAGGATCGAGCACTTAGATGGGCGGAGACCATAGTGGACGAAGAGAACATCAGCTCTTTACTCTTTGATGATTTCATAGAACTCTTCAAACAGACTTTTTGTCCCAAACTTGGGGAAGAAGTTGCCTCTAAAAGAATTTGGGATTTAAGGCAGGGAAATAAGTCTGTGGCCGATTTTGCCGTTGAGTTTCGTACTCTGGGTACAGCGGCAGGTTGGAATGAACCAGCTCTTAAAGGAGCCTTCCAACATGCTCTGAATGAAAAATTAAAAGATGAGCTGGCTTGCCGAGACGAACCTGACTCCCTGGACGAATTAATTAACCTGGCCATCAAGATTGATAATCGACTTAGAACTAGATCCCGATCCTCAAATTCCCAGTCATCTCAGTTCTCCATTAGAAGGGGATCTCCCAGCCCAGATACATCCAGTCCTTCTATCCAGAATGTACCCGAGCCTATGCAGTTAGGCCGAGCCCGGCTAACCCCAGAGGAACGGCAGCGCCGTTTAGCCTCTGGCTGTTGTCTTTACTGTGGCTCTCCTCAACATTTCATCTCAGCATGTCCTATTCGCCCAAACACCCTGGCCCGCCAGTAAGTATGGGGGTTCTGGCGGGCGAATCTAAAGAGAATAATTACCTCCGGCTAAATCTTCCTGCTATTCTCACCATTCAGCAGCATTCCTATTCCTTCGAAGCCTTGGTAGACTCCGGTTCAGAGCAGAATCTCATACACCCTGTTTTAGTTGAGAAATATCAGATCCAGGTCCAGGCCTTACCTTCTCCCCTGCGGGTGGCTGCCTTAGATGGCAGTCCCATGGCCAACATTACCCATCAAACCTACCCAGTTTCCCTCCACGTCTCGGGCAACCACCAGGAGCTCATTCAATGCTTTGTGTTTCCTACTAAGGATGCCCCTCTGGTTCTTGGGTTCCCCTGGCTCCGCAAGCACAACCCCCACATTAACTGGGCTGATGCTCGCATCGACTCATGGAGTCCTTACTGTCTAAACCAATGCCTGCAATCTGCTAAACCGGCCCTGCCCTCTGAGCAATCCCAGCCTATTGGTGAACCTGATCTCACAAATATTCCCACTGAATACCATGATCTCCATCGGGTTTTCAGTAAAGATCTCGCCCAATCTCTCCCTCCACATCGTCCCTATGACTGCTGTATCGACCTCCTTCCAGGAGCCCCACTTCCTTCCAGCCGGTTATTTAACATCTCGAAGCAAGAAAGGGAAACACTGGAGCAGTATATTAATGACTCACTTAAGGCTGGTCTCATTCGTCATTCTTCTTCCCCCCTGGGCGCGGGATTCTTCTTCGTATCTAAGAAGGATAACTCTCTCCGGCCGTGTATGGATTATAGAGGTCTTAATCAAATCACCGTAAAAAACAAATATTCTCTCCCTTTATTGTCCTCAGTTTTTGAACCTGTCCACCAAGCCTCCATCTTCTCCAAGCTCGACCTCCGCAATGCGTATCATCTCATTCGCATTCGAGAGGGTGATGAATGGAAAACGGCATTCAAAACCCACTTTGGTCATTTTGAGTATCTGGTTATGCCCTTTGGCCTCTGCAATGCCCCCGCCACCTTTCAGAATCTGGTTAATGATGTCCTTCGGGACTATCTCAATGTGTTTGTTTTTGTCTATCTTGACGACATTCTTATCTTCTCCAACAGCATGGATGAGCACCGCCGGCATGTCAGATTGGTCCTCCAAAGGTTGCTGGAAAACCGGCTCTTTGTCAAGGCTGAGAAGTGTCAGTTTCATGTAACATCCATTACCTTTCTTGGCTTTGTGTTTGAGGGCGGGCAGGTGAAGACGGACCCGGCTAAGATCAAGGCTGTTGAGGAATGGCCGGTTCCGAACTCCAGAAAGCAACTCCAGCGCTTTCTGGGGTTCGCTAATTTCTACCGGCGGTTCATCCGAAACTTCAGTGTCATCGCAACCCCTCTGACCAGTCTGACCTCCACCAAACACCCATTCAGCTGGACCCCAGAGGCCGGACTTGCTTTTGTTGAGCTAAAGAGAAGGTTTGTGGATGCTCCCATTCTCATTCATCCTGACCCTTCTGCTCAATTTACAGTGGAGGTGGATGCATCTGAAACAGGTGTGGGGGCCATCCTGTCACAGCGCTCTCCCAAGGATGGCAAGCTCCACCCGTGTGCCTTCTTCTCTAAGAAGTTTTCCCCCACCGAAAGCAGGTATGACATTGGTGACCGGGAGCTCCTGGCCATCAAACTGGCCCTTGAGGAGTGGAGACACTGGCTTGAGGGTACTGAGCTCCCAGTCATTGTCTGGACAGACCATAAAAATCTGGCTTATCTTCAGTCCGCCAAACGCCTGAATCCACGCCAGTTCCGTTGGTCTCTCTTTTTCTCCCGTTTCAACCTCAATATCACCTATCGCCCGGGTTCCAAGAACACCAAGCCAGATGCCCTCTCCAGACTCCACTCTCCAGATGACCCTTCCGAGTCTCCCGGATCCATACTCCCAGCCTCCTGCACCATCGGGTCCCTTACCTGGGATGTGGAGAGAGCCATCCAAGAGGCTCTAACCACTGAACCAGACCCAGGAGGTGGTCCTCCCAACCGGCAGTATGTCCCCGCCTCTGTCCGGGGTCGAGCCATCCATTGGGCACACTCATCTGGCTTCTCCGGTCATCCTGGGGTAAGCCGTACAGTCGGCTTCCTGCGTCGTTACTTTTGGTGGCCCTCACTCAATAAAGATGTCGTTGAATATGTCTCTGCCTGTTCCACCTGTGCTAGGAACAAGACCTCACACCGCCCACCTTCTGGTCTGTTACAACCACTGTCCATTCCTAGTCGTCCCTGGTCCCACATCTCCCTAGATTTTGTTACTGGTCTCCCCACATCCAAACGGAAAAATGTCATCCTCACTATTATAGACCGTTTTTCCAAGGCTTGTCATTTGGTCGCCCTCACTAAACTCCCCTCGGCCGCCGAGACTGCAAAACTTCTCTTTCGCCACGTTTTTCGCCTCCATGGCATCCCTGCGGAGATTGTCTCCGACAGGGGGCCTCAGTTCTGTTCCCAGCTCTGGCGGAACTTCTGTTCTGTGCTCGGAGCCCGTCCGTGTTTGTCTTCGGGGTTCCATCCTCAAACTAATGGGCAATGTGAACGGCTTAACCAGGAACTGGAGAACACCCTGCGCTGCCTCTGCGCCTCCAACCCCACGTCTTGGAGTGTTCACTTACCGTGGGTGGAGTATGCCCATAACACGCACATATCGTCTGCGACAGGGTTATCTCCATTCGAGGCGTCTCAAGGGTTCCAACCATCCCTACTACCTACATCCTTCCCTGATGCAGTCATTCCATCTGTCAGACTTTACATGCAAAACTGTCAACGTATTTGGAACCAGACTAAGGCTGCCCTTCAACGAACGTCTGCTCAGAATAAGCGTCTAGCAGACAGGAAGCGAATTCCAGCCCCCACCTTCTCGCCCGGCCAGCGCGTTTGGTTGTCGTCTAAGAACTTCCCTTTAAAATCCTGGTCCCGCAAGCTGTCCCCCAGGTTTCTGGGTCCGTTTGTTGTTGACACCGTCCTTAGCCCTTCTGCTGTCCGCCTGAAGTTGCCTGCCCATTTCCGTGTCCACCCTGTGTTTCACGTTTCTCAGATCAGACCCTACGTCTCTAGTCCTTTGTGCCCTCCTTCCGAGCCCCCTCCGCCCCCCCGGGTTGTTGATGGCCACCCGGTCTACACTGTTCGACGTATTGTGGATGTGCGTCCCCGTGGACGGGGTAAGCAGTACCTGGTGGACTGGGAGGGTTATGGCCCTGAGGACCGGTCCTGGGTTCCACGGTCCTTTATCCTGGATCCGACCCTCATTTCCTCTTTTGAGCGCTCCGCTGCGTCTTCCTCGGGTCGGCCGCCAGGTGGCGTCCGTTGAGGGGGGGGTACTGTTGGGTTCTGCAGGGGAGTGGTTTTCTTCTCCTTCACAGGGTGGCAGGTTGATGGGATCCAGCTGCTATTCATCACCACCAATCTGCAAGGTCCTTAAAGAGGAGCGGCTTCCCTGAATCAGATGCCAGATGGTTCCGCTTCTATTGTGGTACTCTCTAGCTGTCAGTGCTGCATACCTTGTGTACTCCTTGTCCTGACTCATTTTCATCTCTTCCTTCCTCTCCAGTGAATCCACGCTGAACTCGCTCAGAACCAGACTCACCTGAGGAATCTGATTGTAGCTGCTCCGTTGGGCCTTGCGCCTGGGTGCGTCACACCCACCACTCAGCTGCTGCCTGTCCGCCCTGAATTACCTGCTGGAACTCTCCTATCTGGAAACCACCACACCCACAGTTGGAACCCCGCTGTATCCTCCTCAGCTGACCTCAACCCGCAGACTTTCCTCCGTTGATCCGGTCCCCCTCCCTGCTGTCGCAGATCGACGCCCCGCCACTCTCTCCTGCACTTTCTACTGTTGAATAAATCCGTTAAAACTGTTTGGGTGTCCGTAGTTGTTGCTTGCCTTAGAGTCCTAGAAACATCGCATTATGACAGCCTAATAAATGTCACTGCCACAGTTTTTCCTTTTTTTTTTCTCTAAAAATAACCTTTAGTTAGTTCATGAACAAATGGGTTTACAGACTGTCATTAGTCAGATTTGACAACATATTAAACAATAAGTATTTATAATTGGAACTTAAGGATGTAGGGAAAAATCTGTAAGTTCACTGTGGAAAGCACTAATGAAACAGAATGCCACCAAAAAGCTACTGCATAATTCCAGGCCTACCCCTAAGCTCTTAGCTCAGATTGGCTCCAACTCCTCTGCAATTAATTACCTGCCAGCATATCTGAGACACCTGCAATGATTTATGGGGTCCTTTATTGAGATTCACAACAAAAAGGTCAATTCCAGGACACAAAAGCTGCAGCCATATAAACAGATTAGTCAAAAGCATCCCTGCACCACCACTCTATAAGGAAGAAACTCTAATTTAATGTGCATTAGACACAGCTGTAGTTTTCCCTCTTAAAGTTTGTTGTTAAAGTGTATATACAAATACACAGATGCTTCCCTAGATTGGACCGTTACTGCATGTTTTGTTGTTTTTGCCCACAGGCACTTTTTTTCATCGCTTGCCAAAAAAGAGGGAGAGGGGAAAAAAACACAATGCATCTTCACTATTTTATTGCAAAGTAGATATATGCTTTATCTATTTGTCTGTGTGAGAGATTCACTCTGCCAGAGAGAAGATGACAAAGTGTTATGGTGATTTAAAAAATCTGCTCTTACTCAAGCTTCTAAAACTTTAGCACGCTGGCTCACATTCTTACCCACAGAAAATTGGAGCAAGTAACACCGCTTTGCTTTATAGCTGAAGGACACAAAAAAGCAGGACACGTGGCTGTAGGTGGGAACAGATGCTACTGGGGGACACAGTTGTTCGTGTCAGCGAGGACAGGATTCCTCAGGCTAATATCACACTGCCAGAAGTGTTCTGAGAGAGAATGGTTAAAAGGAAAAAATGAAAATGATTCATATGACAGCCTCTGCTATCCTTTAGATGAAAACTTAAGAGCTTGCATATCCGTTTGACAATAAATTTGTTCCTTACCCAACTAAGTGTTAGAGCTAATGTATGTAGTAAAACAAACATGTACTTAAGATTTCCATCCCTGCGTTCTAGTCCATATTAAATTATATTAAGCTTTAAAGATGAAGGAATCAAAAACACAATAAAATTATCTCAGGGTGTTGTAGAACTCATATGGCCTGATTCATTAACGGTTTGTGCTTATTTAAACTTGTGCAAACCGGACAGCATCGCAAAAAAAGGCCGAGGCTGATCTATCAACACGGCGCAGAGTGCATTGCGCCTGTTAAACCCTCGGCAAAGACACACGCAATCCATTTAGCGCTTTTGCCCTTGATGAATATGCAATCTGGGCATTTCTGTAAGAAGATGCAAAATATTGGGAGGGGAATAGGCAAATAGGTAGGCGTTCCAGGCGCAGTCTGATTTACTAAGCATAAAGATGTTTGCGGCGGCTACTTTAGCCTATATTTTTAGCACTTCTGTAAAGCATGTCTTAATTTTGCACTACCACATTTAACATAAGTTTATTATTGACAAATAAAAAAAGTAATTCACACACAATTTAACCTAAGAGTAATCAGCACTCTAATGGCCATGATCCTGATAGTTAATGTAAATATTTACCTGTTTTTCCCCCAAAGATGCATCATAACTCACTGCGCTCTCATTACGTCTCAACCTACTGAAGATGCGCTGATCGCACATGATCCTAGTGGATCCTAATTAGTTTCCCACGTAGTGGTTAACCTTCCTTGGGTCAAATTAATAAAATGTAGCAATCATATACAATACCACAATTCAATTTTAAATTCAATTCACTTTTATTTATATAGTGCCAATTCACAACAAATGTCATCTCAAGGCACTTTACAACAAAAGTAATTTCAATACAATTATACAAACATTCCAATCAGTTCAAAATTTTCTATGTAAGGAATTCCAGCAGATTGCGATGAGTCATTGATGTGAGGTTGTGCCCGGATCATGCAGAAATGAAAATTGGCATTATATATGACATGCTGCAGTTTTATTCAGACTAACCCTGCAATACGATGTGTGCATGCAGCAGAGAGCAGCGCATGTACGCCGCATCAATTACATTTATTACTGCCAAACGAAAGACAGAATTCACAGCATTTTAGCCTAATATTGATTAATTCTGTAACAGCCAAAGAACTGATACATATGTCGTCCCTCCCTCCTTTTTTTTGTGTGCCAAAGACGCATCATGGATCCATGCATTAGCGGAGGACAACCCACTCGCACAATTTTTTTAGCGCAGCACGCAATTTTATGGTCATTATCAGGAATCTTGATAAATCATGCCCTTACTGGAGCAAGAAGGCGTGACATTTTACCAGATAAGCACTCATTGGCTACGTTTGCATGGAGACAAGTAATCAAATTAAAAGCCTGATAGGAATAAAAAAGCTTCTTGTAAACACAATCCATTCAGATTACTCAAACTCATTCAGATCAAAATTCCATTCTGATCGAGAGGGGTGTCTTTTTTCCAATAGTTAATCCGATCGTGGTGCATATAAACTCATGTAAATGTAGGTCTTTTCTGCGCATGTCTGCTAAATCATGCATAGACGTTCAATACCTCGGCCTAAAAAAGTTAAGGGATTTGGTTTGTAATTTGATTGTGTACTTAAGAATGAAGGCTTGTGGATATAAAACCGTGACCATAAAAAAGAAATAAAGGCACGCTCTGAAGAACATCATAGTACTCTATTTCAAACGGGTGCAGCCATGTTTTATTTACAACTGTACCGGAATAATTATTTCAAGATTACTTCTGTTTAGGGATTAGTAATTATTAATGAAAGACACATTGGAATATTACAGAATGCTGGAGAATCATGGACTTTTGACCTACACTGATGCAGTTGAAGAATGTAGCCGTTATCTTATTTTGTCTAGATGGAGCCCTGATATGACACACACTCACACGGCAGCAACAGTAGCAGGCAGGCAGATACGCTATGAATCATCCTTTTCCTTATCTACATCTCTTTGGAATTCTTCCATATCAACAATCAATGTCTATTTCTTCTTCTAAGGCCGTCTCCGGTCTTTTAGATAGTTCTACACATGTCAAAATAATTTATTCCGTTCAGACATGTAGTGGATGTATACGCTTGTCATAATCAAATAGATTTCATCAGGGCATATTTACTCAAATTTCAATCCAAACTATGATCGGATTAAATATATTTTGCACATGTAAACATAGCTAACGTATGAGAAAGACTGAGGCATTAAGGTGAAAGAAAAAACCTAGCAGTGTAGCATCCTTCCCTCTTCTGCCTAAACCCACTTATCCATCCAGAGTCCCAGGGCGGTGTTGCCTACAGTAAATTGTATTTTTGTTGTAGTTAAAAGTGCATGTCAAAATCAAAAAATCCATCTTAAACCTTTTTACAACCACTCACAACATAACATTTGATTCATAACGCATTAGGAGTTAAACGTTTATGCCCCTTCTGCCATCTCAGAGTTCGGGAATACATTTTAAATGGGGCACAACCTGATGTCAATGACTTGACAAAATCTGCTTGGATTCCTTAAATAGAACAATTGCATATAAATGACTTTTCCTGTAAAGGGGCTTGAGATGACTGGTGAATTGGTTCTATAAGCTGAAGTGAATTAAAAATTGGATTGAATGAGCTATTTATTTTGTAATTTTCGTTGTTGGATTTATAAAAAAATACAGGGACAAGATATTAATGCACATCGGATTTTGGGAAGGTGAAGTGCAGTTTATTTGACCACATAAAATCTGAGCATCACGTCATGATTACATTTCAGAAGTGCATTAACCTTCACTTTACATCTTTGGTGCAATACAGCTTATATGATAAAACATTTTATTCAATTTCAAGTCAATTCACTTTTATTTATATAGTGCTAATTCATAACTAAAACGTCTACAAGTTAATGTCAGGACTTTCATAAACAACTCATAAACATTGAATCTGGTTAGGTTATTACTGTAGACTGGCTAAATAAAGCTGTGTATGCATCTACAGAACTAAATCTATTATCACTTTTTTTTTACCTTAAAGCAGGTAGGACAGCTCTATCCTCTTGTGACTTAAAAGGTTTTTGTTGTTTTTACTTTTTGAGCTGCACTTTATTAATAATATGTTTCAGTATTTAGAACTTAAATACCACATTAAAGTTCAGGTTTTTATAAAATATATATAATATATATAATTTATTTAATATTAGCCTATAGAGAAGCGAGTGATGACCTCTTAAGGTTGTACCCTTCCTTCCATCCAATGTCAGGATCCAATCTCTTCTGGAAATTGTTTGCATATGATGAATAAAAGTGTCTGTAGGGAGCACAACTGGACAAAAAAAAATTATTATAAAATGGCTTGGTTGATGCTGCTACGGTCAATTGTTTGTCTAAATAAATGGAAATTGGAGGTAATTTCCTTTTATCCAAAGGGAAGAATAGAAAATTACAAAATTAATGAGTGCTTTTTTCTGTTTCTTCTACTTCTCTGAACGAAGAAAATGGTCTGCCAGAGTCTTTTTGTTTAGTTGGCTGACATGTAACCCACACATGCTTATTTCTTCTCACACAAAAATAACAAAATGTGCTGTGCACCTCAGTTTGTACCACCTCTGTGAAAACTGATGAATGACATGCCCAATTTAATTACTGACCCTCTCTTCACAGTTGGTTTTGTTTAAAGATGCATCTTTAAACAACTTACTTTTTACAACTTCTGCATTTTTCAACCACCCTTTTAAACAAAATCTGGTGCGATAGCTCATTTCATTGCTGATTTATCTTTTTTTAGCTGTAATCTCAGTAAAAGTTCTGCAAAACCTATAAAAAGCCATTTATAAGTGAATTTATGTGTGGTGAAAAAGCAGAAGTAAAAAAAAACATATTTCAGTCAAGTTAATCTGGCAGAAATTCTCTGTCAGGAATTATGCTAAATATTCAGGATAGGGACACATTTCAACCATAAAAAATATACTAGTTGTTCTTAATTTATATAAGTGTGATGACACAACAAGAATGCAAGTGAAACTAATGTCTTTTACCTACGGAGTCCAGCAGGGGTCAGGTGCAGAAATACTTTTTGAGGGGTCAGAAACCGTACCCTTGGTTTACCAAACCGTGCGCACGGATTACAAATCAGTACCCTCAGTTTATCAAACTGTGACCGTCTGGGGGGTCCTGTCAGCTTGATGATACTGCCTGGTTGTCTCTAGGAAGTGTTCCATACATGAATGGCACCTAGAATTTTGTGGTTCAATTCCTGGGCATCATTCTGTGTTTTATCACACAAATATTTTCTGGGGTGCCTGCAGGAAAGTAGGCTATGACTATAATCGTTAAAACCTGGGACATTTCCCCAGCATTATTTATGAATTATAGTTCTGACCCCACCACATAAAAACCTGACGTGAACTTTTCTAAGAGTACATGTCTAACCTCCACTTATGCTCCCATTGCTTTTTTTATATAATTAGTAAAGAAACTGAAAATCCACTATCTTAAAAAGTGTCTTTACTGTATGTTCAAATGTTCTAGCATTCTTTGCTGCGATTCATGTTACATCCAATAAAGACTTGCATTCAAAGCACTGGTTAACTCATATCTCTTTAACACAAGGTGTTTATGTTGTGCTACCTGCTTTATGCACTATGCAGATACCGCATGACTGTGCCTGTATTCCAGTGGACAAGTTGGGCATACACTTTATGATTTATGGGCCATTTCTAGGCCGTTTTTCAGCCATAAAACATATGTGCATGGAGCCTGCCAGGCTGCATAGGTGGCTACAAAACTGTTATTTATAAATAGGACACCTACGTTTATAGCCTTCTTTCTTTCAGAGGCCCAAAACAATATAGATAAGTTCCCTCTGGGAACAATAAAATCTTTTTGATTATAGCGCGCTCCGAGGACCGGATTCAATCCAGATGCCAAGCATGGGGGTTAACCACTTTGCCAAAGGAGCAATGCAAATATCAAGAGCCCAGGGCTCATTATCAATTGGACAGGATCCCCGTCACTGTCACACATGATTCATGAATGTGTGCACAGTTTGATAAACTGAGGGTATGGATTTGTAATCCGTGCGCACGGTTTAGTAAACCGAGGGCATGGATTCCTACCCCTCAAAAAACATCCTATGCATCTCTTAAACGTGTTCTCAGTGGTTACTAGGAATACAAGATATGAGTCTCAACTATTACCAACAGCTGTTCTGCATCAAAGAAATATGCAAAACTGACAGGGTTCCATTATGCATCTGTGGAACTTTCCACCCAGGGCATATTTAGCATCCAATTTTATATAAAGACATAAATACATGTATTTAAAATCCATATTGATAATGAAGAAATCCTGCAAGTTTGGTCAATTTTTTTAGGAGTCATGATTGATGAAAAACTTTGATGGAAGGTTAAATTTAGACCTGTCGGCAAAAAGATTACAAAATTGATTGGAATGTTACGTAAAAAATTTTTTTTTTTCATAATTCATATCTTGTAATATTATACAATAGTTTGATTTATCCTCACCTTACTGATTGTCATATTGTTTCAGGATCAACATTTAAAACAACCTAAAAAATATATTTCTTTTACAAAAAAGATTTTGAACAACAATGAGCTATTACAAACCCAACACACCAAGTTTTTAAACTTTTTTTTGACACAAATTTGCCTTTTTCTGTCAAGAGTTATTTTCATATTAATGCTCAAATTCATAGCTACTCTACTAGAAAAGCTTTTATTTCATAGTCATACCTTTTTTGTATCTTTTTATTATGTGTTAAATAAAACACACAAAAAAAAGTATAGAGAGCTCTCTTCCCGTCTAGTCACACTCAGAAACAGGAAGAGAAAATGTAATAAATGTGAAGAGTAGATAAAAAATGTTTGTATTTCAATAGCATATCTACATTCTCTCGGGCTGTGAGTATGTCTCGAGAACAGATAAATTAAAGAAGTGTAAAAACTTCCTGGTAAAAATAACATGGAGTTATGGTTTTATGACACCATTTACTTAGCCATGATGAAAAAAATAGCTCTGAATAAACAACAGCTGAGCATAAGCGCTTGTCGACCACCGAGGAGAAATATGCATCTGGTGTGAACAGGTGTATTAGAATATAGAGCATGATTTTCCTAACCACGCTGCACCCACGGCCGGTGTGAACCAGGTGTAAGCATCTGGGTGTCTCTCTGCTGTCGGCTCCAGCTCCTGTCACCCGAGCCTGTGTTGGGTTGTGTTGTGCTGTTATGGGAAAAAGGAACTTCAAGCGCTTAACGTTCGTTTTTTGTTTATTTTCTGACTGATAAGTGGGGGTACGGATAAGGGTCGATCCCCCCCTTCCCCACTGCATCTGCGCCCATGTGTCGCATATTGTTGCCAATCTTAAGAGTGGTTTGCAGGTAGAATGGGACACTTCTTCACTTGGTTTCCTTTAAGTGTTATGAAAAGGACTGGCAACTTTATAAAGTGGTAAATGCTTTACTGTTCCAACTATTTTTCGAATGTGTTGTATAAACCAAACTCAAAGCAAATAAAATTCAAGATCACATTGATTAATGTGCTGTTGTGGATGTTTTGATACACTGTATATATATGAATGCGACAATATTACATGGAAGTATCACATATACTTATCAGAGAGGTTGATGTTCCGGACATTCTTACTTTCTTGATGCTTCGACCTATGTGACAAAAGCTTGAAAAAATGAGTGTGACAATAGTTTTAGGAGCATACCAATAATTTCCCATGGAAAGAGAATTTCTGAATTTATTTGTTTTATTCAGTAAAGACATAATCATCTAGTTTTTTCGTGAAATAGATGCTTAACATCTTTTTAAAATTTGCAGAGCTTCAAGTTTTGTTTTATGAAGTGGTGTACTATATTCATACATTTGATTTGTTGCCGGTACAGCCAGCGGAGTGACTAGAGATGAAAATTAACCCTGGCTATAATCTTGTGTATTTTTAGATAGATATATATCCTTTATTAGTCCCACAATTGGGAAATTTGCATATACAAAAAAAATATATGTGTTCATTAATACAGACTGTCCCTATGCAAATAAAGTGAAGTTGACAATTTCCCACAATAAAGTCAATTTCCCCCCTAACTAAATAATTACCACTACTAAAGTCTTTTAGGGCTTAATCTTTTATGATGTTGTACTTCTCTAGGTTCCTAATTTAACATGACTGATTGTGTTAACAGAAAATTACTATATATAGATATTTTTTGTTGCAACAAAATGAGGTTGAAAGTGAAAATAACTAAATCATATATTTTAAAATATTGACAACTAGTCAATTTTCACTGGTTTGGACTGTTTAATTGGAAATAGGGTAACATTATTTTTCAAGCATCGTACACCACAGATGTATAATGCTTTTAATGAGCTGAGTTATCACTTGTATACTATATTAGTGATAACTGATATGTTGACCAAATGTCTGTTCTTTATAGTTTACTTTAATTCTTAAACTTGAATGTGGCTATATGACTCTCATTAGATGACAAGTATTAGGTCATATAAAAGAGGCCAAACATATGAGTTGCAGAGATGCAAATCTAAAGGCAGGTAAATTGGAATGTTACAGATTGACCAGGAATCATAAGTCTAAATAAATTGCCTTTTTATTGGAAAAAGAACCAAATGCACTGCTCATAATAAAAATGTCAGACTTCCAACTTACTGTTTTCTTAGTAGAGTTTTACAGTGCTTTGCAAAAATATCCTTACCTTATAAAGTTTTTTTTTATTTTGTCACATTAAAACCATATAGCATGATGAATTTTAGTGCTTTTTTATAAGATGGACAAACAAAGGTAATGCATAACTATGAATTCCCTAACATATGATTCATGGATTCAACATATGCATATCTGAAAAGAGTGGTGT
This sequence comes from Apricaphanius iberus, assembly GCA_028564705.1. Classification (NCBI taxonomy): domain Eukaryota; kingdom Metazoa; phylum Chordata; class Actinopteri; order Cyprinodontiformes; family Aphaniidae; genus Apricaphanius; species Apricaphanius iberus. The sequence continues at coordinate 120,707 of JAPXFQ010002841.1, forward strand.
GGATTTGTATATTCTTCCTCCATGAGTCAGTAATTTGTGGAATGATCATTTGTTGCCACAGATTTTTAATTTAATTTTCATTAGGAGCTTCTGGACCATGGTTATACATGAATATAGTTTGATCCTAACCAAAGGTTGCTGATTGCAGTCATCAGTATTACATGCCCTGCTTTCTTTATATATTTACCTAATTCAACACAAATGAATCAAAAGATTGGTTCATTTGTAGGCTCCTGCAGAATCAGATGACATGCTTAGGAGCTAATTCAGTCATTTGAATGACTTGTGTCAGAGCACAGGGCACATCTAAAAGGTGCAGAAATCAGCTTTTGAGGACAAAAAATGACTGCCTCTGATCTAAATGATCCCAATGAAGCTATGACTATGTTTTTTGATGTTGTCCTTCTGAAAAGTGAAACCTCTACTTCAATCAATGTTGTGCAGACTCTAAGGCGTAGTTAACATGGCAAGATTTTGAAGCCCATTCTGCCCTTGTGATATGCCCTGATTATTGGGATGGCTCTTAACATAATCAGACAGATATTCCTGTCGCGTGCGGTGTGTTCACAGCACAAACAGAAATGCAGCCTGTTGAATGTGACAATCAGAAAGCGAGGTGACAGGCAGAGATGGGCAGATGTGTTTGAAGTGTCTATTATTATTTACAAGCGTTAGTCAGAGCAAAGTGTGTGACATTTCCCAGTAAAAAAACAAACAAAAATAACTAAAACTCTTGGCAAGTATAGCCACTGCTCCTACTGTGTTCATTTCTTTATCAAAAAAGTTAAACTATAAATACATGTTACACATATCAATATGTGTGTTATTCAGTTGTGAATTATTTCTATGTTGAGTTGACAAAATTATGAACAATAAGTGTGAAGAAAGGAGGATGAAAATACAGAACTGCAGATTTCAAATGGATGAAATGTAACGTGAGTGTGCCACACACTTTAGGACCAAGGCAGGAATATTCATGATTTCTATATCGCTGTGTGTGAGGTCTGAAGCTCTAGTGACAATTTTAAAATCCTGCCGCTTGAACCATGCCTAGGAGGTTTTGTTCCTGGAATGACCTTTATTTTGCACAATCCATCTTTTATAAACTCTGACCAGTTTCCCTTTCCCTGCAGATAATCAAACAAACGTTATCTCATTTCCACCTACTTTAATCAGTTAACGTAAGCTGAAGAAAGAAATTGTTTATATATAAAGGACAGAAAACCTGTTGTCACAGGAGATCCTGATAAGACGACAAGCCTTGTGAATGGTGAAATTTTATTCTAGTTGCTCTAGAGAGAGAGAAAGAGAAAAGGAGAAATAGAAAGAGAGATAAACAGTGCCACTGTACAGAAGAGCTCTCGTGAAATTCACACAAAAAATATTTTTACTCTTTATAATTCTCCATGATGATGTATTTCAGTATGAATTTACAAGCGATTTTTACAGGTGTAATTTCTAAATATATTCAAAATAGTTCCTTAAAAGTCTTTGAGGAAGTATCCGTATTTTTTCTTGTTTCTTTTTTATTTTTTAGAAAAAAAAGCTCTACTCTTACAGCAAACAATAAAGAAAGAGGTCTTTTATCTTTGGAGGGATAGCAGACTCAAAGTTGAGGGTTGCTTTTTTTTTCTTTCTTCTTTAGAGTTGAAGTCCTGACACACATGAAGGAGACGTAAGAGAGAAGCAGAGCTGGTGATACAGTATTTCTCACCCGCTTTCAGAGGAAGAGTGAGGATGTCCCACCATGTCAAGCTAAGCCTGAACCCTCCACACCCCACTCCTTACCCATTCCCACCGCCACCCTTTCCCCCCATTCAAACTGCTACACCAGTTGGGGGGGCAGGGGTTGTGGGCATAGAAGGATCAGTTCTTCGCCTTCTCCCTCAAAGCAGCAGCATCTTCATTGTGTTAAACACAGATATATATATATATATGTGTATTTTTTTTCTCTCAAATATGTATATACTCACATCTGGTTACAATGTATTAGTGATCATATCATTACCAAAATGAACAAACAAAATGAACAAAAAAAGAGAAACATAATATCATAAACTTAGTACATCTGGGGTTGCATGCCATCACCTCATTATTCATCATTAAATGTAATTAAAATACTTTTTTTTTCATTTAAAAAGAGCAGGGTTGTCATCACAAGGGTGGGTGTTTGGGTGCGTGTTTCAACATAAGACAGCATCAGTTTACATGATGTTTCTGTAAAAGATAAACAGATTGAAATAACTGTTGTGAATCCATGAAATGAGATGGTGCCTTGTTGATATTTTCCATGTGCATATTGTTCATTTGACAACTCAGGCAGGCAGCATGTGGAGATAAATATGATAATAACCATAATAAATATGCTGAAATATTTTTAAAAAATTGCAACAGAAAGGGTTTCAGTCAGCATTAGGGATACGCTGTTTGGAAAGAAAGGAGATGTTCACCGTAGTATCTCAAAAGCAGTGATATGACAGTGGTTGTCAAAAGTAGCAAAGATGGAGCTACAGCTGAAACACAGTGGCTAATGCAGTCGAGTACGGAGAGGAGGGACAATCCCATTATTCAGTATGAGAGTAGCTTTTCAGAATTCATTCTGTGAAGGGTGCTCTGTTTAGCAAAAGGTAGAGCTGAGAACATGTAAGCCCCCTACTACCATTCCTTTCCTCCCCTCCTTTTTTACTTCCTCCTCTCACAGGTTGCATGAGCTCCAAAACAGAGCAAAACTGGAAGACCTTGGACTGGTATAGTAAACAGGAGAAAAGTTTCATTCTGCATTGTGACCACTATAAATTTTAGCATGTTTATGTTTTTTTATATATTTTTTTTTTACATTTTCTACAAAAACCTGTGGCACATTTTGTTCTGTTGCTACTACTCCTCCAAAATGCACAGAATCATCCTGAGGTATTTTTATTTGATTCAATTTGGCTTAGTGGATCCAATTAATCAAACAAATCAGTTAATGATTCCATGAGTTATTTTTTTTCTAAAGTGTGCAATTTGTACAGCTTAATGCTAGAAAAGATTTGGCACGAGTGAACATGGAAGTATATACACTAATGTCTTATTCTGCAATTATCAAAACATGTACATAAATAAACAAACAATCAGATTAATGCCCCCCTGTGAAAAAAAATGTTTTGGTTATCATTTCAAGCTTGCCAAATATCTGCCATGCACAGATAACACTTAATCCCAACAGATGGATATGTGATGGATGAGTATATAACAGTGGAGCCTCCTTGTATCCAATCACCCCAGCCCACAACCCTCCCAACAACGGTGCAAGGGAAAACAAGGGATCCATTTAAAGATTTTTTTTCTTCAAGAGACCGCGATCATCCACAGTTTGAAAACAATCTACTTCGAGACTACAGTGTTTAAAGGGCAAATATAATCATATTTAACATTAATTTTAAATCAATTGTAAAAAAAATATTTTTGACCACACCTCAAATGGCCTTTTGATGCATATTTAACACGACATGAAAGCAACCTATACTTCCTCTCACACTGGCCACTTATCCAGGGTGTAGCCCGCTTCTCGCCTAATGACTGAAATACGTAAATGCACATCAAGCGCATGCGTTTTTTTAAAATTCGTACTCTACCTGATTTGGAACATGTGTAAAAGTAACAAACAACCAAACATAGAAGATAACACGCCAAGTGGATATGCAGTGTCCAATGGAAAAATGTTACACATAAGCCCTGGATGTGTCTGCACTTTTGGTAACACAGAAAAACAATAGAGTGAGCATTTTCCTATTAAGATCATGTTCCTTTTTATAAACACTTTTGCCTAAACTTTATGAAAGAATTAGAATATTGCATTTAAGGGAAGGAACGCCACAAACTTTATAGAAGAGAATGCGACATTGTCAGTGCTAGATTGGGGAAAGAAAGCAGTGAGATCACTAAGGCAACCACAGCTATTGTTGATGAATGTAAAGATTTTGATGTAAGAACATGCTTTGTTTTACAGTGATTATCGTTTTTCTATGGGTCCTCTGTCAGCACTGTCAATCAATGCCTGCTAATGTCCACTGATCATGATCAGGCTCACTGATATCAATGACCACTCACATCCAACTTAAATGCTTACCTTAACAGTTTATTTTAATCTTTGACTATTTGCTTCCCAGACCGAGCCAAATCAATAGGAGAGTGTTTGACTTTAGCTGCAGTCTAATTGTATATTAGTTTTTTTACCTCAGTTCCAACCACCATCTGTGCAACATTAGCTTCAAGACACATTTTGGGGATAAACAACATATTCAAGGGCCTATATTATGCAAAATCAATATTTTGGAGTCTTCAACCATATGGTAGTGCAATTTTCACATAAAACCAGCCAGTGTTTTTTTGGCTTAATGCACGCATGTCTGAGTAATCTTCCTGAATTCTGCTCGTTGAGCAGCTGCCCCTCCCTCTCCTAGAAATCGAGTGTTCAACTAGTGACATCACTGGTTGAAAGTGAGAGGTGTCAGCACCACCCCTGCAGGGAGAGCGGCTTACCCCTGGTAGATTTTCAAACACACCCTCGTCCTTCTCACAGCTAATGGCTGCTTTGATTTTTGGCAGCTTAAAACAATTTTTTGGTGGATTTTTTACTTTCTGTGAAAACACCCATTTGACTGCATGGATTACAGAATTTTATTCTACATTCCTAAAAAAACAGAAGCTGGATCGAAGAACAAAGATGCCTGATGGACAGAGAAGTAAGTGGCTACATGCTAATGCTAATGTGGGTTAGCCATTTATCAAGTTGCTTATGTGATCTTATTACAGCATTGTGTCGTTAATTAATTGATCTGTAGCATCTCAGAATGTTCAGTAAACAGGTGCAAACAACAGCCACAGATTTTTTATATAGTGGGCGGGAAATATTTGCTTAGTAGATGCAGCTGTACTGGTTTGGCCTCTGTCTAAAGCCTGGAGATTTAGCAAATGAAATAGGCTTTATTGACTCCAAATTTTTCAAAACATGAAATAAAATAAACCAAACGTCTGTTAACGTTAATATAACAGAGTTTCATTGTGGTACTCTGTGCTTTTCAAATTATTTGTGAGAATACTGCTTGTGATGAAGCTTAGCGCTGTTTTTTTCGGTCTGATATGCTCCCGGCTCTGTAGCGCAGCGGGTTTATTCAGAAACAAGTCATGTTACTTCGTGGTCTAACATTAATTACAGGATACAAGTTAAATTTCAGGACAAATTAATACTGCATATCACCAACGGTAGTATTTTATCATATACACTTTTTTTTCCCAGAAGTTGAAAGCTGTAAAATAGCATGATATAGTCGCTTTAATGTAGGGAAAGGAACTCAAGAAAGACTTAAATACCTCGAATGGTCTTATAGACTGTGTGCTTGGAATAATTTTCTGGCTTTTACATTACTCTTGCGTATTTAAGACCGCAAGAATAAACCACCAAATGCTTATGTGTAGAAAAGTGCCCAAGCAAGAGGTTACATGCCTGTACACAGATTGAAAATGCTAGGGATAAAGTAACACCTTCAACTTCTATTCGAAGCCAGAATGTTATTGTTTTAAATTGGATTTCTAGAAACACAAGTTTTTTCACCCCTTATATTGAATTACAGGCAGACTGGGTTCGCAGAGCGCTTTTGAATCCCTCAATATGGTGCCCGTTTCTTAGCTCCCCAAGCTATTTATGATATGTAATATATAAAAATGTCACTGACTTCCGTCAATCTCAGGAAATAACTCAAACTTAACTCTTGACACTTTGGTATCAATACTTGTGAGTTCAGTATTCCAAATATAACCACATTCTTGTTTAGCAATTTTGAGCTTAAATGTAGTCTTTTACAGTATTTGACAGATAGCTAGATCCTTATAAAAATTATTATATATGCCCTTTAAATACCAGTAGAATGTAATCCTTGTTCAGCAAATTGTGAATAAACATCACTTAAATCTAAATAAATAAAAGTGAATATTCAGTTATTGTTGAACACACTAGTCATAACAAGCAAATGGAGGAAAGGAAGAAAAAGGGGTCGTCGTGTTTTTTTTTTTTTTTTTTTTTTTTTTAGTTAAATACCCTGTTTTTCAGTGGCAGAGATGTCAAAAGACGAAATTATTATCCCTGTGTTCACCCCAGAAAAGGTGATAGCTGACATGGTTGTCATCTTTCCTCTCTTTGTTATGTCATATTTATTCCCTTCCACAAGCATCTTTACAGGTTTGTTAATTTAAAATTTCAAAGATCAAGGTTTGTGTTGTAATATATCCATCCAGCACTTCTAACCTTGCCCTTTTCAGAAACATGATAAATATGCATCCGACTGAGTATTTGTGTGCATTTTCTCCTTTGTTGAAGGAAAAAAAACATAAACACATGCAAAACAACCTACTACTTCTAAAAAATGTTTTCAGTAAGCTATACCCTTTTTGAAATGCAAATGTGGGAAAGTTTCTTTTTAAACTAATTGCTATTGTCCTACCAAATAAGTAAACACTAAAATTCTACATAGATTGTTCATTCTTATACCTCAATAGAATAAAAAAGTAAGACTTTGCAATCATTTTAATATGTGCAATGCCAATAATGAAAGTCCCTTCAGCTGTCTTGAGCCTTCCTTCTTGTCTTTTATTTACTGTATGTAAGTACATTTCTCAATATGCCTTCTTTAATTTGTAAACATTATTCCTTGATAGCACCTGCATTGTTCTCACCTTCTCATCACTAAGGTGCTGTTCACATGGTTTTTAATATAGAAAACCACAGTCCAACTAAACCTGCAACCACTTACTGACTAAATCTGCCAGTTCTTCAATTCTTTCACTGATTTGCTCATTTTATTACCTTCTTTGTCTCCTCCTTCACCCCCAGATGTTGTCATAGCTATATTCGTTAGCAAGTAGCCCTGGACTAGCTCACTATGCTACCCCTGTCCTCCCGGAATGCCAATGTCTAGTTAAACTATTTTGTATCCTAGACAAGTCCATTCATATACTGAAATAGTCAGTGATGGTGGAAAAGAAAAAAAAGGTAAGAGTTCAATTTCATTCAAGGCTTCTTCTTTGTCTTAATCCTCCTTCAAATAAAATCACTCCACCATTAATGCTTGCACATTACTAGCACATATCAAAACACTCTTCGTGTAATTCTAAAGCAAAAAAAAAATTCCCCAATAAACTTAATATGCCAATCCAAGAAATGACGCTATTGTTTTCTTTCTCCCTTTTAAAACCTTACAGCAGAGTGCCTATCAATTATTCAACTGATTGGTACATGGGAGATGAAAAATATAGTGATATCATCTGCAAAGGGAGTAATAGCAATGCAAATAGTCCCAAGTGGGCCAGAAGGTCTTTTTTGATTACAATGTCAAAGAGAAGAAAAATGGTCAGGTGGCCATGACATCCCTTAGTGGATAACATAGTTGAAAAATTATAATACAAACCCAGAAAGCAGTTAGAGGGAGATAAAACATTTCTTATATCAACTAAACATCTGACTCCAGACTGGGAATTTTCTTATACACCCGTCTATTGCTGAACTGGGCTGAGTTTAGGACACCCCTTGAGGCTGGGTATGCACTAGTCTTATTAGCTGAGTAAGGCATCACATGCTCTTTATTATACATGTCATTAGCTATCCGCCCATCTCTTGAGCAGTATGAAGAGGTGGATTTAACAGAAGACCGAATATTGTTCGCATCATTGCGTGTTTTGATGGGAGCTGCTCCTACGGCCAATGAAGGAGAACCCACTGCCAGCTGTTTGTAAATGTCAGAGGAGCTACGCCCATGGACCAGTCTGCTGCTGGTATCATCCCTCAGTGATTGACTGAGAAAAGGGTTTTCTGAGCCATGGGTTGGGTACAAGGACTTGCTCCTCTTGCTTTCCTCAAGGTTATTGTTAAACAGCATTGATTTAGACCCAGTGCCAAAGAGTCTGCCAGAGTAAGGGCGCATCCCGAAGAGATTGGCATACTGGGAGTCAGATGCTGAGTCTAAGAAGCGATCCTTCTCCTTGAGGCTAACGCTTCGTGCTGGTCGGCCCATGTCTACATCCTTGGGCTTTTCGAGCATGATGTTGTCAAAGGAGTGCTGACGACTCAGCCTCAAGCGATTTCTTTTTTGAACATGTGGCCCATCTGTCTGTGGCCAATACAGACCAAACATTTCGTCTGGCTGCTGCTGCTCTTGGTGATGCATGGTGGGGCTAACCAAGGGATCACCAAGAAGCTGATCCTCACTAATGTCGTACAAGTTGGCTGTGTGGAGACATGCGTCACACCGATTGTATGGAGATCGTGTCCCAGATGCAGTCGGAGGTCCTGCAGGGACATATGAACCTCCTTGTGAGTAGCTAGCAGGTACTTTGGACAAGCAGGATCGGCAGTGTGTCTGTTTGTAGCGATCAATGGATTCGTGAGGGGACAGGGAGATATTTTTCTCTTTCAAGCCATAGTGTTTAGAGTAAGCAGAGTCTGGCAAAAGATCTGAGTTTGTGTGATGCATAGGTGAAGAGTTCAGATGAATGATTGGCTGTTCACATTTTCTATAGTTATCACTATGGTCTGAATAAATTTCAGGGTAATCCATATCATCTGCTGCAAGACCATGAGTTTCACGGTAGTGTATGGGGTCTGAATGGAGGCTCATCTCTCTGTCTGAGTCAATTGTGTAAATTTTCTCTCCTCCTCTCCCACTTTGGTTGGTTCCACTGCTGACCTGCTTAGTTTTTAAGTAGGACAGCTCCACCTCACTGCAATCCCTAGGGTATTTTGATGTCACGGATCTTTTTTTTAAGTTGTCCTTGGGCTTCAGGTGCTTGTTGTTTTCTGGGTCCTTGTAGGTGGCTCCCCTGCTTGAACAGTCAGAGATGTCGGAGTGGGCTGTGTCTTCTGGGAGGTAGCGCTGTGTCTTCATAGATATTCGTGGATCTGGCATTAACATGTCAGGCATCGGTGAAGGCCCAGGTGGCACGGAACGCAGGGTGTCAGTGGACTTTTTCCATAATGTTCGCTGAGATTTGGAATTTGTTTGAACTGTGTCAGCAGTCACTGCTACCTCCACAGTATTTGGATTGGCATCATTGAGGGTCAGAGGATGCTGCCCTCCCTGAAATATATAGTTGTTGAGGTGGTCTTTGTGGCGATTTGCAAGATAAGACTGAAGGTCACCAGTATCCCCATAGATCATATCTTTGGGAGCATAGCTTCTGTTGTCAGCATAAATGAAGTTGCCTTTCTCTGCCATCATATCCATGATCATGGGACCAGCTGAGTGCATGAATTCCCGTTTAGGGGAGTTCATGCGGGAGCCACTGAGGTTAGACATGTTGGTCATTTGTTTCGCAGACTTAATGAGCCTAAGCATTTTGTCCTGGGGGCTGAAATCAAGGTCTGTCTTTTTCTTCATGTCAATGTGCACTCCATGGATGCAGCTCCAGATTCCCTGTATAATACACATTAATAAAGAAGAGATTGAGAAAATGAGTTAAAGCAAAACAACAAAGAACGATTGTAAAACCAAATAAAACACATTTTTGTGAATGATCCCAGTCTTTACAAACAGATATGTGTTCTGTTTTTAAACTGACAGACTTAAATAAAAATGTCATATTTCTTTATCAAAAGGACCATAATCGTTTTTATGCTTTATGTTTATGCTCTGCATAAACAATTCGACTGAGGTACATGGTTGATGAAAAGTGATTTTCTTATAAAAATCATCCAGCCTTCAAAGCATATCCTCACTTTGATCTTAAAAAAAAGTTTGGTGGAAAAACAAAACACAAAACTTTTTTTTCATATTTAGCTAGCCATTCTAGATCTTGCTATAAGTTCCCCGTCTCCTGCACATTGGAAAATACACTGTTTAATATACACAAATATTAGTAGGGTTCCAATAACCACATTTCAAACATTTGCATTTTTATTTTGACATGTCTAATATTCCCACATCTTCCTTCAGTTAATAGACAGTACTGGTAGAGCCTCTTGTGAATAGCTAAGTTCTTATAAAAAAAATGTTTTAGACAAAAAAAAAAACTTTCTCAAAGTTAGCAGTGAAGTAACTTGCCTTCTTTTTAGAGAAAATGCTGCACAACCCAAGTATCTGGGTAATGGCCCTAGAATATTGAGTTTAAGATTTCCTTGTCATTTTAGTAGCATGTTTTTCTAAGTGTTTTTTGGAGTGGCCCGGTCCATGGTCAAACTTGAATCTGAAACGGAATATCTAGAGGGAGCTAAAGATTATAGAGACTTCACAAAGATAAGTACCTGTGGCAACATAAAAAAGGTGTCCTGTCATTATAAGATGGGTTTAATTTCTGTAATACCATACATTTTTATTGTATATTACCTACTGAAAAATAGAAACAGATATATCTGGTACTTAAATCTGAATCCAAATCCACAAGAGGTATACAGTGGGGAGAACAAGTATTTGTTACACTGCTGATTTTTGAAGTTTTCCCTTTTACAGTACAAAGCATGTAGAGGTTTGTAATTTGTATCAAAGGTACACATTGAGTGACAGAATCTAAAACAAAAATGCAGAAAATCACAGTGTATGATTTTTAAATAATAAATTTCCATTTTATCGAATGACATACGTATTTGCTACATCTGACAAGCAGAACTCAATATTTGATAAACCTTTGTTTGCAATTACAGAGACGTTTTCTGTAGTTCTTCACCAGGTTTGCACACACTGCAGCAGGGATTTTAGCCAACTCCATACAGATATTCTCCAGAGGTTTCAGGGCTGTCGCTGGGCAACGCAGACTTACAGCTCTCTTCAAAGACTTTGTGTGTTTCGGGTCGTTGCTGAGGGAAGGAGATTGTTGGCCAAGCTCTCACGACACATGGCCCCATTCATCCTCACCGCAATATGGCACAGTCGTTCTGTCCCCTTTGCAGAAAAGCATCCCCAAACAATGATGTTTCCACTACATGATTAACAGCTGGGATGGTGTTCTTGGGGTTGTACTCAGACTTGTTCTTCTTCCAAACACGGCGAGTGGAGTTTAAACCAAAAACCTTCACTTTGGTCTCATCAGACCACATGACTTTCTCCGATTTCTCCTCTTGATCATTCAGATTGTCATTGGCAAACGTCAGACGTGCCTTGACATGCGCTGGTTTGAACAAGGGGACCTTGCATGCAGTGCAGGGCATTAATCCATGCTGGCAGGGTGTGTTACTGGTGGTTTTGTTTGAGACTGTGGTGTCAGCTCTATTCAGGTCATTGACCAGGTCCTCCCGTGTAGTTCTGGGCTCATCCCTCACTGTCCTCATGATCATCGATGCCCCACGAGGAGATATCTTGCATGGCGCTGCAGACTGAGGGAGATTGACCTTTGTCTTGAACTTCTTCCATTGTCTAAGTATTGGACCACAGTTGTTGCCTTTTCACCAAGCTGCTTGCCTATTGTCCAGTAGCCCATCCCAACCTTGTGCAGGTCTACACTTTTATTCCTGATGTCCTTACACAGCTCTCTGGTCTTGGCCATAGTGGAAAGGTTGGATTTTGTTTGAGTGTATGGACAGGTGTCTTTTATACAGGTAATTAATTCAAACAGGTGCAGTTAATATAGGTAATGAGTGGAGAACGGGAGGACTTCTTGAAGAACTAACAGGTCTGTGGGAGCCTAAATTCTTACTGGTTGATAGGTGATCAAATACTTATGTTATGCAATAAAATGGAATTTAATTATTTAAAAATCATCCACTGTGATTTTCTGCTTTTTTTGTTTTAGATTATGTCCCTCAAAGTCAAATAATACTTTTACAGACTTCTACATGCTTTGTAAGAGGGACAATTCCAAAAATCAGCAGTGTATTACCAATAATACATGAAAAATAAAGCTTTTGTAGTTACGCGGACTTCAGAACATACAGAACTGTTTTGACCCAAAGAGTCTTTTGAAAATATCCATGCTCAGTGAATGATCATATGACATGGGCTTTGCTAAGAGATCAGTATTTATAAATGTGCTCCAAGTACCCAAACGATCGCCCAATATTGTAATGTTAGTATTTATCATTCTACTCAGTGTTTCCTTTTACGCTTCTGTTGTGTTGCTGAATAACAAAGTTAAGACTCTCCAAAAAAAGGGCTGTAAAACATCTAAAGTATGTGGCACAATGCATGAGACAAACTGTGTTTTACTTCACTTAATGTTGCAAAACTGCTTGATTTTAGATTTGAACATGTGCTAATTATAGGCACACATTAAAAGGTATTTATCCACTAATAATAGTCAACAATAGCCTTGTAAGTGGCTTCATATTTAACATCATAGACCTGCCTTAGATGTACTCAATATCAACATTATTGTGTTGTTGCTCTTCATATATTTTCATTAAGATTATCTGCACAATATAGGCCATAAAAGGCCATTTTATTTTGAAGAAATACTTAGATGTTAGAAAAAGCACCATCCTAAAAAAAGTTTATCTCTAAAGTTTTACCACTCCCCTATGCTATCGCTTCCATACAGAGCAACACTGCTACAAAAATAGCACAAAGACACTGCAGTGGTTTTAGGGATGCGTGTCCATGTCTTGTGTTTTCACACACAATGAGGAAAAATGCTGACCTTTCAGCAGAATGAGAGAGAATAAATTGATTAAGTGTGGGCTGCTGTGGTTTCATCCAAAAAACAGGCCGCAATTAGGGTCTATTTTTGTCGATAGTCAGGGCTGCCTCGTGATTCCCCCTCCCGCCTCCATCCTCAGCCTTGCATCTCATCCTCTTCAGCTTTTCCCCCTTTTTTAAGTTAGTGTCTTAGTTTCGCACCAGATCTTTTTTCTCTGTGGGATAAAATAATTATGACAGGCCCGTTTGACCCTAATAGTGCAGTGTTAGCCTTCAGTATGATTTCTTCCTTGATCAATGAGATATTACCATGCCCATATATTCACATGTTTACATACTGAACTGCTTGTCCCTGTGAACGGTTTGCACATGCAATAACAGATCATGTCGACAGAATCCTTACCCTGCTGATCGAGAAAAGAAGGCCTGGCCTGCCAGAGCAGACTCCAGTGAAGCAGTATCTCAGCCTCCAGTAGAAGAGATGCTCCGAGACAAAGGTGATGAGGGAGAGCCCCATTGCTGTGGCCAGCATGTAGAAGACCCCTGCCATGTTGTCTACATCCAGCTGACTTGACATGACTTCATTCTTCTCATTGTGACAAATTCCTGTCAGCCACTGGGCTTCTAGTTCTTCCATTTCACCTAAAGAAACAAATGCAATGGAATAAGACCATTCTTTGGCCTCTAGGAATTTCTAAGATCATTAAAGAAATCACAGGATGGAGGCAAACTGAAAGAGCATTATTCCGGCACTACTGTGCTCTTAGTTGGCAAATAGGTTTTCCACTGCTGCTTTCCCCACCATCTTACCACAAAAATACCACCACTGGTATCATATCTGCACAAGGATTTTTCCTTACAATCTGCGGGATTTCCCTATAGGCTTCTGCGCCTACATCATCAGTTTCAGCCTTCCTGTGGAGGAGCAAACAGCATCAGCACTTTAATCATCTTATCAGCAACATGTGGGGACTTTCTGTACATATATCTAAGCATCACCAGGTGGGTAATCCTGTTTACTACTTCTAACCTCACATTTTTTTTTATTTTTTTTTTCTCTCACTATTAATATTTTTATCATCACTGTTCTCGTTTCTAGACATGTGGCTTTTTTGTTTTTGTCTTGTCATGTCATTTGTGGGGTTCGTGTTGGGTGGGGTTGAGCATTATGAGCTGGTGTGTGTGTGTTGTGTGTGTGTTGGTATGCTGTCTTTGATTGTGATTTTTGCTCTGCTGATTTGATTCCTTTTCTTTGATGTACTGGAGGACCCCCTCGAAAACGAGATGTCTCATCTCAAGGGGTTAATCCTCCCAATAAATAAAAATAAATGTTAAATATAACTCTTTACACATAGCTTGTCCAGTAAAATCAGAAGGATTTAAATATCTATAATCTAATCACTGTAAAATTACCTGCTTGAGGGCCTGAAACATGAATTAGTTTATTCAATTGCATGTAGGCTTTTTAAAATTGGATTATAAATTTTTATTGATTGTGCTGGTGGGCTTTTCTTTGGCAGTATCAAGAACATATTTAGTATTTTTAACAGCAATAAAAATGTAATCCTTCCATTTTCTAAGTTACCAGACTACATGGGCAATATGGAGGTGTGGGTGATAGTTTCTTGCAGCTAGCTTTACTTCACACTGAGCCTAGCATATTCTGATCTCTGTGCAAATGGCTTCAAAACTGAACTTTTATTTTTATTTTCTATAAAAAAACAGACATTGTTCAGCTGATTGCCAATCGTTTTAAAATGGCTCACTAATAAGGCTAATGTTTTATCATACATTAATTTCCCCTTACTTTAAGAGCCACCCACAAACCTCTCAAGAGCTTACCTGTTTAAATACTTTAACCTCTTTATAATTTTCTCTGTAGAGAAAACAGTTGGTGTCATGTAGCTCGAGGTGATAAGGCACGGTGTTTATCAGTATTTTCTCCATGTCATGCTGATGCTTTGACTACATGTCACATGTTACAATACAGTAGGATCTTCGGTGCGGGAGACTTTTTTTCTTTTTCCAAAGAAAGCATTGCACAATTGGGAAAAATAACTAGGTATATACTAATTTCTACAGGTGATAGCTGATTGCTGTTGACGACATTCTGCTTTTGTGCTCAGGTAGCAGGGGAGGGAGGGCTGTGGAGAGACGTGGGGGGTAATCAAAATGTAGGGGCGGTGCTGGGAGGTGAGGGCGTAGGAAGGAGGAATCTCGTATTCATTTCAAAAGATTACTCAAACATGCATAAAATATCCTAAGAAATACCTTAGGCATCTTTTTAAGGACGGAATGACATAAGAATGTGATGAAAAGCTTTAAAAAGTGGATTTTACATGCCACCCCCCTTTAAGACTTTTACATATCTTCACAAAAAAAATTAACCCCTTCCTGTAATTGCACGTTTATTGCTTTCATTTTCTACAGTTGCAACATACATCGAAAGTACTTGTTTTGAACGTTTCTAAAAGAAAGAAAGAAACAACAAAACATTCCTTGCTTTAATAATTTTTGGCAATGTATTTAACTGTACCTTTTGTCAAAACAATCTTTTTAAAGAATCGGTTGAGATTGACCAATCCTTAGGCTTCCAAAAACATGGCCTAGTCGTCGAAAGAGACGGTTTCTTTAGTGTTAAGAAAAAAAAAGTTTAAACAGCAAAAAAGACCTTATCTTTTCTCATTCCTCACTCCATGTACCATTCCCCAGCCCCCCATTCCAACCTCCTCTGTGACATTTGGCGCGTGGCTAATCCAATCTGTGTCATTCAGAGCAGGATAAGTAAGGCTACTTTGGGGGAAAGACAAATATCATGGTGGCTCTCAGCTACATGTTTCTAAATGCGGACTTACTAACACGCCATTATCCTTTTTCATCAGTTGAGGATCATTTATCTCTTAACATTTAAGAAAACACTACAAGATACAGCAAAATGACATATTTGCAATCATATAAAGCTCAGTAATAACATCAATCCCCATGTAATAACAAGAATATGGCAGATAGGGCTGGACTAAGAACAAACTTTGACCTAGACATTTTTGGTTCAAATGATAAACAATTTACAAAAAGAGTAACAAAAGTTATAACTCTTTTTTTCTGAATAAGGAAAAAAATAGAAAAAAAATCTTAAAACAAAGTTTTGTTCACATATACATTACTATGCAAAAGCTTTTGGCAGGAGTGAAAAATGCTGTCAACAAAGAATGCTTTCAAAAAGGGAAGTGTTAATCATTTTTTTTTCATCCATCACCATAATGCTATGAATGATCAAAGGAGAAATATACAGGAAACCTCCTGCCAAATATATAAAAGAATATATAATTTATTTAGTTTTATAGTACCTTAAATGTTGATCATTTTTCTTGGTGCTACTAAATATACTGGGCTATTATTGGCTGTATTATTTATAAATACTGCTCCCTATTACTACATAGTGATTTAACTGTTGTCATGTTTATGTTTTATATCAGTAGTAATAAAGTATTATAAGTACATGGATGGATTTGGTCCCTGGGCTTTGAGTTTGACACATGTGTCCTAGAGGTTAGTTTCTGATACTGTATTAAAATTACTTTTAAACTAGAGGAAGTTTTTAATGATCCCACTTAATAATTAAACCTTGCGAGATGTGTCTTGTAGGAAGATTAACCACAATCATTAATGCTGCAGCACTCCTCAATAAAACTAAAAATCGGTGAAATAAACATTCCTGGACCGTTGTGTGTGTTATGATTATCATTTTGTTAACGTTCTTGAACTAGCATCTCCTGTCTTCACTGAACCAGCTGTCCTTGCTGTCTGAAATTTGTATATGGTTGTGTTTAAAAATAGATAATCCAGTGAGAACTGCACCAATGAGCTGGTTCATACTCTTGTATTGCTGCCGTTTGGCTTCTACAAGATAGAGGGAATGACTATTCCTTACTGCACTGGACTGAAAAAAAAACACATTTAAATTTGTTTTATTCTTGGGGTAAAGAAAAAATCCAACTGCCTTATATTTATCTACTGAGCATTTCCAAACATTTTCCTTCCACCTAACTTTCCAGTTTTATTCATCAATATAGGGCTATGTGAACATCGAGCTTCTTTTGCATTGGCCATCAACTAAGAAATGTAATTTGTTTTCATCAAATATAGCTAAGGCATAATCAAAAATAACAGAAATAAAGGCACAAAATATATTTCTGTGCATGTATTTAATATGTATTACATGTGACGTTCACTTTTCAGATTGAATTATAGAAAGAAAGAAAGTGTTCAGGGATATTCTGATTTAATAATTACTGTAACAGTATCTTTACAGGTCTACCTAAAACATCAATCAGTTAGCAGCTGCTGATCCAGAATGATGCTTCTCATCTTCTCACTAGAACTAGGAAAGTAGAGCACATCACCCCAGTTCTAAAGTCCTTACACTGGCTCTCTGTGGCTCAGAGAATAGACTTCGAAGTGCTTTTATTAGTATATAAATCATTTAATGGGTTAGCACCAGAGTACATTAGAGATCTGTTATCACGGTACAAACCATCCAGGTCACTCAGGTCCTCCAGCTCTAGTCTACTGATTGTCCCTAGAACCAGAACCAAACATGGACTAAGTAAGTAAGTTAGTAAGTAAGTAAGTTAGAGAAGCAGCTTTCAGTTTCAATGCCCCTCACATCTGGAACAAACTGCCGGAAAACTGTAGGAAAAATGTTTCAAACTCAAAGCCCAGGGACCAAATCCATCCATGTACAATAAACTTATTTAAATCAACAATAAAAATATATCTATTTATCTTATGAGTATATTATATTACTTTTGTGTTGAGTGTTATTGCTTTTGTCATTCACCAAGTGTTTTGGTTTCTGTTCATAATTCTACTGTTACTGATTTAATTGAACTTTTAGAATTTTTTTTACTCAAATTTTCTTTCAATCGATTACTTTTGTGTTCATTCTTTTTAATTATAATAGTCTGTTTTTGATTTTCATAATTTTAATCACTGTTGTTGCTAAATGTTTTAATTGATTCCTGTATTTACGTTTCACATTTCTGTAATCATGTACCTTGAATTGCCTTGTGTTTAAGGAGAGATATATAAGTAACATTTCCTTGACTTGCCTTGCCTTACCTTGTCTAATCCATATTTTGCGTCTTTATTAGTGTTTCTAAACATTATAGAGTGACATTTAACTTGTACATACAGTGAGGAACAAACTGTATTATAAACTCCTGACAATATAAAAGGAAATTATGTTTACATTTTTTTCACAATCTTGCTGAATAAACAGCAGGAGAAAAAAAAACTTGTACCACTTTCAGATAATTGCTCATGAAGGGAGAAAATAGGAAATAGTAAGTTTTGTGTAATTTGTTATAGTTAAAGTTTTTGGAACCTTTAAAATAATGAATATTCTCCCTTTCCCATCCATGTCTGTGAAAAAACCATGTGTTCTCCACCAGTATTGTGTTTATCTGATCAAGCGCCATCTGCCAAGATACAGAGTCTCCTTCATCGATCACGGAGCTGGCCTCCCCTCCATCTTCTTATTTTTTTTTTCTTGCCACATTCTCTTTGTGCCCTATCTATGACCATCACACACACACACTGTCACTTTCCTGATGGTGTCATCACTTTTTCACCTTTTCTGTTTACCGTGCTAATCTTTTTGCAACTGAACTCTATAATTTATCCCTTTCTCCACATTCGGTCTTGCTCTTTTTGTTGTTCACCTTTATCCTTACCTTTGTGGCTGGCACAGACACAAAAAAATTGAGGAACACTGAAATTATCAGTGTGACACAGACTTGAAGGACTCTCAGTTAAAATCTGCAATGGATGGCTGCTTGAAAATTAGAAACAGACAGAGTGACATTGATACAGAGAGGAAGCAAACCAGGAAAGACAAAAAGGGTGGGAGCTATTTTTGTCAAAATTATCTTTTGTGTAACTTAGTGGCTCTGAAGCTCTGATAGGATTCATGTATAGGCCAAGTAACTTAAATGCACTCCAACTTGTGTTTGAGAATAATCCAACCTACAAAATACTGTCATTTCAGTAGCACTGTCCCTTAGTTTCAAAAATCTAATCTTTGAAATCAGTAACTTCTTTCGGGGGTTGGGGGCAAAAAATAATTCATGTTAAAAAATTATTTTATCTAAGCTTTTGTATGTTTTAATTACCCTTTATTTTTTTGACCCAACCTGATCAACCAGGCGGCAATTGTATGGCAGCCTCGCTTCTATCAGCGTGCCCCAGGGCTTACCACCAACAGCATGTGCATTTTTGCCTGAATGTGGTGGAAAAGCCCTTTGTGGACCTCTGACTGAAAAATAGCTATAAAATTACAGGCCACTTTCCATGGAACTTTTAAATAATGATAATGTTCCTCTGGTGTATAACTACAACAGGGAGGATTCTCCTTGTTGATCAGTCCTCAAAATGGGAAATATAAGAATACAGGCCATTTGTAATAAAGATGTGTCGTTTTCTTCATAAGTCCATACATTATTACAATAGATTCTCACCTAAATATCTCCATATCTGCAGTCAGAGCAATAAATTAAAAAGCAAAAAAAGTTACAAATAAATGCTCTGTTTGCTTGTTGGAGAACAGCAGAAAAGTTAGATGTAGTATTAAAATTATCCATCCATCTATCCATCCATCCATCCACTATTACATCATTTAATTTTTTTTAATACCACGGAAATTGTAAATTATGTGGAAAAATACATCTTTTGTATGTCTTTAGGGTGAGCTTAGTAACAGAATACTTATAAGAGGACCCAGGATAAGTTAAATATCCCTTTCTGTGTATTCTCCAATATTCTAAAATGTTTCTAGGAAAGAATAAGTGCTTCCTTGAGAAAACAAAAGAAAAAAAACATGTTAACATGGATTTTTTGTTATAAATGTACATAAATTATATGGATGGATGTTTCTACATTTTTAAAACATGAGTTTATGCTATGACAATTAGAGAGGATTTTGTTTTTAATGTTTTTTTAATGCTTATGCATCTTAACCAGCGCTGAGTGTATAGAAGGATCTTTTGTGACGTCAGTGTTTATGTTTTCTTGCAATGAATCATGGTAATGGGAGGCAGGAAACAGTGTATTTTACCAATAATTCGATTATTCTGAACATTTGGTGGAGGATTTCGTTGAGCAGATGGTTCACTCCTGCTGTGTGGTCGACTGTATGACCCATTGGGGGCCTGATAAAAAGTTATTTTTGAAAAACGAAAGAGACTGCAGGTGATCAGGAGATTAAACCTGGATACTCAAAAGAAAGCCTGGTTTACTGCAGCAACTGACAGAGCTTGTGAGGCTCATTTTGTTCATGTTAAGTCTTGTGATCATGCATTTTTATTTAGAGAATGTTTACGTTTATCTCAGTGTTATATTTTTTCGTGTTCTGATTCAGATTTCCCATACAACAATCAGCACCCTGACTTTGCCTGCTGCTGTGCATGCTGCAGCTGTAAGTTCGATTCTGACAGCTGCTTCTACTTGAATCATTAAAGCTGCTACAGGACTGCATGTTTCTCCAAGATTAGATAAAAAAAAAAAACGATTGTGTCAGCGGTGACATTCAGTTTTTCGTCAGAGACCAAACACGAAGGAATTACTCAAGTAAGAAGACAACTTGTACAACAGCAAATACATTTTCATAAATAAATAAGGACGATAATCAATGAGGACTTTGCAGTTGCGTTGAGAATTCTGACGTTCTCCTTGGAGAGCTTTCAGTTTTGGAGAAATTGGCCTAATTCTCCTCATCTGTTTTCAAATAGACATTACAGAAAATTTGTGAACGATTACATCCGGTCTTTAACCGGAGTTGTCTTTTCAAATACACTACTTTTTACCAGAACATTGCCTTTTTGCTGCTTTCAGACAGCAAGAAATGCTCCGGAGGATCCTAATGAATCCTCTGGGTGGGGGGGGGGGATATGACCTAAACAGTACTGTGGGCATGCATGTCATTTACCCCAACAAAGTAATTTTTGCAAGAGGGCCGACGAAACAGCAGCACCCCTCACAGTGGTTGTCTTTGTGTGCAATTATGCGCGCATAAGCCTAAATGATGAAGCTAAATGGAAAATAAAAGCAATACGAAAGGAGTATGAAGCAGCTATTGATGTACAGCTGTCCCTCGCTATAACATGGTTCACCCTCTCTGTTTCACAGATTTTTTTGTTCAATTTAAAAGTATTTTTCTGCAGCGTACTAATGTGCATTGGGCCTTAATTATCAATTGTTTGCACTCGTTAAAATCTGCACTATTTTAGCACGTATTTTTAGCGCTTCTAAAACGCATGTTTTTATTTTGCGCCACCGCATTCAGCATAAGTTTATTATTGACAAACAAAAAATTATTCATAATGGTTAATCTTCATGGGTTCCAATGAAATGAAATAAAATGTAGTAATCTTGTACAGTACCACTATAACAAAATGGCTGTATGTATGACATTTTAAAAATAAAATTCATACATTTCAGATTACATATTATCAAGATTAAATGTTTTTCTACAGCAGCTTGACATTTAATAGAGGTCATGATAAAGTGTAGTACATTTCAACAACATTAGTAGAATATGGATATCTTAGCGACCTTGTTTTGGACATGCTGGAGCTTTAACAAATCTTACTCCGGATTACGATGGAGCAGAGAGCAACCGTGTACACCACACACTTTAAGTTTCAAAACAGAAATATAATTCACAACATTCTAGCCTAATATTACACCGACTCTGTAAAAGCCATATAATTGATACGTATATTGTTTCCCCCCTTTATTTTGCCAAAGATACATTATGAATCCATACACATATTCCTCCTCTCTCTAGCCATGGCACAGCTCATAGCAGCTGCAAATTTTCTCATTTGAATACTGCTTATCAAATACTTGCCAAATGTATCACGTCATAAGGAACTTCTTGCCCTGAAGAAAAAAAAACTGCACAGACAACTCCCCATAACTTTGTTCCTTACTCGGAAAAAGAGACCTGCATCGAGACGTTCAGAGAAAAAAAGACGCACCCAAGCAGGAGCAGCCACAGAAAGCGCATCATATATTAATACTTTTATGTTTTAAAATCTAAGAAGGTTGGAGCTTTGAGAGTGTTTAAACTAGTGAGATATGTGAATAAATGTCAATGTATATCTAATGTTTGAAGTGTGTGGCGAGGGGTTGTGCAGTCTTAAAACACATATAATTGTAAAAGATAAAGATGACTACTTCACGGATTTCGCCTGTTGCAGATTATCTTTAGATCCCTGATATATATATATATATATATATATATATATATATATATATATATATATGATTTGTATCTGATTCAGGATTATTTATCACCCTGCTGTAAATGAGGGACAATGGATATGTGTTAGGGTGCGGATCAGGCTGCAATTTTCTGTCCAAGCCCGGCCCGCCTCCGACAGAGCAATAACCGAACCCGACTTGAGCCCGACAGGCATTAAGATATTTATATCCAAGCCTGGCCCAAGACTGACACAGGTGGACCGGCCCTCGGGTAGGGATTCCAGCTACATCCGCTCCACGATTTGCTTCCGTCCTTAATCTACACTGCATTACACCTGAAATACTTTCCTCACCTGACCAGCTGGGCTCCTCTGTTTCAGAGGTAGACTTTTTCCCAACAGAAAAATATGCAGAGTTGTAGGTCTGAGAGGGCGGACAAGCTGCTGCTGATGCTGCCACAGGGGAAAAAAAAATCTCACCTGGTATGATTGGATAATTTAAGCAAATTCTTATCTTTAATTTTAATCATCATAATATATTTGATCTTATCTTACATTTTTTATGTCAACAATAATTTTGTTTTTCAAATGTTTGTCAGTTTTGAAAGGGTAAACATATGTACAAGATGCCCTGCAGCTAGCATAAACAAACCTGTTGGTATTTTTATGAATAAAAAGTTAATAAATAAAATAAATACTGTTACTAGTTCTTCAGCCACAAAATTATCGTTAAAGGTTATCAGGACAAAGTCCGGACGGTCCTTTCAGACTCAAAAGTGAAACAGATGAAGTCTGGAAAATTACTGTTTTTCATGGCTGGTCTGAAAGGGGCTCTTGAAACAACATAATCTTAGGGCTCCAAACTTTTGAAAGCCAGAAACTTTTTTTTATGACTGAAGGGTAGGCTTTAGGAATAGGAATAAATGTCTTTGCAGCAGATTTGTTCCCAGGACACCAGCAAATAAAACTAACGTTGCTCACATATCTAAAACGGGCTTTAAATAACTTCAATTTTGCCGTCAGTATAGATTTTAAGTTTCTGGAAGTGTTCATTGCATCTGTATAGCCCTCCATTTTGTTTGTTTTCTTGCCACCCAACCACTCAACATGCACACACAGATGTCAACAAATATCCCGTTATAGGTTGATCTACACAAATAAAAAACACATACTTACATATACTGTATACACAATGATTTGCAGATTAGATTTTTATTAAAAGATGATGTGTCCCTTTCTTTCTCTGTTGGCTCTCAAAAATCCACTGCTTGTCATTTTATATGTGCATACTTTACAATTCAGGCTTTTTGTCTTGTGAGTGATATGATCCAGTTGAAATTATAGGGATACTGTGGTGCATGTGTGAGATTCTCACCATCGCCGATGATAGCCAAGATGGCCAGATCCACCTGTCGCTTCCAATAGGAACCTTTCTGCAGAGCAATGCCATAACCAGTGGTAGCAAATATGTACCTGAATACATGATCACATAAACAGAAACCTGCAAATCAAAATGTTTGGTTTTCTCAAATGCCACCATAATAGAAGATGTTTATTTTGAGAACAAAGGAACCATAATGCAACATGAAATGAATTAGAAAAATGAATTAGTAGTGAGCTACAACAACACTTAATTTCCCTCTGGGATCAATAAAGTATTTTTGAATTTAATTGAAATAAAGCAAAACTAAGGTTGCAAATAATAGATTTTTATAAAGCTAAGTGATTATTTATGGGCATAAGTTACATTTCAGAAAGTATTAATTTGAACTTGAAGTACTTACTCAGTCGTAAATCACATGATGATTTTACAAATACAATACAATCAGTAAATTAGATAATGAAATTGCTCTGTAAAAGTATTTACATGCCTTGAATGCCACATTTTCTCATCTTCCAACAAACATTTATGTATTTTTCTTGAATTTAGTTAACAGCAAACACATATTTATCCTTTAATGTGAAGTGAAAGTTAAAGGATACATTTTTGCCCTTCTTTCATAAAAAAATCTGCATAGCATATTTTAAATTGATCTGTGCTATGGTTACAAACAGGTGGACTCTTTTACTAGGGGTGTAACGACACAAAACGTATGGTACATTTTAGGTTATATCTAATAAATAGAAATACATATAAATGTGCATGTTTTTTTGTTGTTCCTTTTTTTGTTTTTTTGTTTTTTTGTTTGATCACCATAACACAAATACATTTTTTTCCAGAATAACTTCATTTTAATTCCCAAAATTTAAGCTAATTTATTAATTTTTATGTATAACTTTAAAAAGGTGAAAGGATAGATCTGATCTGATCAGATTCTCAAAAAATAACCAAAACAGTACAAGGAGAAATAGCCATAGTAAAAAAATAATATAACAACTTGAAAACAGCCAGTGACCATGTGTAAAAATATTTAAATGAAAAATTTGAGAATAAAACATGCTTAAATCCCTTTGAACTTTATTTGATATTCCAACGTTCTATTTCCCCTGCCGTACTTCAACTGCAGCATGAGCAGCTGTTGGGTTGCGTTTAATATAAAATAAAGATTTTTAGGCTGACTGGTTGTTACTGGTAGCCATTTGAACGTCAGCTGGTTTTTCTTTACTATCAGTGATGTTTACATTCAGCTTGACATTGGTTCAGGTGAGTAATTCAGTTAAGTGCAGAGAGTGTTATGTACCTTATTGCGGCTGAAAGATGCATACGGTGACAAAGTTTTGGTTCGCTCCATCTTTCTTTTTCTACTGTAGCTCCATCAGAAACCATTAATGTTTCGACATAGCGTTCAGTGATAGCTTAGATAGCTTAGTGAAAGCTGGGAGTCCTTTCTGTTTTGTCTTGGTGTCATTTTTCAAAGTTGCGTTGAGAAACAGTTGCATCCATTCATTCTGTACACATGCATACCAAACTGACAAGACTGTATCAAAAAATCTGAATATAAATGCATGTACCATTACGACCCTACTATTTACTAACTAGGGAATTTATGATTTTGCACTAGACCAAGTACAGAGGGCTAACTACAAATGAACTTCAGCCTAATACAATGTTTTCCTGTCCACCTTCTCCATTCCAGCTGGGAAAAAAATATCCCCAGAGCATGATGCTCCCTCTATCATATGTCCGTTCTTAACAACTACTATCCTGCAACTTTAAAATGTAATCAGACACCTAAGTATGGGGGATTTTTTCTGCCTTTTATCTAGAGAATACAAATACAATTTAGGAGAGGATTATTCTCTCTTCTCCCTCAAAACCTGTAATGCTTGCGCTCAAAACTTCTCCGCTTTCTCAGATATTCTCTATTCTCTTTCAAATTCTATGTTTTTCTTGCGCACAGATTTTCTCCTCACTTGCAAAGTGTATCTCTGCGCAGATCAAAACTGCGCTCATGAATCTTTCTTCTCTGCTTGCGGATTCTGTGTGCTCACTTGTGGATTGAGAAGTGTTGTTGCCTAGCAATCGTTCCAGCCAATAAAATGATAGTTCTCCTTATATGGTAGCAGCCTGCTTTAGGGTGCGTTTGTTTTCTGCTTTGTGTTAGCCTGCGACTACAGGTTACTACATCTGGTGGTCTAACTGTGCTGCCCACTGGATAAAGAGAGAAACAACAAAAAATGTATTTGATACATTCAAGATAGTCATATAATTTAGAATCCTGCTTTTTCATTTCTCTTTGTTTTTATATTTCAGTTTTTCATTAAGAGTATTATTACAAGTTTACTCTTAATTATACTGTCAAACTTGTAATATTTTCATATTTTTCTGATGTATTAAAGATATATTTAAGCTGTAAAAATAATGTTTAAACAAAAGTTTATTAAAGTAAATGATTAGATAAATAACTTCAGCTTGCTGCTCTCACAAGTTTTGGGGAATCACGATATGCTTTCAAAATAATAACATTTTTTTATTATTTAAATTGTTTTGTGGATCATCAAAACTAAAAAAAAAACTATTTTGACCATCCAGTATTTGATTAATTACTTTGAATTGATTGATCTGACAAACAGAAAAACCCATGATTTATTTCTCATAAATCTCTGCTTACCAACATGTCCAGCCATCTGGATGCCAGTACGCAACCCCTGTGGAACATTTAGTAATCTGAAGCGGGACATTTTTTCACTTGATTCCACAGAATGGCTCAGCATCAACCACAGACTCAAATAAGTCATTTATATAAATATAAATATAATTATTTTCCTTAATTAATGATTACCAGAGTGTTAGTTCTGAAGTTAAAGGTTTACACCATACCGATATAGGACACAACATGGGTAACACGCAGCGATACAAAACGCTGTTTCTGTTCATTCTAAAGCTCTAAACAACATTACCCTTTTGTAGTAGTTGGTAGAGAGTCCCTAAATTAAAACTTAAGTGTGTAACTAGGTTAATATTTAGTTCGGAATCGAAAGGAAGATTCGTGCAACAAGATAGACTAATGTTAGCCATAGCTCTGAACTCGCTGGAAGTTTGTATGTTCATGTTAGGTATATTATGGAAAAATAATTTACATGAAGGTTTTATTGATGCTGATCCATTTTCAAGTTCAAGTGGCTTCTCTTTATCCAGTAATGCCACCAGGTGCAGTAACCTGTAGTCGCTGGCTAACACAGAGCAGCAAACAAACGCACTCTAAAGCAGGCTGCTACCAGATGAGGAGACCTATCATTCTATTGGCTGGAATGGTTTATAGGCGACAAAACTTCTCAATCTGCAAGCGAGCACACAGAATCCGCAAGCAGAGAAGAAAGGTTCATGAGTGCAGCTTTGATCTGCGCAGAGATACAGTTTGCAAGCGAGGAGAAAATCTGTGAGCAAGAAAATTTGATTTTGAGAGAGAATAGAGAATATCTGAGAAAAAGCGGACGTTTTGAGCACAAGCATTACAGGTTTTCAGAGAGAAGAGAGAATAATCCTCTCCTAAATTGTAATTGCATTCTCTTGATAAATGTCAGAAAAAATCCCCCATACCTAAGTCGAATAAATGACTCATTAGCAGGCCTCTGAAGACCTTGTGACATGTTTATGAGGGAATTCAGGTGTGCTGAAGCAGGAATGCATCCAAAGGTTGCAGGCCGGTAGCTCTCCAGATCTTGGACACTCATGGTGTAGATCTTTACTTTATAGTAAATTGGGCTGAACATGAATTGATGTTAAGCTTCTCAGATTTTTTTTTTATTTGTGTTGCAGAAACTGTAACAACAACTTAACTGTTTTTGGAAATAACAATTCTTGTGGCTTTAATGGATGATCCGGTATAGATTAGCAAAACTGTGATAAAAGGGAATCCCTTCCTTTTCAACCAGATTTTAGACATGTTCCCAAAATGCCAGCATCTTTTACTGTCACTGCATGAGTCACTGTACCAAAAATAAACCAGTGTGCCTGAACTAGGCAATGCTACAGAGCATTTTCTCCATCATTGGTTTGGATAAATGGCAATCTTTTACTTAGGAATTGTAGCTTTATTTACCCGCTGCCGATGGTCACCAGCTTACACCCTTCATCTCTTCCTGCCATGTAGTTCAAAACTGCGGCGTCATAGATGAAGGCATCCAGTTTGCTGTGAGGGACAATAGAACAGAGAACCATGACAGAACAGAGATTTTAAAAAGGAGGACGTTCACATTTTTTCATAAAGATAGAGTAAAAAGAGCAAAGGAGGAGAAGGTGAATCACTGCCCTATTTTTCAAAGTATGTTGGTTGCAGATCAATTGTGAAGTGTTAAATCATCTCCAATAGGCCTGCAAACCAAGCGAAACCAAACACAAAGGACACTGAGTGGATTGACGGTTCAATACGAAACGCTTCATTGATGATAGGCCCTTGGAGGCACATAGGCATCCTAAAAAAACTTCAGACTGACACAAACACTGCCCTGCTCTCTTTCTGTCTCTGACCACACAGAGACTGGTAAACAAGTCGAAGAGGAAAAAAAAAAAGATCCAAGGGTCTGACTGACATTTCTGATGTAACTGATCCTGTCACTAGCCACTGCTCTCTTGCTATCTCAGCGCATGCAAGAAAACCACACTCAAACACTTAGAGCCCCACTAACAGTCCGGTGACTGGCTGGCATTTTCCCGAATGTCAGACCCAGCCCTTTAACAGATGCTAACAGCTGATGAGTTAGCTGTGTAATTAGCTTAACCCACCACTGTCAACAACGAGCATGTGTATACCAGCTCAGAGAACAGAAAATATGCATCGGTAGACTAGGATGATTAAAGTCTAAATTAGAGTGCACACCAGTGCCTTTCTAAAAGCACTGCATGTCTGTGGACATCTTTAGAAAACAGAAGCTCTGCAGGATCCAAACATTTATCACAGCCTCATACTAGAAAGAAAGGGTTGCAATATATTTTGCAGCATTCAATTTACACCTTTAAATGTCAGGTTAAATGCTGCAAAAATCTGTCCCTCACTTGCAATGGATAAGTCACATACATTTAAAGTTAGATTCTTGTAAAAAGCTATGATCAGTACATATTTAACCTGGACGCACAAGCTTTGCTTTGTTGAAAATACTTTTTTTAGTTGGGAGCAAACTCAAGGTAAAAGTGGACTTAAGCTTCAAACAACAGTTTGTTAAGCATATCCAACTAGAAACTATATGATGAAAAATTAAAACAAAGTAAAAATTAATAAAACAACAATTTGATGTGCTATATTATGACTTATTTCTCATAACTGGTGTAATTTTGAATTCTAATTCTCATGGGAAGGTTGTTGTTTTTTTACCACCGACTTCCATGTAAAGTACCAATAAAAACATGTATCACCTTAGAGATGGTAATCTGTTTTAGGGCTTGAGTGAAACTTCTGTTTAAGATTAAAAAAATAATAATGTTAGACTTATATAACCAAAATAAATACAAATTGAAGCTTATCAATTATTGCATTTAATAAGCGAAAGGAAAAAAAAAACAGTAAAAAAAATGCCCTCACCACATGAATAGGGTAAAAGATAAAAGCAACATATCATGACCCCATCTAAAGAAGTTTAGACAAGGGCATATTTCAGTTATCCAATGGAGTAAACGTGGAAGAGTGATGATTCCTCCCAGGAATGGTCTGCCCACTGAAATTACTCCAGAGTGTTTTGAAAATCCATCCAAGAGTTCACAGAAGAACCCAGAACAACAGCTGTTCACTCCTATCACTCCTAGCCTCAATGGTCTCAGCAAAAAGAGCCCAAAGGCCCATCTCACATTTACCCCTAAGAAGTCTAGCAACATATTCTGAATAGTAATAATCTGTACTACAAAAGTAGAACATCATGACAGGGTGCATGTTTTTTTTTTTTTTGTTTTTTTTTTTTACATCTGGTGAACAACTAAACTCAGAACTTCATAAAAATAATATCATAATAACAGGCGATAAGGGTGGTGGTAGTGTAATGGTCTTGGGTTTCGTCACTTTTTCAGGACCTGGACAACTTTATAATTGACGGAACCATGAATTCCCTACAAGAGAAACATGAAAGAAAATATACTACCATTAATTCATTAGGTTTAACTCACTCACTCACAATTGAAGCAGGACAATGTTCTGAAGCATATAAGCAAATCTGTCTCTAGATTGAAAAAAAATGTTGGGTGTTCAAACCTGTACGTGATCAAATACTGCTTCAAATTGCGTATTCAACCATCTAAAGGGTTTATGAAATAATCTTTAAATGAGCAGTTATTTCAGTTTTGACAATTTAGCAATCTTATCATTAGAGATGTCCGCTCTTGTTGTGAACCTGCTTTATTAGCTATTACCTGGAAATCTACTTAAAAAAATCAAACTGAGTATGATAAATCCAAGTACAGTGCTGACTGCCTAAAACCTCTTCAAAAAACCTTACTATTCTGAACTTTTTCTTTTAGTTTCAGTCTTCTTCTAAAATTACTGAAGGGTAGAGGTATTTTTTAGAGATTTCTGATCTAATTTCATGTATCTGAAGAAAGCTCTGAAAAAAAAAAAAAAACTTTATTTCACCGAACTCAACTTCTAGAAGCTGTTGTTGATGTATTTTACCAGGTAATGTGACTTGTGTCATGTGCCCACCTCTGTGCACTGTGTCCAGACAGCTGCTGGTGTGTGGAGAAAAGCTGCACACAAAACAACTGAAATATTTACCAATAGATTTTATAGAATTCATAAAATATTTTAAACATTTCTGAAATAGAATTTTATTTTATCATGTTGTGCAAGTTAAAAATGGACTTGTGATTTACCAGGAAAACTTAGAAAACTGTGCCATATGTATTAAATCAGAGATATTTGTAAACATATTACAGTGCTCCAGAAACTCTTCTTGAGCCAAAATTGAAGTCGCTCTAAAAAAAAAGAAAAACAAAAGAAGTATTGAACTAGGAATCTGTGCAGGCAAATTCAAATGAGGAAGGTAAATAGTCACATATTTAGACATGCAATCATCCAGAATGCTTATAAAAAAGAAGTAATACTTACTTGAACTTGAATTGTGAGGCCAGTCTTATGGTTTGCACATCGGCATCATTTCCCCTGTACTAAAAACTACAGTTATTTTGTGTGTCAGTTATTAATTATTGAACCAATAATTTAAACTAATAAACCTGACTGATTAAAAAAGTAAATGAAAGATCTTTTATATTGTGGTGTTGTATTTTTTTCCATTTAAATATATCTTGCCGTTTTACTGTTCTCTGCAGACTTACAGTATTCAACAAGTTACCTGTGAAAATGCTCCTTCAAAGTTACTTCTTGTACAGTTGTTTTCACTCTTTAATCCAAGATCCTTTTCTAGGTTCCATTCTCATTGTCTTATAGGTAAAAGATTAAAAATAACCACCTGCTTTTTCTACTGCAGATAAGAGACTAACTACTCTTAATTATTCATAATAATAGATTAAAGGCACAAAGCTTTTAAAAACAGTATGCTTTTCTGATATGGTTTGCAAATTTTAATTATTTGTGTAACTTTATTTCACTTTTACAAAATTCCTCCATTGAATGGCTTAAGGAAGCTTGACTGAAAATCTTGAAATTAGAATTATATACAATTATTAATTAACCAACTGCATTTAAACCATATTCACATCCAAAATAAATGTAGACAAAAATGTTATTAAAAAGAAAATCCCCATATACTGAGTTAAATCATAGCAGGATATTGCAAAAAGTGTAGCAGTTTAAGAAGGTGTATGAACGCATGATTTCATGGTATTGCTCATGTGTTTTTCAACAGATTGTATTTTTGGGACTGAAACGGATGTTAGTTTCTAATCTTGTCAGCATCATGTATTATGAGACCTAATCCTGCTATCAAGCCTGCTGCAGAGTTGCTTATCCACAAATTCTGTCAAATAGAAATATTACCAGCTTACTTTTCAGAAACAAAACTAACATAAGACTACAGTATCTTGTTTATTATCATATTAACCTCTAAATAAAGCATTATAGGCTGGTATAATACAATATATACTATACAGGTGCTGGTCTGTAAATTAGAATATCATCAAAAAGTTGAATTATTTCAGTAATTCCATTCAAAACGTGAAACTTCTATACTGTATACTTTCCTTCCACACATAGTGATATATTTCAAGTGTTTATTAATTTTCATTTTTATTATTACAACTGACAGCTAATGAAAACACCAAATTCAGTATCTCAGAAAATTAGAATATTCTGAAAAGGCTCAATATAGAAGACACCTGGTGCCACTCTAATCAGCTGATTAACTCAAAACACCTGCAAAGGCCTTTAAAAGGTCCCTCAGTCTTGTTCTGAAGGCTCCACAATCATGGGGAAGACTTCTGACTTAACAGCTGTCCAAAAGACGACCATTGACACCTTGTACAAGGAGGGCAAGACACAAAAGGTGATTGCTAAAGAAGCTGGCTGTTCGCAGAGCTCTGTGTCCAAGCACATTAACAGACAGGCGAAGGGACGGAAAAAATGTGGTAGAAAAAAGTGTACAAGCTCTAGGGATAACCGCACCCTGCAGAGAATTGTGACGACAAACCCATTCAAAAATGTGGGGGAGATCCACAAAGAGTGGACTGCAGCTGGAGTCAGCGCTTCAAGAACCACCACGAAGAGACTCATGAAAGACATGGGATTCAGCTGTCGCATTCCGTGTGTCAAGCCACTCTTGAACAAGAAACAGCGTAAGAAGCGTCTCGCCTGGGCCAAGGACAAAAAGGACTGGACTGCTGCTGAGTGGTCCAAAGTTATGTTTTCTGATGAAAGCAATTTTTGCATTTCCTTTGGAAATCAAGGACCCAGAGTCTGGAGGAAGAGCGGAGAAGCACAGAATCCACGTTGCATGAGGTCCAGTGTAAAGTTTCCACCGTCAGTGATGGTGTGGGGTGCCATGTCATCTGCCGGTGTTGGCCCACTCTGTTTCCTGAGGTCCAAGGTCAATGCAGCCGTCTACCAGGAAGTTTTAGAGCACTTCATGCTTCCTGCTGCTGACCAACTTTATGGGGATGCAGACTTCACTTTTCAACAGGACTTGGCACCTGCACACAGTGCCAAAACCACCAGTACCTGGTTCAAGGACCATGGTATCCCTGTCCTTGATTGGCCAGCAAACTCGCCTGACCTTAACCCCATAGAAAATCTATGGGGTATTGTGAAGCGGAAGATGCAATACGCTAGACCCAACAATGCAGAGGAGCTGAAGACGACTATCAGAGCAACCTGGGCTCTCATAACACCTGAGCAGTGCCACAGACTGATCGAGTCCATGCCACGCCGCATTACTGCAGTGATGGAGGCAAAAGGAGCCCCGACTAAGTATTGAGTGCTATACATGCACATTCTTTTCATGTTCATTCTTTTCAGTTGGCCAACATTTAAAAAAAAAACATTTTTTTTCATTGGCCTTTAAAATATTCTAATTTTTTGAGATACCAAATTTGGAGTTTTCATTAGTTGTCACTTATAAATATCAAAATTAAAAGAAATAAACATTGGAAATACATTGGTCTGTGTGCATTGCATGAATATAATGTACAAGTTTCACGTTTTGAATGGAATTATTGAAATAATTCAACTTTTTGATGATATTCTAATTTACAGCACCTGTGTGTGTGTGTGTTTATATATATATATATATATATATTAGGGGTGTCACGATATCGATTTTGTATCGAAATCGATCAAAATTACGTTATGACCTTGCACATCGAAATCCAAAAGAGGATCACGATCACCTACTGCTCCTATGTTTACTATGCGCCCCACTCGGGACTCCATAGCAACAGTTAGCAGGCGACCATCTATTTACTCAAATGTCCTCATCACAAAGAACCACACATTGCATTTTCCCTAACAACTCTCAACAGTTATCCTACAACTCACAACAACACCTAGTAACATTTTAACTGCCTGTATCAATTCCCCTGTGATTAGAGCACACGTATACAGAGCACATTAGCCGACGCTAGCAAGTAGCCAAAGCTAAGCTACAGTTAAACCATGGCTAAGACAGATAAAGAAAGAAGCCCCGGGACCTGTGCTAAAGCCACTCCTTCTATTCTCAAGGAAATCTCAGGAAATTTTTAGTTCCCATTGAGTTAGGTCCACGTTCACATTGTAAACAACAGGAACAATGCTAGCTGGATTTTTCTCGGCCTAATGAGCATTGCGTCAGTCGATCTGCAGTAACTCTAAAGAGTCACTAGCTGGCAGCCACCCTCTGTTTCTAATAATTTGCTATTTAAACAAGACTGTTACACTTTTATTGTAAATAAATTATTTTATTTGGGCTTCAGAGTGATTGCTTTCAGCTGTCTGTGGGTCGGGCCATTTTCTACCTGTTCTAGAACCCACCAAATGAATGTCACTTGTAATTATTCTATATATATTTAATTCTAAAATTTCCACATACTACAGCAAAATCCACAGCGATAAAGTTCTGTAGTGGTTATTTTGATATCACTTTAAAATTAATTACAATTTGCTTTCTTTCTTTAGGTTTAGATATACAAAATGGAACATTTGCCACCTGGTTGAAATCGTGGCCTAGTGGTTTCAGACACTGCCTTGTAATTCTGATGTCATGGGTTTAAAAACACATGTTAACTCTGCTTTGTTTGTATTTAATAAATTTTTTGCCTTGTAAACAAGTGCACTTTTTATGTTTATTGTTCTAATATTTTTATACTATATAATGTTATTATATTAAGTAAAGCACACTTACGCACAAGGAAGATTTAAGATAATGCTCATGGACCTCATAAAGCTAAAAGTTTGTGCATCAGCTTACTAAGGGATCAGCACATATTGTCAAAGAAACACTAACTTTTAAGGCAGAATAAAACCCGTGACACCAGGTTTGCAAAGCAATGTATGTAACAACTAGGCCACTACTTAAGTCAGGTTTAAGTAGTCAAAAGCTCAATTTTTATATCTAAACCTAAAGAAAGGAAACAAACTAATTATTTTAAAGTGATCTCAAATTAAACATAGCAAGTTATAGCAGTGGATTTTGCTGTATTATGTGTACATTTTAGAATTAAAGATATATAAAGAACTACAAGTGACATTAATTTGCTGGGTTAAAAAACGGGTACAAAATGGCAGACTCCCTGATAGCTGAAAGCTAGTACATGCTGCCCTGAAGCATCGCCCACATACGCATGCACGACGTGAAATGAGTATCAGCTGAATGAAGCAGCACTGAAAAAAAAGATTGCCATTGAAAAAAAGATGAAAGTGTGAACACTTGATTGTAAGTGAGTTAATTGTTTTAATGCATATAATTTGAGTGTTATTGACATTTTTTTCACTTTCAATTTTTATTTCAGTACATAATTTTTCACTGCATTTATTTCATATTCAAAATTAAGATTTTCATTGACAATTAAATTTTTCAATGCCATTTTTTTTCCCAGTGCCAATATTTCTTTTCATTTCCATTCCAAGCTGATATCATTGTGATCCCATTGGCGAGAAGAGTAATGTTACATGCCTCACCCAAAAATCGCCAATAACCCTACAAGTTGGTCGACTTATCGCTATTTTCTTGTATTTTTAAAAAGGAATTGCTAGAGTGATCTGAAAAGTCGCTAAATATAGCTAAGTTGAGTAGACTGTCTGCAACTCCCCGCTTCTTCTCACCACGCCCTCCTCCCCTACTACTATAAAAGACAATCAGCTTAGAAGCAGCCTTCGATTACCCTTAAAACTTAAGCACAAGAAGCCCAAAGCATAAAAACAGACTTCATTTAAAGTGACAGTGTGTAGTCTTTGCAGTACATCTTTGAAAATAGCCACAAAAAAATATGTAATAATAATTACGTAAAGCACATTAATTGCAAAATATTGGCGATATTGTAAAATATGACTTTAAAAATCAGTTTTAAAATACATAGGCCTGGGTACTCTTTTCAGGGGAAAGCCATATTAGATGACGTCTTCTACAAGAGCCCGGACGGACAAAGCGCACGGAACACGCCCGCTATCAAAACATTTATTTCCCCTCAAAATGCAAAAACATTTTGCCAAAAATAAGTTTTTACCTCTTCGCTAGTTCCAAGCGATGAAAGACAGACTGATGTGCTCGTCATGTTGCTGAAAATAGATAATTCTCAGGGAATTGAGCGTTTGAAAACAGTACTAGTTGGACCTCCGTTGATGAGTTTCTTATTCGAAAACACAAATACTGCATTCTTTTGATAATTTAGGTATGCACTGCCCCATACTGGCCGAAAATTACACACTGTGCCTTTAAAGGCAACTAACTTTGAGAAAGAATAACATTAAAGATGAAAAAATAGATAAACATGATTAAAAACATAGCACGCTAAAAAAGGTGGTGATTAATTAGTCGGAATTAACACGATAATTTATATATATATATCTCTCTCTCTCTCTCTCTCTCTGTATATATATATATATATATATATATATACAGAGAGAGAGAGAGAGAGAGAGAGGGGGAGGTCTGTAATTTTCACTTTCAATTTTCACCACACCTATGAGTCAAAATGTCCCAAAACTAACAAAATCAGGGAAATTACATTATATGACTTATAATGTAATTTAATGTAATTTAATTTAATGTAATGACTTTTAATGTAATGACTTTTAAAAACATTATTTGTATAACGGTGCAGTGCAGGAAATAAGTATGAAGCACCTACAAACAAGTAAGAGTTTTGGCCCTCTCAGACCAGTTGCATTGTTTTCAAGAACCTCTTCTGTGCTACACTCGTTACCTGTATTAATGACACCTGTTTAAACTCACTATCTGTATAAAAGACAATTGTCCAGACCCTCAAACAGTCAGATTTGCTGTGTTTGGAGGAGGAAGAATGCTGAGATGCTTTCCAGTAACACCATACTCACTCACACATACAAATAATACACCACGCGGGCAACAAAGGGGTGGCTACATTAAAAGCATTTCAAAAACAACGTAAGTTCTAAAATATTAGGACATTTGTCCATAAAAAAATTTATTAAAATGATCAAGCACAAATTCAATTCTAATTTTTATTGCAATTTTTCCTATTTATTTATTTCAGTGTATTTTTGAAGACTGTTCTTTGAGCAGAGAAGTCTAAGCGACTTAAAACACAGTCAAAATAAAACATCTCCTCCTTTTGCATTTCACTTATGGAATGCTAATGTGCTCAAAATTAAATACATAAATAAAACCTTATGATATAAATGTCTACATTATTAAATATTAGAAAAATGTAAAATGTAACAATGAAATGGTTAAAATACTCAATTCATAAAAGTGTAAGCTCCTTATTATGAAATATGTATAAAATATTATGTATGTATTAATATAAAACATTATTTAATTGTAAAAAAATGTTTTATATATATTTTATTTTTCTGTATTTTTATTTAAGTTCATTAGTTTTTGTTTTTTTCCCAAAACATAATTTTTTTACAAAATCAGCTTTTATTTAATAATGGTGTTTTCTCACTGCAGGAAGGTTATGGGTTCAAAACCCGGCCAAGGGTCTTTCTGCATGGAGTTTGCATGGTCTCCCCGTGCATGCATTGTTTCCTTTTGGGTACTCCGGCTTCCTCCCACAGCCCAAAAACATAGAAACTGTTAGGTGTGAGTGTGTGTGCATGGTTGTTCATCTTGTTCTGTCTCTGTGTTGCCCTGCGATCGAATGGCGACCGTTCCAGGGTGTACCCTGCCTCTTGCCCGTTGACAGCTGTAGATAGGCACCAGCCCCCCCAGCGATCCCCTTGAGGATTAAGCAGTTTAGAAAATGGATGGATGGTGTTTTCCCTAATGGTTTATATATATATATCAAAAGATGAATTATCCACTGAATAAGATCATCAGCCAATCAGAGTCAGTATATGTGACCTTCATGCTCATTGGCTGGTGCTTCAACATTGATCCTCCTGGATAGCCTTTCTCACTCACTGTTAGCAGCCTGCTGTAGCCGAGCATAACATTATAGTCAAAGGTCAGAGCCAGGGGCGTAGCACTAACTTTGGGGCCATGGGTATGGACGATCTTGCTGGGCTCCCCTACCAAATACCAGTGGGCCCTGAATATCTTTAGGTGGGATATTTCCAGTAACAGGTTTTGCTCCACCTTAACTAACTAAAATTTGAACAATAGTTTTCCTGTGTTTAGCAGTAAGAGTTGTTGGCCATCATCCTGGGTCCTCTGACAATCCCTCCTCAGTATCCCCAAGTCTCTCATTCTCTTCTATTTTCTCTTCAGCGCTGACCTCCTGCTCCTGACAACCTTCATCACATTCTTCACCTTCCCTCTCTTCCATTATATGAATATCAACCTTATCTTCTAGTTCTGCCTCTGCTACAAGAGGAAATAAACACAAATGTGTACAGTGGTACTGTACACACTTAAACTTTAAACTGTAATTTCTAATTGTTAAAACAGGCAATGCTGCTAAAAGTTAACTTTGTCTCACTATCACTGCTTTCACTTGGCCCTAATGAGGGACCTGCTGCTGCAGGGTGTGAAACTTCAACATATGGTTTCAAATGGTTGCAAAAATATCCTTTAATGTCACAACACCTTCAGTGTAGGTTAAATTGCTACAAGCTAATTGATGATTATATTTATCTGTTTAAATTAAATGCAGACTATAGATTCACAAGGGCAAACTAACCGCCAAACTACACATCCAGCCTTTGAATTACGTTTTGAAATAAGTCATTTTTAATCATTAAGATGTGCATTAAACTGAGAACGATCCTGTACTTAATGTAATAGCGTGCGGGATCTAATTTGCATAATAATGTGGTAAAATAGGCAGTAACGATCTGTGATTTCGCAGATGTTACATTTTGACAATGGAGGGAGATATAATGTGTTTTCATGTAAACTTCTGACTCTGGGGAGAAGTGCAGCCGAAGAGGAGACAAGTGCAACTGCCTGGAGCGGCAGTGTTGAGTTTCCAGCTCCGCCTCTGCTTCTCACGCCGTTATTTACCCAGAAACATTGTTTGCTCGCTATGTGATGTGTGACATTTAGAGTATTGCTATATTATTCAAATGGAGGACGAACATAAATGTATGCTATTCTACCACGAGTAGATATTTATGTTAAAACAATGTCAATGCTCGATAATGCAATTGGAGCTGACCTTTGTTTTCAAACAACTGAGTGAACAACTGCTTGTCCTTATTTGCTTTTCTCTCTTTAATCTGCTTTTCTTTTCGTTTTTGAGCCCCTGATTTTCCTTTCTTAAGGACAAACTCTTCCCCTGTCTTCTTAGTTCCCTCCATGGCTCCTCCAGCTCCCGTCTCATCAACTGATTCACTCCAGCAGAAGCACCTGTGGGGTGTACCATTTACACTGATTCGAGAGGGTTGGTGGGGCCCTGCACATCATGGAAATGACTTTTGTTTTTTATACCAAACCAGTGCCTACCTACAAGTTTAGTGTTGCACAGGACCTTTTTTATTTGTACATACAGACGTGGACAAAATTGTTGGTACCCTTCATTAAAAAAAAGAATAACTCATAATGGTCACAGAAATAACTTTAATCTGACAAAAGTAATAATAAATAAAAATTATTTAAATGTTGACCAATGAAAGTCAGACATTGCTTTTCATCCATGCTTCAACGGAATTATTTAAAAAATAAATGCATGAAACAGGCCTGGACAAAAATGATGGTACCCCTAGAAAAGAAAAAATAATGTGACCAAAGGGACATGTTAATCCAAGGTATGTCCACTAATCAGCATCCTAGGTGTCTACAATCCTGTAATCACTCAGTGGGCCTATATATAGGACTCCAGGTAGTCACTGTGTTGTTTGGTGACGTGGTGTGTACCACACTCAATATAAACCAGAGGAAGCAAAGGAAAGAGTTGTCTCAGGAGATGAGAAAGAAAATCATAGACAAGCATGTTAACTGTAAAGGCTATAAGACCATCTCCAAGCAGCTAGATGTTTCTGTGACTACAGCTGCACATGTCATTCAGTAATGTACGATCCATGGGACTGTAGCCAACCTCCCTGGACGTGGCTGCAGGAGGAAAATTGATGACAGATCAAAGAGACGGATAATCCAAATGGTAACAAAAGAGCCTAGAAAGACTTCAAAATAGATCCAAGCTGAACTTTATGCTCAAGGAACATCAGTGTCAGATCGGAACATCCTTCGCTGTTTGAGCCAGAGGACAAATCATTAAAAAAAACAGACTGGAGTATGCCAAACTACATGCTGACGAGCCACAAAGCTTCTGGGAGAATGTCCTGTGGACAGATGAGACAAAAATTTTACTTTTTGCCAAGGCACATCAGCTCTATGTTCACAGACGGAAAAATGAAGCATATCTAGAAAAGAACACGGTCCCTACTGTGAAACATGGGGGAGGCTCGGTTATGTTCTGGGGCTGATTTGCTGCATCTGACACAGGGTGTCTTGAATCTGTGCAGGGTACAATGAAATCTCAAGACTATCAGGGGATTCTAGAGAGAAATGTGCTGGCCAGTGTCAGAAAGCATGGTCTCAGTCGCAGGTTACGGGTCTTACAGCAGGAAAATGACCCAAAACACACAGCTAAAAACACCCAAGAAGGGCTAAGAGGAAAACACTGGCCTTCTATGAGCCCTGATCTCAATCCTATTGAGCATCTTTGGAAGGAGCTGAAACGTGCAGTCTGGAAAAGGCGCCCTTCAGTGGGCCACAATACCTGCTGAGAGGTGCAGAAGTCTCATTGACAGTTACAGGAATCATTTGATTGCAGTGATTGCCTCAAAAGGTTGTGACACCAAATATTAAATTTTGGGTACCATCATTTTTGTCCAGGCCAGTTTCATGCATTTATTTTTTAAATAATTCCGTTAAAGCATGGATGAAAAGCAATGTCTGACTTTAATTGGTCAACATTTATATAATTTTTATTTATTATTACTTTTGTCAGATTAAAGTTATTTCTGTGACCATTATGAGTTTTTCTTTGATTTAATGAAGGGCACCAACAATTTTGTCCACGTCTGTAAATGCTCTACAAATGTGACTTACAAGGGCCCTTGATACTCTGTACCCTTTACCTCTCTAGTCCGATGCCCCAGCTCAGAGCTAAAGGATTTTTTTCCAGCTCCAATCACTATGGATGATTAAATTGATAGGTATTATCATATTTATGGAATAACAATTATTGTTCATTTAACACTGTTATTGAA
Organism: Apricaphanius iberus; assembly: GCA_028564705.1. Taxonomy (NCBI): domain Eukaryota; kingdom Metazoa; phylum Chordata; class Actinopteri; order Cyprinodontiformes; family Aphaniidae; genus Apricaphanius; species Apricaphanius iberus. Next base: position 161,210 of record JAPXFQ010002841.1, read on the forward strand.
TTTAATACCGGTTGGATTTTGTGTATGGCTTTACCCGAAAGCTTATAATGTTGACAGAATAATTACCAACTTGTTAATGTGACTGTAAATCAAATTAGCTCGTGTCTGACTGGTGGCGGGTGTGTGCCATACCGAAGACCATAGCTCTGGTGCCAGAATCCTCCTGTGGCCAGTCACCCGTAAGAGTCCGGTCTTGTTCTGTAAAGATGCCTGAACTTGGTGGTAAACTCCATATAAGGCTAAATACCGGCACAATATTTGCCTCACGTTATTTTACTGATTTTAGTAAACAGAGACAGTGTAAGAGTAGTGTTGCAGTTAGCTAATTAGAGGACAGAAACTTGCATGTCATTACTCTTAATGAGCAAGCCCCTAAATCTTCTTGAGTCTCCATGCCCACTTCCACACTGAACTGGCACAATCTGCAATAGACTGGAATTGTATTTTATTTTTTGACAGAGACTGACTCAGATGGCATTCTATCATACCAGAGAACACCGAAAAATGTATTAAAACACCAGTAGATGAGATATTTAACTGACTGCTTGTATCTAGCCACCAACCAAAGCATCTTCCCCCATTTTCCTCCAATGTGTGCTGGGTGAAACAGAAAACAGCAGCAATAGCTCCGGAGGTTGTGTAAGACAGCAAGTCCTGAGTGCTGAGCCTGGGATCATTTTAAAAATATAATCCAAACAATTTAACATGACAAGTGCTGATAATTATTTTTATTCCACACAGTGACTGTGATTGGCTAATGACTGGTTCAGTGGAGAAAGGCTATTTGGATAAATATAAGCCATTGGGGAAAACACTATTTTGGAATAAAAACTAATCAAAATAAATAAAAACGACTGAAATATAAAATGTATAATAAAATCTTTTCAATTTCATTGTCACATTATATATTTGTGTATTATTTATTAATGTAGATATTAATATCATAAGGTTTTATTTATTTATAAAATTTTGAGCACTTTGGCTACCATATTCACCTAGCCTTGGACCTTTATTTTTTTTTTCTTTCAGCTTTCCTTTTCCATGTTATCCCTGTACTTTCCTGGAATATTTCCTGTCTGTCATCTTCCTTGCTTCTTTCTGCTATTGACACCGGACCCAAATTTGTTGTTTTTAGTACCCTCTCTTTTTCATTCCTTGATATCTTTGCTCATTTACCATGGCTTCTGAGTTCCTCCATTAGAACTTTTTTTTTTCCTATGGGCCTTTTAAATCATACACTTCACACATTTTTCCATATGATAGTGCTCTTTCTTCTTCTGTCTTGTCTGATTTTACCTTGAATTAAAGCCTTCTCAAAGCCTTCTCAAAGTTTTCCAACCCTTTAATTTGTCCTTGGTTAACCCTGTGATAACCCCTTGCCACCTTAATAGTTTTTCAGATGAACACAGACATCCATACATCATTAGTCCCACAAATGGAACCAATCCTAAAAATATCTGAAATGTTCTTTGAGGAAGGCCGTTTATCCACAGTGTCAGAGGATCTGTCAAACACATACACAAGCTCACACATGTGATTAAGTACAAATATATGTAAAAAATACCCAAACTGCATATCAATGTAAAATTTGATTAATGTAAAGGTTATAAAGAGGCGTTTCTATAGTGGAAACAAAAAAAGCTTGCATATTGAGTTCTTACCCTGATTTGAGGCTGACAAGTGCGTCCACAACACCAGTTTGATGGTATTTCACCATGTATTGGTGCATGGCTGGGTAGTTCTTCCTGATGTTCCTCTCAGTGGATCCATTTGGGACTGTTCCAAAGCGGAATGGAGGTGAGTATGCATATGGATTCTGAAACTGCAGTGGGAAAAACAAACAAGAGTGACAGATTAACAAAAAATGATAAGATCATACTATAAACAAATTAGAAAAAGTGGTGGAAAACGGTAAATGTTTTTTCAAAAGAGATATGGAATTAAACATAGTGCTTTTTTATTAGAAGGCAAAAGAAATTAGGACAAATATTGGATTTAACCATTTTTACTTCAAAAACTGTAGTTTATTTCTGTATTTTTAAGAAACCCAAGAAGCTGCCTGAAATAAAAAATTCTAAATCGGAAAATAACAGTTTTCCCACCAATTCTACATATAGTGGTAGCTTCAGTCATAGAATGAACATCAATGTGAAAATGAACAGTTTGTTTGTGATTATATGCTTTAAGGCTTTAGGAACCCTAACCAAACTCTTAGAACCCTAAAAATATAAAGTAATTATTTCATGAGATGTTCTGGGCTCAAATCTAATAATTATAAAAGGTCCAAACGCATTTATAAAACATGAATGTAGCTTTCTAGTTGGATCCTGTTTGGTGTCATTTCTACATTTTAAAATTTTACCATTTAATTATTGTTAATATTATTTGTTTTAATCTCCACAAATTATTAATAGCTATACTATGTTAGAAAATAAAGTTTCAAGTAGAAAACATATTTCAAGTTAGTCACAGATAGCAACTTTAAAGTTATAGCAAAATATCAAAAAATCTGTGTATTTTTTAATTTTTTTACAGGTGACATGATGGACTTTTTTGTAAGAATTGCAGCTTTAGTTATTACCTATCAGACTAAACACAGAACAGTAATACCATTTGTCTGAAAAGATGGGAAGATATCGTGTTCTGAGGTAAGTGATCACCACAAAATCACCAAGACTTTTTTTAAATGCACAATTTCACTATTGAGTTTTCTATAGTCAATTAAACTAGATTTAAAGTATGACACAGGTCTTATGATCTTATTATGAAAATGTATAATTGATATATAGTATAAATCTATATTGTGGGTCACATATTTGTTCCTCATGTGCTATGTAAGCAGTTTTCAGCAATAATAGAAAATACATGAAAGTAAAAGTTGATGGTTTATTTAACCATTAAACCTGGAATGAGACAGGCAAATTTAAAAAATAACAAATTATAACCATGGTTAATCCACTTAAATATACAGTAACCTTAAAGGTTCATTAAAGCTCTGTCATCTATAGAAACATTGCCGTAGTTTGAGTTAAAATTAACCTCCTTAATACTGCTCAGAGAGCTACCATTTTTGCGTTTTGCAAATCTAAATATTTGAAATCTTCCTCAAATCTCTTGTGGGGAGTATCATTGGACTGTAATGTATGCACTTTGCATAATATAGGCTTAGTTGAAAACTATCTTGACTCTGCTTCACTTGCAAGAGGTCATTCTTTCTTTGTCATAAGGGTATTAATATTTTATTCATGCCAGAAGCCCACTGTTTTATGAGGGAACTGCATTAGAAATGTCCTTTATCGTATGTTTTTTTTTTTTTCAAGACTGTTTGTAAAAATAAAATTTCTTTGGCATATTTATTGTATTTTTCATATTGAATAAGATGTAATTTAAGTATTTCTTTCATGGGATAAAATATATAAAGATGCTTTCATATTTCATTGACTTCTTTTTTTTTCATGAATCTTTGTCCTGTCTCTTTTGTTTTGTATTTCAGCATTATTTCAATATAGAGCCAATGCATGGCAAATATTGTTTCAAGGCACTTTATACAATAACACACAAAGTAAATTAAACCCAATCATACAGACAGAATCAAAGCTGATTACATTTATATTCCAATTTGATCTAGTCACTTTTTTCTGTCATATCCTACTATTTTCTATGAGGTACAAACTCTTGACTCATTGTCAATGTCAAGAGTCAGCCTGCCACAACGTTCCCTTAATGCCAGAAACATATGTGCACTACCCCTTACACTACAATTGTGCAGCATGAGAGCCACTCTTCCAATCTAGTATACGGAGGTTTTCATTCTGATATGTGCCACTAAATATCTTTTGTCAGCTACATCCATGATGCAAATCTCCCAATCCACCACATCCCAAAGGTGCTCTTTTGCAGCAGTTCCCAAAGTTGTGGTCGGGACTCCACTTGGGATCACACACATGTAAGTGTGGGGTCTTGAGATTCTTTTGAGAAAAAATGTCAATACCAGAAATGGCAATGAGCAAACATCTGCATTCTATAAATTGAATAAAATATGAAAAAACAGGACTTTAATTGAAAAAAGCAAGATTAATTTCTGAATATATCGGCTTTTAATGTTGGTTGTGTTTCCATTGTATCACTTTTTAAGTGACTCAGATAAAAAAAATGCTTATATCTTTCATCAAGATTTGGGGTTACTGGCCTCTTACATTTTTATTTTGTGGGTCAGAGACTGGAAAGTTTGGGAACCACTGCTCTATTGGATTGAGATCTGGTTACTGTGGAGGCCATTTGAGCATAGTGAACTCACTGTCATTTTCAAGAAACAAGTGTAAGTTAATTCAAGCTTTATGACATGGCGCATTATCCTGCTGGGAGTAGCCATTGGAAGAGGGGTACATTGTGGTCATAAAGGGATGGACATGGTCGGGAAAAATACTCAGGTAGGCTGTGGCGTTGCAACGATGATCAAATGGTACTAAGTGGCCCAAAGTGTGTCAAAAAATGTCCCCCACGCCATTACACCACAAGTCTGAACCGATGACAAGGATGACAGGACGGATCCAATCTCTTCATGTTGTTGAATCCAAATTTTGACCCTACCATCTGAATTTCACAGCAGAAATTGAGACTTATCAGACCAGGCAACATTTTTCCAATATTCTATTGTCCAATTTTGGTGAGCCTGTCCAAATTGTAGCCTCAGTTTCCTGTTCTTAGGTGACAGGAGTAGCACCTGGCATGGTGTTCTGCTGCTGTAGTCCATCTGCCTCAAGGTTCGACGTGTTGTGCATTCAGATATGCTCTTCTGCATAGCTTGGTTGTAACGAGTGTTTATGTGAGTTACTTCTGCCTTTGTATAAGTCCGAACTAGTCTGGCTATTCTCCTCTGACCTCTTATAATTGACAAGGTATTTTCGCCCACAGAACTGCCACTCACTAGCCTGACGTAGCCATACTCAATTATAATCAGAATGTGAGTCTTATACTGCTCCATTGGGCTGTGATTATGGGGCGTGTTTTAAAACAAAGCCAGAAAAAAATGCCTCTGCATTCAATTGGATATACCTATAACCAATCAGAGCAACGGAAATGTGTGACGTTGCTCTGCAGAGCAACGGACATTATCTGTTCCTCTCTTAAAATTAATGCACTGTCGATATCTTCTAGAACAGACTCGATGGCAGAATCTACACATCTCAGCCATCGTTGTTGTAAACATATTCAATCCAGGCGCTCTTTGGTGACGTGGTTGATTACCTTACTGTTGTTCACCTGGCAATCATCGTTAGCCCGATTTGATTGGTCCGGACAGATCTTGTTCGGGCATAATTGCTCCACAACGGAGGAATGCCAGACTGAACTTCCAGACCATGTTGTGGGCGGGACTTCGGCTGGCACCCAGGCCAGCCACTCAGTGGATGTTTTCCTTTTTTCGGACCATTCTCTGTATACACCCTAGAAATGGTTATGCTTGAAAATTCCAGTAGATCGGCAGTTTTCTGAAATACTCAGACCAGCCCATCTGGCACCAGCAACCATGCCACATTTAGCGTGACTTAAATCACATTTCTTCCCCATTCTGCTGCTTGGTTTGAACTGCAGCAGATCATCTTGACCATGTTTACATTCCTAAATGCAATGAGTTTCCAACATGTGATTGGCTGATTAGAATTTTGCATTGAGATGTTCAACAGGTGTGCCTAAAAATGTGGCTAGTGAGTGTATAATTGAAGTGCGTTTCAAGAAAAGAAAAAAAGCTTTTTCAATTTACAAGTCTATGTAAATTCGGTTCTGACTACTTGAATCCATGATTCATTTTATATAAAATACACTTATTCATATTTTATATTAAATACACTTCAACAGCATTTGGTGTACCTAGTATGTAAATCATTCAGATTAAGCCCACAGACAAAAATTTCTTATGAACACGCCTGATTAAATAAATTATCACTAACATCTGTCAAACTATTATGCAATGACGGTGAACACTACATTTAAACATATCTAAAGCAGGTCAATATTTAAAAGACTTTATAAAGTTTATCTTACTAGTGATACCAACTCTTATTTCATATTTTAGTTTCTATTAGTAATTCCGTGTCCATGTGGTTGGGGTGAAGACAAGGAGTCGTTTAAATGAAATTTGTCAGCTGAAAAATAAAAGCATTATTTCTGATTTTATAAAAGTTGAGGAGATACACAGAAATGTCCTTCTTTAAAATTAGTCCAAGAAATTAGTTGATAGAAAAGGACAAGATACCAGGCAATAAACAAATGCAAGAAACAAGATACCAGCTTGACACTAAGTTTGCTTTCTTACCACTCCTACTGATGTCTAAAGGAGCAAGAAAGTCACCATTCCAGAGATTGAGCTATTGTGTGCTTGAACTTATACATTCCCATTTTCCATTCAAGCCTAATCATTTATAAATCCATCCATCCATCCATCATCTTCCGCTTATCCGGGGTTAGGTCGCGGGGGCAGTAACCTAAGCAAAGAGGCCCAGACTTCCCTCTCCCCGGCAACTTGGGCCAGCTCCTCGGGAGGAATCCCGAGGCGTTCCCAGGCCAGCTGGGAGACATAATCCCTCCAGCGGGTCCTGGGTCTTCCCCTGGGTCTCCTCCCGGTGGGACGTGCCCAGAACACCTCACCAGGGAGGCGTCCAGGAGGCATCCTGACCAGATGCCCAAGCCACCTCAACTGGCTCCTCTCGATGTGGAGGAGCAGCGGCTCTACTCTGAGGCCCCTCCGGATGACCGAGCTTCTCACCCTATCTCTAAGGGAGAGCCCAGCCACCCTATGGAGGAAACTCATTTCAGCCGCCTGTATCCACGATCTCGTTCTTTCGGTCACCACCCAGCGTTCGTGACCATAGATGAGGGTAGGAACGTAGATCGACCGGTAAATTGAGAGCTTTGCCTTTCGGCTCAGCTCTCTCTTCACCACGACAGACCGGTACAGCGTCCGTATAATTGCAGACGCCTTACCATTCCGTCCATCGATCTCCCGCTCCATTTTTCCCTCATTCGTGAACAAGACCCCCAGATACCTAAACTCCCCCACTTGAGGAAGGACCTCATCCCCGACCCGGAGAAGGCACTCTACCCTTTTCCGGCTCAAGACCATGGTCTCGGATTTGGAGGTGCTGATCCTCATCCCAGCCGCTTCACACTCTGCTGCGAACCGCTCCAACGAGAGCTGTAGATCACGTTCAGATGAAGCCAACAAGACCACATCATCTGCGAAAAGCAGAGACCCGATCCTGAGGTCACCAAAACGGATCGCCTCAACACCTTGGCTGCGCCTAGAAATCCTGTCCATAAACATTATGAACAGGACCGGTGACAAAGGGCAACCTTGGCGGAGTCCAGCTCTCACCAGAAATGAGTCCGACTTACTGCCGGCAATGCGAACCAGACTCTGACACCGTTCATATAGGGACCTAACAGCCCGTATCAAAGGGTCTGGTACCCCATACTCCCGGAGTACCCTCCACAGGACACCCCGAGGGACACGGTCGAATGCCTTCTCCAAGTCCACAAAGCACATGTAGACCGGTTGGGCGAACTCCCACGCACCCTCCAGGACCCTGCCGAGGGTGTAGAGCTGGTCCAGTTTTCCACGGCCAGGACGAAAATCGCATTGTTCCTCCTGGATCCGAGGTTCGACTATCCGTCGGACCCTCCTCTCCAGGACCCCCGAATAGACCTTACCAGGGAGGCTCAGAAGTGTGATCCCCCTATAGTTGGAACACACTCTGTGGTCCCCCTTTTTAAAGAGGGGGACCACCACCCCGGTCTGCCAATCCAAGGGAACTGCCCCCGATGTCCACGCAATATAGCAGAGCCGCGTCAACCAACACAGCCCTACAACATCCAGAGTCTTGAGGAACTCCGGCTGAATCTCATCCACCCCCGGTGCCTTGCCACCAAGGAGCTTTTTAACAACCTCAGTGACTTCAGCACCAGAGATTGGAGAGCCCGTACCAGAGTCCTCAGAATCTGCTTCCAAACAGGAAGGCGTGTCGGTGGGATTGAGGAGGTCTTCGAAGTATTCCATCCACCGACCCAAAACGTCCTGCGTTGAGGTCAGCAGCTCACCGCCCCCACTGTAAACAGTTTTGGTGGCAGACAGTTTCCCCCCCCTGAGCTGATGCCGGATGGTGGACCAGAATCGCTTCGAAGCCATACGGAAGTCGTTCTCCATGGTCTCTCCAAACTCCTCCCACGCCTGAGTTTTTGCCTCAGCGACCGTCCGAGCCGCACTCCGCTTGGCCTGTCGGTACCTATCAGCTGCTTCCGGAGTCCCACAGGCTAAAAAAGCCCGATAGGACTCCTTCTTTAGCTTGACAGCATCCCTCACCGCTGGTGTCCACCATCGGGTTCGAGGGTTGCCGCCGCGACAGGCACCGACTACCTTACGGCCACAACTACGGTCAGCCGCTTCGACAATGGAGGCACGGAACATGGCCCATTCAGACTCAATGTCCCCCGCCTCCCCCGGGACGTGTTTGAAGTTCTGCCGGAGGTGAGAGTTGAAGCCCCTTCTGACAGGAGACTCCGCCAGACGTTCCCAGCAGACCCTCACAATACGTTTGGGCCTGCCAGGTCTGTCCGGCGTCCTCCCCCACCACCGGAGCCGACTCACCACCAGGTAGTGGTCGGTGGATAGCTCCGCCCCTCTCTTCACCCGAGTGTCCAAAACATGCGGCCGCAGGTCCGATGAAACGACAACCAGGTCGATCATTGAGCTGCGGCCTAGGGTGTCCTGGTGCCAAGTGCACACATGAACACCCTTATGCTTGTACATGGTGTTTGTTATGGACAATCCATGACGAGCACAGAAGTCCAACAACAAAACACCGCTCGGGTTCAGAACGGGGGGGCCATACCGCCCAACCACGCCTCTCCAGGTCTCACTGTCACTGCCCACGTGAGCGTTGAAATCCCCCAGCAGAATGAGGGAGTCCCCAGAAGGAGCACCCTCCAGCACCCCCTCCAAGGACTCCAAGAAGGGTGGGTAATCTGCACTACCGTTTGGTGCATAAGCACAAACAATAGTCAGAACCCGTCCCCCCACCCGCAGGCGGAGGGAGGCTACCCTCTCATTCACCGGGGTAAACCCCAACGTATAGGCGCCGAGATGGGGGGCAACAAGTATGCCCACCCCAGCTCGGCGCCTCTCACCGGGGGAAACGCCAGAGTGGAAGAGAGTCCAACCCCTCTCGAGGAGACGGGTTCCAGAGCCAGAGCCATGCGTCGAGGCAAGGCCGACGATGTCCAGTCGGAACCTTTCAACCTCGCACACCAGCTCCGGCTCCTTCCCCGCCAGAGAGGTGACGTTCCACGTCCCAAGACCCAGCTTCTGCAGTCGAGGATCGGACCGCCAAGGTCCCCGCCTTCGGCCACCGCCCATCTTGCATTGCACCCGACCCCTATGGCCCCTCCCACAGGTGGTGAGCTCATCGGAAGGGGGGCCCATGTTTCCTCTTCGGGCTAAGCCCGGTCGGGCCCCATAGGTAAAGGCCCGGCCACCAGGCGCTCGCCAACGTGCCCCACCTCCAGGCCTGGCTCCAGAGTGGGGCCCCGGTGACCCGCGTCCGGGCGAGGGAACACTTGGTCCAACGCTGTCATTCATCATAGGGGTTTTAATTTATAAATTAAATCTGCAATTTCAGGTGTTGGTGAAAAAACAAAACAGTATAGAACCTGGTGATAGGGGCTTTTTTTTTTCATCTGGCTTTGCACATCCTTATTTTCTTAACTTTGGAGATGCAGCCAATACCACACCCAGAGAGAGAGAGATTTTTTTGATTGAGCAATTCAACAATTGTTACACACACATCACCTGTGGTGTCACAGCACGTCAAAGAGGAAAGGAGCAAGCTCTATCAAGCATCACCCAATTGTATTTTGGTTGTGGACATTTCAGAGGTGAAGGATTGATACGCTCTTCCAATATAGCAACTGTAAATGGGAGCGGCCTGTTTGCACAGACCAATCTCCCAGATTTGCTCAATATAAATGCAAGTTGATTGACAGCAGAAACTCAAATTCTATTGGCTAAATAAAATACTGGTCAGTGTGAAATGCAATGGGTGTGTGAAAGGTAGTTGGGACTTTGAAAGAATAACAAATTTTTTGGAGCACCAGCCATATATTTTAGTATTGAACCACACTATCATTTATGGTTTATAAATCTTTGATACATAAATATATTCTCCACACAGAAGCTTTAAAATTATTTATAAGAAATGTGCTTACTCTACATTCCTCTGTGAGTATAGTGCATCTGAAGTGGTAGCATAAAAGACAACACTGTTTATTATTATGTCAGAACCAGTGAATTTACCTGAAACTGTAAAAGTGGTCTACATTACAGCCAAGTGCTGCTAAAGACTAGATGCTAATCAACTATTTTGCACTATTCCAACTAATTTCTCCAAAACATCTATCTCCATATAATACCCTTATCATTGTAACCCTCTTTTGCCTTATTTTTCTTTCTTTTCGTGGCATGTGATTGTTTTAAGGTGGAGCTGTAAGGTCAGAAGAGGACAAGTATTTCAAATCAGTTCACTGATTAGACATTTCTAGCCCACTGGGGAAATTTTGATTGCCAAAGCACTTTTATTGAATAAATTGCCAGTGAGACAGTTTTCAGGATTGCATCGTGTATACGAATCTTACTGCAAAGACCTTGAAAACAGAGCAACAGAATGCTGGAAATCGATTTCTGTGTCAAAGCTCTTTATTTAAATCTTTTCTGTATGAACACTAGGGAAAGTCAAATTCTAATATATAAATGGGTCCCACGGCATTCTATGAAAATAGAAGGACAGCCTAAAACTCTGCATGGTTGCCAACGTATCGGCTCAGTGCATTTCATATAAACTATTGAAATAAGAAACTTCCTTGTATACATGTTTTTAAGAGTTTAAATGAAGGCAACTGGAGTTTTCTTGTCTTGAAAAGGTTTTGTCTCTCATCCAAGAGGCTTCTTCAGTTAAAAGTGATCAACAAATTAATTTGTTGGTAAAACCCTTACTTTACTAATTTACAGCTTTTATATTTATTTTTTTTCCAATGCATATACATCAGGGTTTTACGAAATGTATATTTTTATACTCTACTATTAGTTGTACATATGCATAATGAGTGAAATTATAATACACCAGAGCAATTTCACTCTATGGTGTCATCACCAGTCTCGCATTTCATTGGCCAGCACACCAGCCGTCAATTCGACTACCAATGGGAGTTATAGTATTATAATTCTGGGAGTGTTAAAGAGCACTTGTTTCTGTTTTTCTGGTTGTGTAAAAGTACATACTTACTTTGGATAATGAAAAGATAAATCAAAAAGACAAGCTGAACTCCCCACTAATGTGTAAAGATAATGCCTCGATATTCAGCCTTGTTCTGTTTATTCCGTCAATGATTATTTTTGTCTGGCCCATTCCCTTGCCTTTCTTGATATTTTGCTTCCCACACTCCTATTTTATTCCTGTCTTTACCTAAACTGTCAGCCTGGCCTATATCTCTCCACCTGTTGTCATGTACCATCTTGTACGTCTTGGCATTTCACTAGTCCTCAGTTGCCCCCCCTTCCAGATTAAGTAATCCTTTTTCTGTCAACCCCCTCCTCTCTGACTGCCTGGTGTCAAAGCTCGTGACATCATGCTTTCCCTTGTAGCACCACCTCATACATCTGAAACTGTGTCCGTAGGAAATCTCTGCCCTTTTCTCTTGTTTTTTTTTCTTATTTGTTTCTCTACATCTGGTTTGACCTTTGCCTTTTGCATTTAAAATGTTCTTTCTCATAGCATGACTAACTTTATCCCTTTTTTCATCTAAGATGTTTTATGCATGTTTAAAGAAAGAAAGTTAAAAAAAGTACCATTAAAAACATATCTACACTGGACAAATATATATTTAGGAGACATATATTGTGAAAGTTGTCCCAGAGAGAGAGACAGCTAGCATGCAGGTGACTTTTTTTAGCTTAATCAAAACACAGATAGATGGCTTCTTAACTGTTTTTTGTATACCGTACAGCAGCATAATAGCTCAACACTCAACATAGCGTGTTACTAATAGTAACTACTGTTACTGTGGTCCCAGCTCTCTTCAGTTCATTAACCAGATTTTCCAGTGTAGTCTCTGGGCTGTTTCCGCATCGTTTTCAAGATCCTGTGTACACTATGAGGTGAGATCTTACATCAATCCATTTTCTAATATTTTGCTTTAACAGTTAATTTCTTCTCACCAAGCTGTTTGTCTATTGTAGATTGCTTCATCCTGGTATTGTGCAGGTGTACAGTCTTGTCCCTGCTGTCTTTGGACTGCTATCTGGTCTTGGCTATGGTGAGGCTGGAGTCTGACTGTTTGAAGGCCTAGATAGGTGTCTTTTATAAAGATAATTAGGTAAAAAGATGCCATTAATACTGGTAACCACTGGAGGACAGAAGAGCTTCTTAAAGAAGTAAAAGGTCTGGGAGGGCCAGAATTCTTGTTGGTATGTGCTAAATGACTGCAAGGCTGCTCAAACACTGAGCTGTTTGAAAGCAAAACTTAAAGCTTTTATTTTTAGAGCTGTCTTTGAGTATACAATTATGATGCTTAATTTATCTCTAATGTTTGTTCTAATGATTTTCATTCTTATGTTTTTCGTTTTTCAAGCTTAATTGCTGTTTTTTCATGCTTTTATGATTAATTGCTGCTTTTTTACTTTCTCTTATGTTGTGCTTTTTATGCTTTTTGTGTGTTGTGTTTTTTGTGCTTTATTCTTAATTGCCGTTTTTACTTTACATGTTTTTATCATGTGTTTTATTTCTTTACCACAAAAACAAGTAAAGCACCTTCTTGTTGAAAGTGTGCTATAGAAATAAAATTACCTTGCCTTTCCTAAATACCTATTTTCTGCACCATTATACAAATACTTTCTTTAAAAGAATCATAAAATGTTATTTGCTGTTTTTTGTGTGTGTGTATTTTAATTGTCCCTCACAGCTTAAGTATGTTCCACGATGAAAATTACAGAGCACTCTCATCTGTTTAAGTTTGCAAAATCGGTGGCTGCCAAATATGTTTTTGACCCACTGTACATTTACAAATATAAGATCTACATTCCGATTTTAAGAAAGATCAGGTCACTTCATAATATTTTCACCGTAATTCATAAAACAGGCAATAAAAAAGTTTTTTTTAAGGGAATATATGTGAAAGCCAATGGTATGTCACTTCAAGCTAGTTAGTATTTAGCTTTTTCAGGCTGACCTATTGCTTAACAAACCTAAGTAACCGAAAACTACTTAGCTGGCGTCAAATTGGTAACATATCAAGCGAGAAATTAGACAGCTTTACAGCTCTGTACATTTCGGAAGTTGAGTACCCTTTAGGATTTCCCCATGTTGTAGTGAGAATTATCTGTTGTCACCAGGTTTTTCCCCTCTGTAGTGTTACAGCTGAAAGACTACTCTGGATATGGGACTTCAGGCTTACAGTGGATGGTAGAAATGTAAGAAATCAGATAGTGATTAGAAGGACACATATACCACCCTTAGACCTGGAAGTCATTCCTGTGCAAATATAGCTACTAGAAGTATTAGTAATGTAAGATTAACCACAATAGCTGTTTTCTGTGAAGGCATAGCCCTGTTTCTTCAGGCTACTACAACATGGAGTTTGACATCAACAGCAAATAGCAAGCTGATGGTATTATAGCAAAAGTGATCTACATTATCTTTTTTTTTAAAAGTCAGTCTGTCAGCATCATAGATATAAAACATATTGGCAATGTTCTGGAAATCTCACAGGTTAAGTCTACTTGGTCTAGAGAGAAAACACAAAGCAACGACTTTTAGTTAATGATGCTAAATGTTTAAAATAATAGTGGACATTGACTTTTTAGATTACCAAATAAAGTAAAATAATATAAACCTTTTGATTTTTCCTTTAAAGGCATAAATATTATTTTCTTTTGTCGCATAATACAGAGGATTTAACCTCTGTTGTAGATTTTTAATGTGCAGGAAATTATATCTCTTTGATTCTGGCTTTTTTTGTTTGTTTGTTAGAATAAATCCTTGTTTTATTTGACTAAAGAACCTTTTTTTTTTAAGACAGTTTTATTCTCAAGTTTCCGAAAAGAGGAAAAAAAAAAAGTGTGCTTTATATGTGTTTTCACAGAATTTTTTATTGAAGCTGAGCATGAACAAAATAAGCATATTATTTTCATCAAGAAATGCACCCAAGATTGTACAGACTCCCAACTCCCAATCTGCATGTTGTTATCTAGTTCTAGGTGCTTCACACCAGAGTCTCCAAAAGTCTCTAATATGACCAGAGAGAAGTCACCATATTTGTTGGTAGTCACTTTTCTCCAAACAAGTTGCTAAAAGGATGTCAAAAGTCTTTAATAAATATAACTGCAAAATTTGGGAATTGTAAACACTGAGAACATGATAATGCAGTGTCTTAACTTGCCTCACTCTGACAACACTGCTCTCTCTCTCGCACACAGCTCTAGTTTGTTTGTTTAATTATTTATTTGGTTTTGAAAACATGACCTCCTTGTCAAAAGTAATAAAATGCCTTTGAATTAGACACAGGGCTGTGTTCATGCTGTCGCTGCGCGCTTCCAGCAGATAGCAGGAGACCTTGGAGCTCCTACGCGAGGGTGAGCCGCTTGTGAGCTCTCTGACACTGGAGTGGAAAATAGGCAAGGCAAGGCAATTTTATTTGTATTGCATACTTTCAACACAAGGTAACTCAAGTTGCTTAACATGATTCGGTGATAAAGAAAAAAAACATATGAAGTAAAAACAGCAAAAGTATAGAAATAAAAAACAGAAAATATGAGAATCAGTAAACGAAAACATTTACCATTTGATTAAAAACAGCAATTTAGGAAAAGCATAGAAATAAAATTTATGTTCGTCTTTTTCTTTGCAAATATAGCTATCAGGTGGAAACACCCTACACCAAGCATGCACCAGTATCCACAGCCAGTACAACTCAAAACAGCCATTTCAACAACAAACAGACAGCAGGCCTAACAAACAAACTCAAGGTGGTGTTGGATTTCTTAAAAATAAAGTTATGGTCTATCTGGTTATATTGTGAGTATTAAATTAATAGTTATTGAATTATCAATTTATTATTCCTTCACATTATTTATATCAATGGGGCACCAATCAGTTTTAAACTGGTAAAAATATACATTAAAGATAAACTATCACTTTTTTATACCTAATTATCAATGATTTACCAGATATAATTTGTCTGAAGGGTAAGCCCTATTGCAGTGATTCAAACACACACACTTAAAAATAAAAGCAAAACAAAATTTGATTCCACACAAATTGGGGGTTGTTTACTAATTAGGAAAAACACAGTAACTTCAACACCGATCGTACACAATCAAAACTAAGCTTACTCAAGAAAACACAGTAAACTTCAAACACAAATGTGATTAATGGAAAGTTTACAGCAGCATGCATGGATAAAATAAAAGAGGAATCCTAGTTTTGCCACTCAGACTTTCAAACAAATTGGATTGGCCCAATCTCTCAGTGTTCACGAAGAACTTCACGCTCATACAAGGCGTGATCAGAGAGAGGGAGCAGCTGGTCGCACAGCTTTTTGAACTTCGCGGGGGGGAGGGACCCCATCGCTCACAGCTGCTCATTCATCCATTCAGAGATGCAGAAAGTCCAGAATGGGCTGGCGAGTTGGCATTGGGACCAACCGACGTGTCGGGGCTAATTGAACGCCAGCCCTTCAGGAGTGAGATCAGAGAGAGAGAGAGAGACTGTTCTTGATCGGCAAAGTTGCGGCGGTGTTGCACTGTTTTTCGTCCTGAGGTCTGACGTTCCTGCTCTAGATGAAGCGGCAGGAAACCAGTGCTTGGAATGCTGGGGTCATTCATAATCATAGAGCCTTTTGATATAATTTAGTATATTCAGGGGTCAGAACCAACAGTATAGCTGGGCGGTATACCGAGAATTTACCGACATCAAAATGTATGACTGTTATTGACGTCATTTTTGCCTGTTCTGTAAAATTCGGTATGTAAAAAAAAAAAAAAAAGATGTGTTTTAGTTTAGCGGTGCTCCTGGCCCGTTTAGAAATGAGCGGTTCCTTGAGTCATGTGATCATTCACAGTCATGTAACATACAGAGGGGGAAAGGGCTGCTAACGCAGCAACTGTGCAGCTACATTTAACAAGAGTTTAGACTCATCTACCGACTGTTTCCCAGAAAAATGTGAGTAGAAAAAAATAAGGTGACTTTTTATGGTCTTGTCAGATACATAGAGTCTAACGTTGAGGATGTATGTTTGTTACTGCAGCAACGGAACTGCTGCCAAACCAGAGCGTTTGTAGCCCAACAGCCCCGCCCACCCAGGTCCTGCTCAGGCGGAGCAGATATTAACCCCAATGAGCTGCTGCGGTTTTTGATACAGCGCTTGAAGCCGCTCCCTTTTCCCACCTGTGCTCCGATATAAAATGTTTTCTGTCTAAGAAAATGACTTCATACTACAATCACAGCTTTCACTCAGCCCCTATCACTTCTTCACCTCGTATGGTCTGTTTAATCACTTCTGAGTTTAAACTGGACTCTAAATAAAGAAAGAAGTGGGAATCAAACACTGAATTAAAAGGTTGTTTGAAGCTGTTCAATAGCAAGAAGCCATCATATAAAAATACATCAAGGCAGCAAGAGGAGGAGCTTAGTTGCTTAATGGTTCAGTCAAGGTTGATTTGGTTTAACTCAGGGAATACATACATTTTCTCTATGTAGGTGTTGATTTGGGAAGACAAGGGTAGTGCGTTCCGTACTGAAGTATAGACTGAACGTCTGATTGTTAGAATTTTTTCACTGAAAAAGCTTGCAAATTCATTGCAGACCCTAGTGAAGTTTAGTTCAGGAGCTACTATCATTCGAGGATTAGTTAGTCTCTCAACTGTTGCAAACACAATCCGCACATTATTAATATTACTGTTAATGATTTCAGAAAAGGGAGTTTGCATGTTCTCCCCGTACATGCGTGGGTTCCCTCCGGGTACTCTGGCTTCCTCCCACATTCCAAAAACATGACTGTCAGGTTAATTGATCACTGTAAATTGTCCTTAGGTGTGAGTGTGTGCATGGTTGTTTGTCCTGTTTGTCCTGCCCTGTGATGGACTGGCGACCTGTCCAGGGTGCACCCCGCCTCTCGCCCGTTGACAGCTGGAGATAGGCACCAGCACCCCCGCGACCCATAAAGGATTAAGCGGTTAAGAAAATGGATGGATGGATTTCAGAAAAAAACAATTCCCTTGCATCTTTCAAAGTTAAGCGGTATTTGTTTAGCCTGTCTTTGTAGATCTCATACTGAACCTCAATTTCTTTTGTCGTTTATTTTGCCTGGATTCCTCGTTTTAAACTTGGCTGGCTTAACCCCAACATTCCATGGTTCCTGGTCCTATTATTGACATTTCCTGAAAATGTTATCGAAATTCATCCATAACTTTTTTAGTTTTCTTGCTAACAGACAAACATGCACAAAAACGTATACCTTCAGGCAGAGGTCAATTCAAAGCTATCTGCTTTAAATCACAAATTCTCCAGTAAACTGAAGCCAATAATAAATAAAAAAACCTACTCTTTTTTTCTGTATGAAAAGAAATGTATAAATAACTATCTATATGACGGCAATACCACGAAAACAAAATTAATCACCCATATAACATCAGAAAAAAATGCTAATTTTAGAATTAACAAACAATAATACAAAAAGAGAAAGCATTTTCTATATCGCTGAGAGACTCTGGTGTCAGGCTCCTGCCATTTTCTTCTAATATGAATCCACAGACACCAAACTGTTTGTCTTGCGGTGCACTGGACTCACTCAGAGAAAAACTTGTAAGCTTTGACAGCACAGAAGAGCGTTCTTTGTGAAAGTGCTTCACATAGGTTTTGGACTGGTTTGTCCTACAGTCTAGCACTGAGTTATTCTGTTATTTCATCAACGGACTGTGGGCCTGATTTGAAAATATATGCATATTTTAACATAGGCTGTAAGAAATGATACTCAGAAGCAAAACAAAGTTATAAAGGTGAGTGCCATCAAATGAGCAGGGTATATACCCCTTTGTACCTATATTCATTATTCTCATCAAATGAGAATCATTCCGATTAAGCAGGTAATCTTTAGGAAACAGTTTTACCATATGGCTAAAAATTAAGTGCCAAGAATCTAGTATGGGAGCCATAGAAACATTAACATATTAAACTGAGCTTTTTATTGAAGTGAATGAGTTAATCACTGACCCAGCTTCTTACAGACATTCTACAACATTAACAAAGTCAATTTCCATTTTTGCTTGTCCTTACCTTGTTGTCTGACAGCCCAGTGACTTGGTCAACAAACTCTTCCTGAATCATGAACGCAGCCAAGTTAGCAGTGTAGGAGGCCAGGAAGATGACAGCAAAGAAAGCCCACACCGACACAATGAACTTGCTGGTGGTTCCTTTGGGGTTTTGCACTGGCACAGAGTTGTTAAAGACCAGACCCCACAGCAGCCAAACGGCCTTGCCCATAGTAAAAGAAGGACCGTGGGGATCTGAAAGATAAAGAGGATGGGAAAGATGTTGAATTGAATGTTACATTACCAGGGATGCCCAAAAAAGTTTTTTTCTGGGTCAATAAATATACTGTAGATCCCGTTTTCATGCACATATGAATTAAAACCAGAGGCGGTTTGGGAAATACTGGTGACTAAAGTCACCCATCAACCAATTTCGTTGAATAAAACCCATATACACATGTAACTGTTTTTTTATAAACTGAATATCATCACAATCTTGTTTTGTTTGTCTGTTTGTTAATTTTAAATAGTGTCAGCTAACTGCAAAAGTGCTCTGTTAAGCACATTCAGGCATGCCAAACCTATAGGAGGAAGTAGTCATCGCAAAACCTCTCAAATCAGAATAACTTTCTTCTTTCTAACTTCTAATAGAGCGGTAATTGAGCCTTTAAAAAGAAGCAAGCAGTGAGCATTTGGACAATCGATGATACCGACACATTTCTGAGGGCTTCCATGTTGTTTCTGAATGCGTGTGTTTTGATAATTTTGTTGTTGACAGTTACATTCTGAAATCTAAAACCCAGGTTATTTCTGTCCACAAGCAAATGCTTAAAACTGAGAATTCACAGTTCTTCAATTTGGTCTGAATTGTTAGAAATAATACATTTTGATTACATAAATCTGTGTTTTCTTATGGATTACAGGCCAAATCGTAGAAAAATCAATTTGTTTTATGAGATACCTGGCTGCAGTATTTCGACAGATTTCTTAGGGAAGCTCCAAGCTGCTTGGACATCAGGAGACCTGACAGGTTCTGCCCTTCTTTGAAGTATGATTTGATATCCTACATCTGAGGCAAGACTCTCTTTTACCCATTTCATCCAGCCAAGAAAAACACTTGTTTCGTTTTATATCTAAATATATTTGAATTAATAAACCCACTGTAACTTAATGGCAGTAAAATGTGCCCTAAAATATCAGTTTATTTGTCTAAGTGGTGACATCATATAAACTTATTTTACATTTTCCAGATGTGAATACTTTGAAATGGGATATAACGAAATCATGTAGCTCAAGACCACACTATTTAAAATGGCATGGTATTTCTCAGTATCCTGAGTTTTTTCTCATTATGTTCAATCTGGATGATATCAGCATGTTTATATGTCTGTATAAAATAAGTCTAAGCAAATTATACCAGGCGTGATTGTGCAAGCAACAGCTTTAGGTTTGACATTGTGTTTCCTTTCCTTAAAGTCTGTCATATTTTTACATAAGTGAGCGATTTGTTATTTGGTTGTTGCCCTGTTCTGTTGACAAAGCTAGCAGGCACAAGCACTTAAACTGCCTCCAGCACTCTTAAACTGTTTGTGTTGAATCACTTTTGGTTCTCAGTAGAAAACAAATGTTGACAGACTGACAAAATATGCCCTTCATGTGAGCACTTTGCAAATACTGTGCCTTGTTAACTGTTAGTTGATAAAAATGCAAAGGTGTGCATGTGTCACCTTTGAATTTGAAAAGTATTTCACAATTTAAGAATAGTAAAACTTGAACTGGATCTTGAGAAATGGAAAATTAGAAACAACATATATTAAGGATGTTCATTATCCCTAAAAACACAGTTTATTATCCGGTGGGCTGGAGGTATCATTGCACCCAGCACTTTCATACTCTTCCAAAATCTGATAAAGTTTTTCTAAAGCTAATACTCTTTGTTCGCAATTAACAATGACTGTTCCCCATGCATTGCACTCTGTAAAATCCTCCAGGCAGCTGAACCTTATAAATGTCACTTTTAAAATGCTTATTTCTGCAGATTTATTAAGTAGTTAGAGAGTATGTGTAATGTATTGAGTGACCCCCGTTTTAACTTTCTCTGCAATGTGTTTCATGATGCAAATGCAGATATGCATGTGTATATTGGGAGGCTAAAGCGTGAAGACACAAATTCTGAAGAACATAGTTCTTAAGTGTTTTAATATCACCACCCTACATTTTATCTCAAGTTAGGTCTATATCAATACTGAGACTGCTGTACAAATATGGAGTTAATGTTGTGCTCACCTTTTCCTTGTGCCAGATTTCTGTTAAAGCCAAGAGGACTGATGTACTCAAACATGAAGACAGCCATTGCAGTCACCAGTAGGAGCATCACAAACATCATCACCCACACTGATGCACTGAATGGCTCTGAAAAAAGACAAAATTAAGAGCACAGAAATTAAAAATAATGACGATTAAACCAGCATTTGCGTCACATTCTGTTTTTTTTTTTCCTGGTATGTTTTGCAGTTAACTAAAAGAATTAGATAAATTTTGTCCTCATGGAGGACCTAAGAGATTGGATTGCAAGCTTTGCCCTTTACATTTAGAGCCCTTACAGAAAACCTAATATACTTGCATTTGATTATGTAAGGCACAGAAGAGTGTAGGAAGCCCTGGTGTCAGCACTCCTGTCCTCCCTCTGAGCTCACAACACTGCTGCAGAGATTAAACTCCCCTTTTATGTATAGGGTGGGGGTGGGGAACACTGTTGGCATAGGGCAGCGCACTGAGTGAGGGTTGTGCAAGAGAAGTATGTGTCTGCTGGCAAGCAGCCATTTAAGGGTTTTCCTGCTAAGCCCCTATAATGGCCACTTTTACAGCACTAACTGCGTACAACATACATGTCAACGTGTGAACCTAAGTGTATATTT
The DNA here is from genome assembly GCA_028564705.1 of Apricaphanius iberus. Classification (NCBI taxonomy): domain Eukaryota; kingdom Metazoa; phylum Chordata; class Actinopteri; order Cyprinodontiformes; family Aphaniidae; genus Apricaphanius; species Apricaphanius iberus. Next base: position 182,477 of record JAPXFQ010002841.1, read on the forward strand.
CTTGACAGCATACTGGCACAAGCTCTTAAATTGTAAGAATTTTTAAAAGTGTATTTGTAAGTAAGACCACAGAGCCACGTATGCCTAGTAGTTAGTATTGGAAGTCTCAAAGTGCCATAATTGACATAAAAATTAAATTAATTGACATTAAGGAGGGTCTGATCCGATCACGTCATTGGAAATTGGGCTCGATCATGTGGTATCAGACCCTGTTGGAATTGGAAATTACCTAACGATCAGGACTCAGATATATATGTATCAGAGGTTGCGCTAGATATGTATTTGTCCATCATGTTAACCGACAGGGTTCAAAAAATCTCGTCATTTTACCTGTCAAATTTGTTATTCTATGTCGTCCCTCGAATTAAGTCTTTAATTCACTTTTAATAATATTTAATCCAAACAAGCTGAACAGAGAACTACTTGTTAAAGTGAAATTAAACAGTTGCGCTTCGAATACACCTGCTGCGGATCCGGCTCTACATTGAAGTTCTTGCCACATTGTATGTACAGGAACTTGCTTAGAAACTCCATAGCAAATGAATGACTACATAGATACAATAGGGATTTTTTATCACTCTTTGGATAATTCCTGAAGTTTCGTGAGAAAGGAAATTAACTAAACTCTCCAGATCAAAGCATGCACATTAACAAAACAAGTAACAAAATCACGACAATTACCTAGAAAAGCTGATGGCGAGACAGTTCCATTGCTACGTGAGACCATGACACTGATCCCAGTTTCTACGAACGGGACGGAGAAATCGATGACCTCAGAACGCTCCTCATTGATCGTCAGAGATCCGACGGCCATGACGGCTTTCTTATAGACCACCTATTTCAAGAATTGGAATTGGAAGGATTGATGAGAAATGGATAGATGTGATTTAAAAAAAGATGGATGAAAAGTATCAAGGAGAAGGGGATGGAGAACAAAAAGAGATTATTAAAATTAAATTTGAATGATCTCACTAGCATTGCACATAAAATAGGCTTTTATTTACTTAAACTCCTAAAACCTAAATCTATAAAACATACAGTTTTATCCTAATGCATCCAAAATATAATTGAAAAGATCATTTCAGTAATTCGGTTGAAGAAGTAAAACTCCTAGGATTATTACACACAGAGTGATTAATTTGAAGTGGATATTGCAGAGAGGGGGAGAGACATTCAGCAAATATCCACAGGGTGGGAGTCGAACTCGAACACCCGCTTCGAGGGGTTAGGCCTCTGAACATGGGGCACCCGTCTTAACCAATACGCGACGCGACACCCAGGCAGATATATTTTAAGTGTTTATTTCTGTTTATTTTGATATTTATGGGTTAAAGATCAGACATATTTTTTCCCCTCAGAATACTATCATACATAAGACCAAACGAAATGATCAGCCTACTGAAAAGTTAATGTACTCTTTGACATATGCACTCAATGTATGGTTGGCCTTCTCTTTGCACAAACTGCTGTATCAATACCATATGGCATGAAGACAATGAGTTTGTGGCTGTGCTGAGGTATTAAGGAAGTCCATGTTGCTTTATTCATGGTCTTTAACTATTTTGCATTGTTGGCTTTAGTGTCTAAACGGCTGATGAAAAAAGCTTCTTAGATCCTGGATGGGGATTAAGAGAGTTTGCTGGCAATCAAGTGCAGTGATATTTTAAATCTGGTGGTGGAACGTTTGCTATGTGAGCCAGTGAAAGTCCAACTGAGAATTTTAAATCACCATCTTCATAAAGTGTGTAACCAAAAGGGAAGCTTAAAAGTCTCAAGGAAGGTGGTTATACATATTTTAAACTATATAGGAACCACAGGGTCTCCACACTAACATATCACATCGCTCCCCAAATCCTCATTGACTGTATAATCTTCACACTAAAACCTAAGAAACTTGGATTAGCAATACAATCTGTCAGGAAAACTTTGAACCACTGACCAACAGTACAGTCCTTTTTTCTTTTTGGCCCAAGTGAGATTCTTCTGACATTGTCTCTTGTTCAGTCGTGACTTAATGCAAGATATAAAACAGCTGTAGTCTATGTATTGGATACTTATGTGTACGGTGGCTCTTAAAAGTGGAACTCCAACCACAGTTCCTGCTCGCTCTCCTTTAAAAGTCTTGAAGGAGTTTTGCTTCACAGTCATGTCAAGGCTCTCATTATCCCTTTTGCTTGGCCACATACAGTTCAATTCAGTTAAAAAAATTATTTATTGACCCCAAAGGAAAATATTGTTGTAGCTCAACCTAATTAATTCTTTAGGAAGTTGTATATCATGATGGCTGTGGACATGAAGGAGTTCCTGTAGCAGACTGTGTGGCAGCAAAACTGAAGAAGCCTCTGAATAAAGACACACTGTTGTTGTATGATAGTCTCGGGAAGAAGATGCTCAGGGTTGTTCATTATTTTTTATTTTATTAACTTTCCTTTGCATCAAACCATCCTGTGGTTCCACGGGTTCCCACAGAACAAAAGCAGCCTTCTTTACTTTTTTTGGTTTGTATTGTTTTTGTTCCACCTAACATTAAATTAACTTACTTTGATAGAGAACAGACTGCTTCCTTAACAATAACGTTTTATGACTTATCTTTATGGTGACTGGTGGGACAAGTATAAAACTGCAGTCTTCTTCATGAAAGTGTAGACCAATGAGATAAAATAATGTTTATGCATTAAAATCTTTTTTTATTGCTATGTATTAATACTAACATTTTCAATTAAGCTGATTCTTTGATTTTTTTCTAGAAAAAAAACATTTGAGATGCATGATACTTTATAATGATTATATATATATATATATATATATATATATATATATATATATGATGTTTACTTTTTAAATTGAATTACTGATATAAATGATCTTTTCAGTGACATTCTAATCTAAGATACTACTCATGTTGCAATGCCTTCTTGCTTCTGGTATCATTGTTCAAGTTTTAGCTGTACCCAGAACAGCTAAACATTAACAACTTTTTGTTCATCAGCACCAGATAAATAACGTTTGGAATAGAACATAATCTTAATAAAACTGTACAATGTGTTAAATGATGAAATTAACCCAGTCGAATCTTGGGCTTCGCAGGATGGTTAACGGACAAACTTAGAATGAATGAATGCCAACGGTAAAAATGTGTATTATTATGGAGTTTAGAGTTCTTTAATTTTCTCTTTGGTATTATGTTGAAGTGGAGGCCAATAATTAAATATATACAAACATGTTTTTGATGCAGAAATAGGTGGGATTTTTTAATTATCTTTTGGAGCAGGAAAGAACAGAGCACTGATCTTTCCTGAAAGTAATTATTTCTCACATGTTTTATTTTCACATTTTTTATTATTTATTTGCAAGGCAGCTTACCTCTCCCACCATCCCATTCCAGACATTATTGATCTTCTTGCCATGCTTGCCATTGGTAACCAGGTACAAGTCATATGTGAATTTGACATACTTGGAAATCTTCTTCAGAATGTCAATGCAGAAACCTTTGCAACACTTTTTGATATATGTTCCACCAGCCTCGGTTGTGTTGCTACAATAACACAAAAATAAAGACCATTATAACTCAGTTTGAGCATTATCTTGCTTAGTGACATGCAAAAAATATATACATGTTTTAATACAACATTTAACAGAGAGAAAATCATGATTGCAACAAGAATCTTTCTTTCTTTTTTTCTGGTTAAACACACTAATACCTCTGATGCTTGTAACTTTCACAAACAACCTCCCCTTTAATCCTTTTGAAGCTATAGATTTGGATCATTCTGCCTTGGAATGGCAAAGTACTTTAAAACAAAGTTCCTTCCCTCCTTCTCCCGTGTGTCCCGTCAAGGAGGACTTGACAGCATTGCATCTGCAAGCGTCTTGCCATCTGTGTGCATGAATCTGAGCGCAGCAGAGTTCAGAAACTTCTCAGTCACACAAACAAACACAAATCCATGTATGGTGTGCATTGATGCTCAAAAGTCCACTTCAACTTTCAGCCACCTGGGAGTCTCATTTAACTTTTAAATTTGTGCTAATTAGAGGACGCTAACATCGTCCTTTGATTAAACATCCCAACTTGACAAAGAGTGAGAGAGAGCAAAAAAAAAAAAAAAAAGTGCTGGCTTTGACTTTGCAGTTCCACTCTGTTCTATTTCACCAAAGTACACTTGGGAGTGCATGACCTCCATAGTCTAAATGCCAACAATCAGTGAAAAAATGTATCAAAGTGGCATTACTTACTATTTTCGAACTGCTTTGATTGCACAGTTGTCTCACTGCAACTGGACTTTTGGATATAATCTCACCTAGGGGTGCTTTCTGTGCAAAATGGTAAATACTGCAGTTTAAAATAAAATAGATATTTATCAGGATAGAAAACAAGAGAAAGTAATGTCATATAGGTAAATTTGTAAAAATCTAAAATTGTGCCAATATAATTAGCTTATGTTTCCTATTATAAAAAAAAAATTAATCTTTAGAAAAAAAAAACATTTATCTTGCATAGATTGGGACAAGTGACTTAATTTAAATGTGTCTTTCTCCTAAAAAAGGGAATTCTGACAGTTTTTCCTGGCATTGATTTTGTGTACTTTCTTTCCATTTGTTTTCTTATAGTACAGTATCCTTGGTTCAGTGCCTCTTATTTAAGCTGTTTCTATTATCCAAGCAGGGACAAAATGTGGAGCTATTGCTGTCATTAACTTTGTAGACTTGTTTTGTTGAAAAGTAGTTCTACATGATTGTGTTTTACATCTCAAAGCCTTTGACCATGCTATTGCTCCAGGAATCATGTGTGCTCTCTTTTTTTCTTTTTACTTTTTCCTGAGTTCATTTGGAGTTTCATGGAGATGGGGCCTTATACTAAGCCACTGAGCCTATTTGTGCTGTGCCATATATATATATATATATATATATATATATATATATATATATATATATATATATATCCAATCCAATTGATTAGAATACATATTATGCATTTGATTAAATTGGCTTAGAGTAATTGGATATCGATCTGACTATATAATTGGATTTATTTTACTGTATTCATATGTATTAATTTGACTGATCTGCAATAGACTGGTGACTTGTCAAGGTTCGACCTCTCGCCTGATGACTGCTGAAAGTCGGCACCATGAGCTTTTTTATTATTATTTTTATCGTTTCATTAATTTAGAAAAACACAGCAGTATTTTTTGGTGTTGTTGCAAAACGTATCTCGTTAAGTAAAAAAATGTGATTTTCTTTACTTTTTTTATAAAATTATCTTGTTAGTTCTGAAAACAGAGCCATATTATTTTGTATAACTTACCCTGTTAATTAATAACACAGAGCTTTTTATTTTATTTCAAGTGAATGAAATTTTGTTCCATACAAAAGTGGCAAAAAAAAAGAAACTACATTAGGTTCAATCTTGTTCACCAGTGTCATCCAAAAATATATAGACCAGAACTTTTAAATCACATTTCATAAACACATTGCAGTACAGGGACTAAGAATATTTGATATAAGAGATGCTGTTTGTGAAGTTCTTTCTGAGGCTGTTTGTGAAGTTGTCAGGTCATCTTCACACAGTAACACTATAGGGCCGAAGGGGTCTCCAGAGAGGGCTTTGAGGGGCTATGTATGATTGTGTGTTTCAGAGAGTATGGCTTTTTCCCAGGGAAAGCCTGGATGAGTGGATTCATGTTTCTGCATGCACGGATTCCCTTCAAACCCCAGTCCAACTTTTCTGCTACCCCCCATTTACAGCCTCTTTCATCCCTTCCATCTAAACCTCTTTCTCCAAATGGACACCATGGATGCTTGAGTGGGAATTGTGCTGTGGGAGGGAGGAACAGGGCTGAATGCATTGGTCTGTGAGTGGACATGTAGCAACAGGGAGCGTTTATGAACTTCTCAATGTGTGTTTGTGCTCATCCTTGGAGATGCTTTATTCTCTGCCCTACTTCACAGTGATTCTAGATGATAATCTCTTTCAGCCTCTTTCCTGAGACCCCCATTACTGTTTAATCATCTCTCTCACTCTGTGTAGCTTGTACTATAAACCGTTATGGTGAAAACTGTGACACAACTGCAGCATTTTCTTTTCACATGGTCTTTTTTTTACAAAAAAACATTTTTATTATCTTTTTGCACACTAATCTAAAGACAATTTTATTTTTATTGTCATACTGTGTGAAACAATGATTGTGTCAGCCTAATTTCTTTAGCTGCAACAGTTCACAATTTATATTGATGAAAAAAATATCACAAGTTTAGGTATATTGCATGTATCACTAGGACAAATTCCCTACATTTGGGCCTTTAAAGATTTATAGACATCATTCTCTTTTAAGGTTAAACTTAAAATAAACCTTACTATAAAAAGGACATTTAAAAAAAGGAACTGGCTGAAAAAAAATTAATTTGGGAGATTTCCTTCAATCCACAAAGGTTTAAAATAACATATACAAACCCAAATAGATACAGTACATTAAGTGCCACCAACATTTGGATGAATGTTTCTAGGCATTTTTAAACCAAAAAATCTGTTTCTTTGTAGTGAGTGAAAGGACTCTGGTGTAACACTGGCAGAAAACATGTCCACTCAAACCAGCAGAATTGGTCAATCTTGTTTTAATTAGTTTGTTTCCTGGAAGTGACTGTGTTTTTTAAAAACATAGTCTACATTTTTTTTCTTTCATTTTGGTTGAGGTCAGGGTTATTCCAATTGCTTAACCAACCTAATCTGAAACGTTTTTTTGTTTTTTTCAATTGGATGCAGCATTACTTTCTTGGACCCAGTTGCTCTCAAGTTTTGGCAATATAAATCTGTACCATTTGGAGGGAGACCTTTGTTTCCATTGTTCAATTATATTTGTTTGTCCAAAAGTACAGTTAGAAACGAAAAAGAACAAAAGCATGATTCTACGACTACCACACTTGAAACTTGGGAAAGTGTGAAATTTAAACAACTTATTTTGACTCCTCCAAAAATATTTCTTGACCCATCTGAAAGTGACATTTTTGGTCAGATCATTTGCACCGTATGGAAACTTTTAATCAGAACTGCGCATGTATATTGCAAGAGACTGTTGCATAGCAGCTACAGTTAAAGGTCTGAGAGTCTTCCTTTATGTCCTCTAATGTGCTTCTCTGTGGAGATATGATATATTATCAAGTTACTAAAAAACCCAGTTACAAGCTTTGATTCAGCATTACCCAAGCTGCTTAGTGACATGGTCGCATAATGTGTTTGCCTAGAAACCAGCCAAAAGCTAGAAAATTTGTTTAGAAAGGAAGTAAAGTGCTTAGTTCAGCAGTTGCCTCCATTTTCAGTGGGAGGAAAGAAGCTGCTGCATAGGTCGAATACTGCAACTCTGTCACTGCTCATGACAGGGGGAGAGAGCAACACAGCAACAGTGCTGAAATCACTGGAAAATGTGTCATGCATTTTTAACACCGTAATTCTTTTTGGCTCATTATGACTTATATGATGAGGTGTTTTTCAAAAATCTCCATACCCTTTGAACTCTTTCATATCTTTTCACATTATAACCATAGACAATGTATTTTAGTGGGACTCGATGGTATAGACCAGCACTAAACAAAAAGAAACAAAAAAGAAACAAACAAAAAAAAAAACTTACAGGGAAACCAGCATCAAACTTACTCTTTGATATGCTTCCTGCAGGGTACAGAGTTCCTCATACAGGTACCAGTAAGTCTTTCAACATCCTCCACAATAACAAAAGGTTTCTCCTCTAAGGTGACGATGGACAGGTGATTGTCGTCAAGCTCAGCATCACCAAAAGAGTTGAACCGTGGCCAGACAGGGTACTTCAGTGACAGGCTGCGATTTTCAAGTTTCCCCATCTGTTAAGAAGGACAGGAGAAGGAAAAGAAAATTACAAATATGTTCCTAAAAGTTGCATATATAGCATCTTAAGCAAATATAATTGGATGGATTTCTGTAAATATGCCAATTTAAGTTAGGTATACCTTAATGCTGTGGCTGTAATTTGGTGTGGATCTCTAAATGGACATCAGTGATGTAAACTACTGAGCTACACTGCTGTAAGCTGCTACAGGAAAATGTAATTGAAAAAAATAAAATCCTGCCTAAGGATATATTTTTTAAACTTTTCTATTTTATTCGTAGTGTTTTAACTTCTTCCAGATCATCCATTGGCCACAACAATTTAAGAGCAACAGTTACATATACAGGCATGGTTGTATTTCTTGCCTTAGCATGTAAAGTATTGTTTTTAGCAGCAGTTTTATTAGTTATGTATAAGTGATGTCACTGATTCCACTATTGAAGAGCTTTACCAATCGATATCTCTCTGGAGATATCGATGTGTGGGCCAGCGAGTCTCTGTAATTCTGTCAGATAGAGAAGGTAAAGAGAAAAATAGCAACAGACACAAAGGTTTTGCATGAATTTCAAACATTAATAATACAGGAGAGTACAAAACACGCAAACTTCCCCTCCGTTTTTGGTCGTTTTTGGCATGAACTCCATTTTTAAGCAAAGTTTATATTATTTCAAACTAGTTTAAATGCTAGTTTAAAGGCTTAAGCGATCTTTCTTTTTCCAATCCAAATTCAGTTTTGCTGTCTGTTTAGGATCAGTTTCCTGTTGGAACTGTCAAGTTGTTGATTTGATGTTAAAGTTATGTTAAACCACAAATAGAAATATAAACATTTAAAATGTATTCATCATGCATCTTCCAGCAATGCCCTTGTCAGTTGGATGAGCCCTGGCCTTTTCACCACAGTTGCCTCTATATGCCTGTAAATTCACTTAAAAACCTAGTGTCGAAAAAGTAGATTTCCCGACTGCTTTCCAATGTAAGCTGCGTAATGGTGTCATGCACGTTCACACTGAGGTGTAGTGTGTGCTATCTCCATCATAAACAACTGCGGAGCAAGAGGTAACTGAAGGATGGATTCAGCAGAACAGACAGCAGCTTTAGCACCAGCAATACTCCAGCCCAGACCCCAGCTAAACTTATACTGCAGTAACATTTCTTACCTCAGCTGAAGTCATGGCTGCAAACCAGTAAATTGTCCAAGACGGGACTGACTCAGCTGTTGTTTCTGTGCATTCGGGAGTGAGCACACACAGCATGTCTGCCTCATCCACGAGCTTACTATTCAGGCTGCAGTTATGCCTTTGGCCAGAGGGGGCACTTGCAAGTAAAAAAACTTTCAAACTTCGCAATATTGCTTTTAGAAGAAGAATTTGAGGCTAGACTTCAATCTACATCCGCTTTGTAAAGTTCACTGATATTAAGCCTTGATGATACCACCACCATGTGTTAGTTAGTTCAATATTCTCAGGGTTGAAAGACCCACCTTTAACTCTTCCAAACATTTACCATGGTAATGTGGCCAAGTGGCCCAATCATTGCTTTGTCTGACTGTAAAACTTTTTCTCTAGAAACTATTTTATTTTTCTGCATTAAGAACTACACATTTCACTTTGTAACTCAGATATTAGAGTCTGGAATCTGTTTATTGAAACTTGGCTAAACAGTTTACCACATATCAGAATGCTGGAGTTACTTAGTTTGGAAAAGTGCCTCATATGGTAGCGTTAGAGTTGAAAGCAAGGAACGGACCACCCACTAACAATGACTTTTGGGCTTGCAAAGAATGGACTCCACAGTAAGAAATAGACTGTGTCCATAAAGACTATGCAACTTTTTATAGCCAAATAGATAATAAATAATAAATCTACCGTATTTTTCGGATTATAAATCACAGTTTTTTTCATAGTTTGGCCGGGGGTGCGACTTACACTCAGGAGCGATTTATGTGTGAAATTATTAACACATTTGAAAAAACCAAGGAAAGGCAGAGTTCGATTGTCAATCAAATTCAGGGATTGCGAGGAGGGGAGTTCAAAAAGTGTCCAGCACAGTCTTAGAACGAAGGAACAGCTTCTCTCTTTACAAAGTCAGCGGAGGACCTCACGCTTCGATCAGTAGCGGCAGAGAGCCCAGCTGGCAGCTGTGCGTGGATATTTCAACCAGCTCGCTTCAGTGCTGCGGCTCCTCCTATTTATCTAGGCGTCCAGGAGGAGCCAAGGTCGTTTTGAGTGAGTGTTTTTTCACCCAGCTGGGATGGATTTTATCAAATAAATTTCCCCATGAAATGCAACTTATACTCCAGTGTGCTCTATATATATGTTTTTTTCCTTCTTTATTATACATTTTCGGCTGGCGCGATTTATACTCTGGAGCGATTTATAATCCGAAAAATACGGTACTCAAAAGACTGTCCTCTGAGCTCAAATGTATATAGGATTGTTGACTGCTGTTGCTTACAAGAAATTGAACACTTGAGAATAGATCATGCCCTATAGAAAATGTTTTCTTAATTTTCAAGAGGTGTTTTATTTCGAAGCAGGCAGCACGTTCTTGGTTAGCACCCTCTTAGTCTATAGTGATCCAAAAATTGCAACACTGCCAAATTGTGGACTATTATAAAGCTGACTATAAAAACAAACAATTTAAATAAACTTTCCCAGTTTCAACAACCCTCGGCACGGTGCCTAGTTGAGCATGTGGTTGAGTCACCCTAAATTCAAAGTTATAGATTCAATTCATGTTTGTGAAAATGAGTCAAGTTGTATATATTGAAGAATCATCACACCCTGAAAGAAAGCAGTGGCTCATAAGTAGAAATGTGTAGATATTCAGTAACAGATACCTTTAAACGCAAAAAAATCAAAGCATGGTCAATATTTCCTCAATGAAGTAGGGCTATAATTCATCTTTATGGTACTCAACTTATAAAAAAGAAACAAAAAAAAGAAAAACAAGGCAACCTACCAGCTGATAGTTGGCTATCGCAGTTCAATTTAATATTTTGTTTTCTTTTTAAGGTATCCCCGTGGTACTTTTAGATGATTCACAGATCAGTTTTAATCTGGTCTCTCCTTTGACCCTGGATTCTTGAGACAGTGTTGTTACCCATGGACACATAATACTCACACACTGCTGATTCCATGCCCCCATGCTTGGCTGAGTCATTAACAGGCAAGCAGAGAGGAGGAAATAAAATTAGCATTTTAATTGTTTTGCTTTGAGTGGTTTTCTACCCTTTGACAGGGATTAGAGACTCTTCCCCGCTCGTAGCCTGCAAGACTGTCAACAGCTCACTCTGCTGTTAGCCGCAGCCCTTGATGTGTATGTGTGTGTGTGTAGGAATTTGTGTCAAAAAGAGAGAAGCAGGACAGTATGTCGAGGTGCAGTTCTCTAGTGTGTCACCTTCACTCTCTGGGGATTGTACAGTTTTGGCTATCTGTCTTAGACCAGCTGTTTTGTATTTCACATGTGAGTGACTGCGTCTACAGACACACATGCTTGTGTCAATCAAAAAAGGGACTAGTAATGAAAAAAAACAGGGCTTAGGGTGAATAAGAAAGACAAAAGCATTGACATTACTGACTACAGTAGTAATTATAAATTGTATTTTGTAATATTTCATGGCCTTAGATTAAATTATGCAAGGTGTCTTATAAAAGTCTTAATTAATTTTGATATATTTGAGTTTGTTTGTGCATAGCATAATACTTTTTGAATTATGTGAATGACCTTAAGGTAACTTAGGTAGATCAGCAAAACTGAAGACTGAGAAAGGAGGCCATTTCCCAACTGTCATGATCCGTCCCTGTCTGTGTTGTTTATTCCTCCTTGTTTCCTCCCAGTCTGTTTTAGTTACTTAGTCCTAGTTTGTTTCACCTGTTGTCTTATTAGTCCTCCCTGTGTTTTCTGCCTCTGCTCCCAGGTGTTCCACGTTTCCTAATTACCCTCCCCACAGTATATATACCCTTCTGTGTCTGTCTGTCCTCGTCGGGTCGTTGTTGTCGCTACCTCCCCTAGTTCTCTGTGCTTCTCGTCTTTTTTTGGACAATTAATAAACATGGGCCGTAAGAGCCACAAACGCCGCTCCGCATCTGGGTCCTCCTTGAGCCTAAACATGACAGTACGACCCGACCAACTGGACCCAGCGGATTTCTATTCAGACTCACCTTTTTGTGGTTCGCGGCTGGCCCTCTGTCCGCCCGGAGTTGGGCCCCGTCGTCGTGAGGGGGGCGGCCTCCCCGCTCCTTGGGTTTTGGGCCATCGTGTCGCTCCTAAGCGCCCTCCTGGGAACACGGCTGCTGTTTCCCCAGCATTTCTCCTTGCCTCCATGTATGACGATTCGGAGGAGGAGGATGACGGTTTCCCGGATTTCTTTTCGGACTCCCTGGATGACGAGCTGGACTTCTGCAGCGGCGCCCAGGGTGCGCCGGTTTCTCCACGGCTTTCCGCCTCCTGGTCCGGCCGGTCGTCCTCCCTGGCCCCTTCCACCGGTCCTCCACCTGTCTCCGGTCCCTCTGAGGCTGGTCTTCGTCCTGCTTCTCGGAGTCGAGGGAGGAGGCGTCGCCGAGCTGCTCCATCTTCGCTTCAGGGGAGCTCCGCTTCCTCCTGCCGCCAGCAGCCAGTTTCGGGTCTGCCTCCTCAATCCCTTCGGCACCACCGGGTGTCGGTCTGTTCCCAGCCGGCCTGTCCTCGTCCACCTCTGCCGGTCTCGGCTCGCTGTCCTCCGCCGCAGGGGAGCGCGGCTTCCTCTCTCCTCTCTCTGGAGCGGGCCGCCCCTGGTGGCACTTCGGTGGCGGATGCTTGCCCCGGCGTCCAGCCTTCTGTTTCGAGCTCCCGGCCGCTGCAGCCCTCTTCCGCGGTCGCTTGCTCGGTGCGTCCGGCCGCGGGGCTTCACGCTGGCACCGGTGGAGGTGGCGCCATCTGGCGGCCGTCGACTGAAGCGGACTTTGAGGTGTTGTTTGGGGAATTCAGGAATGACTCTGGGATGCTTGAGAGCATCTTTGAACTCTATTATGAGTTCGTTCGGAACAAAGGAAAGAGTTCCGTAAGGAATGTTGAGCCCAGGTCCCCTGTGGAGACTGTATTTGAGCGCTCTTCAGAGGCTCACCTGGAACCCCGGTTCCGAGTTCCCTCCGAGGGCGTCCAGACGGATGCGCCTCGGTTCCGAGTTCCCTCCGAGGGCGTCCAGACGGATGCGCCTCGGTTCCGAGTTCCCTCCGAGGGTGTTCTGGAGAACACGCCTCGGGTTCCTGATTCCTCCGAGGGTGTTCTGGAGAGCCACGCCTCGGGTTCCTGATTCCTCCGAGGGTGTTCTGGAGAACACGCCTCGGGTTCCTGATTCCTCCGAGGGTGTTCTGGAGAGCACGCCTCGGGTTCCTGATTCCTCCGAGGGTGTTCTGGAGAGCACGCCTCGGGTTCCTGATTCCTCCGAGGGTGTTCTGGAGAACACGCCTCGGGTTCCTGATTCCTCCGAGGGTGTTCTGGAGAACACGCCTCGGGTTCCTGATTCCTCCGAGGGTGTTCTGGAGAACACGCCTCGGGTTCCTGATTCCTCCGAGGGTGTTCAGGCGAACACGCCTCCGGTTCCTGATTCCACCGAGGGTGTTCAGGCGAACACGCCTCGGGTTCCTGATTCCTCCGAGGGTGTTCAGGAGAACACGCCTCTGGTTCCTGACTCCTCCGAGGGTGTTCAGGGGAACACGCCTCTGGTTCCTGACTCCTCCGAGGGTGTTCAGGGGAACACGCCTCTGGTTCCCGACTCCGCCGAGGGTGTTCAGGGGAACACGCCTCTGGTTCCCGATTCCTCCGAGGGTGTTCAGGGAGACACGCCTCTGGTTCCTGACTCTTCCGAGGGTGTTCAGGAGAACACGCCTCGGGTTCCTGATTCCTCCGAGGGTGTTCAGGAGAGCACGCCTCGGGTTCCTGATTCCTCCGAGGGTGTTCAGGGGAACACGCCTCTGGTTCCTGATTCCTCCGAGGGTGTTCAGGAGAACACGCCTCCGGTTCCTGACTCTTCCGAGGGTGTTCAGGCGAACACGCCTCCGGTTCCTGATTCCTCCGAGGGTGTTCAGGCGAACACGCCTCCGGTTCCTGACTCCTCCGAGGGTGTTCAGGCGAACACCCCTCCGGTTCCTGATTCCACCGAGGGTGTTCAGGCGAACACGCCTCCGGTTCCCGACTCTTCCGAGGGTGTTCAGGCGAACACGCCTCCGGTTTCCGACTCCGCCGAGGGTGTTCAGGAGAACACGCCTCCGGTTCCTGCCTCTCCCGAGGGTGTTCAGGGGAACACGCCTCCGGTTCCTGCCTCTTCCGAGGGTGTTCAGGGGAACACGCCTCCGGTTCCCGACTCTTCCGAGGGTGTTCAGGCGAACACGCCTCCGGTTTCCGACTCCGCCGAGGGTGTTCAGGAGAACACGCCTCCGGTTCCTGCCTCGTCCGAGGGTGTTCAGGAGAACACGCCTCCGGTTCCCGACTCCGCCGAGGGTGTTCAGGAGAACACGCCTCCGGTTCCTGCCTCTTCCGAGGGTGTTCAGGAGAACACGCCTCCGGTTCCTGCCTCTTCCGAGGGTGTTCAGGAGAACACGCCTCCGGTTCCTGCCTCTTCCGAGGGTGTTCAGGAGAACACGCCTCCGGTTCCTGCCTCTGCAGAGGGTGTTCAGGAGAACACGCCTCCGGTTCCTGACTCTGCAGAGGGTGTTCAGGAGAACACGCCTCCGGTTCCTGCCTCGTCCGAGGGTGTTCAGGCGAACACGCCTCCGGTTCCTGCCTCGGCCGAGGGTGTTCAGGGAACACGCCTCCGGTTCCTGACTCGGCCGAGGGTGTTCAGGCGAACACGCCTCCAAGGCTCAAGGTTCCACGCCGCCGGCCTCCAAGGCTCAAGGTTCCACGCCGCCGGCCTCCAAGGCTCAAGGTTCCACGCCGCCGGCCTCCAAGGCTCAAGGTTCCACGCCGCCGGCCCCCAAGGCTCAAGGTTCCACGCCGCCGGCCCCCAAGGCTCAAGGTTCCACGCCGCCGGCCTCCAAGGCTCAAGGTTCCTCGTCGCCGGCCTCCTCGTCTGCAGGTTCCTCGTCGTCGGCCTCCTCGTCTGACGGTCCCTCGTCGTCGGCCTCCTCGTCTGCTGTTTCCTCGTCGCCGGCCTCCTCGTCTGCTGTTTCCTCGTCGCCGGCCTCCTCGTCTGCTGTTTCCTCGTCGCCGGCCTCCTCGTCTGCTGTTTCCTCGTCGCCGGCCTCCTCGTCTGCTGTTTCCTCGTCGCCGGCCTCCTCGTCTGTTGGTTCCTCGTCGCCGGCCTCCTCGTCTGTTGGTTCCTCGTCGCCGGCCTCCTCGTCTGTTGGTTCCTCGTCGCCGGCCTCCTCGTCTGTTGATCCCTCGCCGCCGGCCGCCACGTCATGGGTCTTCTGGGGACTGTGGTTTTGTCCCTCCGTCCTGGACCCCCTCCTCCCGCCCTGGCTTGAGTTTCCTACTTGGTGCGCCAGGTGGCGCACCTTGAGGGGGGGGTATTGTCATGATCCGTCCCTGTCTGTGTTGTTTATTCCTCCTTGTTTCCTCCCAGTCTGTTTTAGTTACTTAGTCCTAGTTTGTTTCACCTGTTGTCTTATTAGTCCTCCCTGTGTTTTCTGCCTCTGCTCCCAGGTGTTCCACGTTTCCTAATTACCCTCCCCACAGTATATATACCCTTCTGTGTCTGTCTGTCCTCGTCGGGTCGTTGTTGTCGCTACCTCCCCTAGTTCTCTGTGCTTCTCGTCTTTTTTTGGACAATTAATAAACATGGGCCGTAAGAGCCACAAACGCCGCTCCGCATCTGGGTCCTCCTTGAGCCTAAACATGACACCAACCAGGTAAAGAGGCCAAATGGGACCCTGAACTAGATGCAACAATTCAAAGTAAAAACACTCTAAAATGTAAATTGCATTCATCTGCACCTCAAGATTCCCCCCCAAAAAGGTAACTGTGAGACTTTAAAAACTCAGGAAGAATGGTTTTACACAACAATGGTACCCAGGTGTCTAGATTGCACATGCATTGGCGTCCATTCATCCGAGAGACCTGCCAGCTCTGGCTCCCTAAGTAACACATTTTTAACTGCTTTTAAATTATTGTTCATCACTAGTTTAAGCTGTTTTTAACACCACTAACTTTTAGTTATGCAACCCAAATAATCTCAAACAGTTCGCAAAATCCCCACCTCTAGCAAATCATACAGTCACTCCATTTCCAACCACTATTAATGTGGCACTTTTAAATGTTTGCTCTGTGGTGAATAAAACTTTTATAGTAAATTATTTGATTTTAGACCATAATCTTCAGTGTTTATTATTAACAGAAACATGGCTGAATGAATAGTGAATAGTAAAAGGGGAGGGAAGGACTGCTTTTATATGTTCATCAACCTTTTCTGCCAAACCTGTTTTATTCAGTAATTCTACCTCTTTTGAATATACTGCATCTGTTTTTAGCACTCCTCAGATTTTATGTGTGACAGTTTATAGGCCTCCAAAAGAGAGTGCACTTTTTGTTCAAAAATTTTCAGCGTTTTTATCAATTTTGCACAACTCTTATGAAATGATAATTTTAGCTGGGGATTTTAATCTACATATAAATAACCTTGTAGATCCCCTATCAAGAGATTTATTTTATATTTTGAATTTATGTGGATTTTAGTGAACATGTCATGCAGCCGACTCACAACAGAGGACACACAATGAACTTGGTCAACACATACGGTCGGTCCACCACTGTGTCCTCTGTTGTTGACTTGGCTGTCTCTGACCATTACTGTGTGTTTTTTTTAAATCACTAGTTCCATTCAACTAGAAACCTCTGTGGGAACCGTCAGAAAACATAATCAAACCCCTGAAATGGCTGCAAGTTTTCTTGAAGTTTTTAAAAAGTTTCCTCCCATACCTCTACCTGCCCCCTGTGATTTTATTGTAAATTATTTTAACAGTAGGCTTCAATACGCTCTTGAACTGATGGCTCCACTTAGAGTTGTAAACACACGTTCAAAACATACAAGACCATGGAGAAACAAAGACCTCAAAAATTAAAGAAGAATTACAGGGTGGTAGAGAGAAAATGGGTGAAAAACAAAATAACAATAAATCATCAAATACACATAGAATGTCTCACATCATACAATACCGCTGTAAGAGATTTGAATGAATACTTTTCTAGAATCATCTCAGAACATAAAAATAATCCCAAAATTCAGTTTTCGACTATAGCCAGCATTCTAAATCACACCTCAAATGTATTTCAGAAAACCCTGTAAAACACTCTATGAGGAGTGTGCAGTCCACTTCACAGGGAAGGTAGGCACTATCAGCTATAATATTTTATCTTTTCAAACTAAAATGGTTTTAGACAATCTAAGTGTGTGTCTTTACCAGAGAAACACTGGACAGTTTTGTCCTGGTATAAGCTGGGACCCTAGATGAAGTTGTCTCCTCAGTGAGACCCACCATAAGGGTTTTGGACCGGATTCCAACCCTAAACTTTAAGCAATTTCAGTCAGGTTTCAGGGTGAACCACATCACTGAGACGACCCTCCTGAAGATTTTTTTTTTTTTTTTAACGTGTCCTGTCCAGCAGTATGCTACTCAGAATTGGTGTCTGAGTACCAAGTACAAGCCCAACAGTTTTACTTTCCCAAGCAGAGTATTACAGCTTCGCTGTAGTACGCCACTTGATGTATATGTATGAAAAATCTTTATTAGTGATTACTGTGGGTTCAATTTCCTGACGTCATGGACATTAAACTGAGACAAGAAGGAAGAAAGGAAGAAGGTGAAGAAAAGAAACCGGACCAGCAGAGGTGCGAACCGACGACACAAGACAGGGAGGCAAACAAAGAACACAAGAAAACATCCCAGTCCTCCACCTCTGCCGGACGGCAGAGAAACAGTAATACAAAACAAAAACGACAAACTGTACAGAACCAAACCAATAGTTCGGATCTAGTAGAATAAACTAAGAATTACACATTCACTACACACAAGCATTGATTAATGAACATAATACAACTGTTTCTGGTAAGCTCCTGTGAACAACTAACTAATGATGATAACCTCAGCTTAAGATTTTAAATGATTTTAGATTAAACTTCAATGCTCAGAAGGTGACAGTGTTGGTTCTACTGGATCTAAGTGCTGCCTTTGATACAGTAGACCACACTATTCTTTTAACTCATTGAAAATGGATTGGCCTCTTTGATGCTGTTCATAAATGGTTTACAACATATCACACAGACAGGACTTTTATGGTAAGTTTAGATAACTGCTCGCCTAAGGTCTACAAGATCACCTGTGGTGTGCCCCAGGATTTGATTTTATGCCCAGAGTTTTTTAAAATGTATATGCTGCCTCTTGGCAGTGTCATCAGAAGACATGGAATTAATTTCCACAGTAATGCTGACAATAACGAGTTGTATATCTCAATTCCACAGTTACACTGACGACACACAGTTGTATATCTCCATGTCTCCTGATGACAAATGGCCAACAGATGCACTTTTTAACTGTTTTTAGACATCAAATCCTGGATGGCAGAAAACTTTTTCCAGCTCAATCAGGACAGAACTAAAGTTATAGTCATTGGCCCCAAGGTTGAGAGGGAGAAGCTTTTACCAGATCTACAATCACTGTCTTTTAATTTGTCTTTAAAGTGAAGAACATGGGCATGATTTTTGACTCATTTCTGACTTTTTATCCCACACATTAAAAATATTACTGAAATAGGTTTTTATCACCTAAATAATATTGCCAGATTCTCTCTCGGGCCAATACAGAAACACTAATGGATGCTTTTATTACCAGTAGAATAGATTACTGTAATACCCTACTTTCTGGTCTCCCCAAAAATACTATCTCAGGTTTACAGCTCCTACAAAACTCAGCAGCAGGTGTCTTTATAAAGACCAGGAGGCGGGAATATATTACACAGATCTTTAAATCATTATATTGGCTCCCTGTAAGTTTCAGGATAGATTTGAAGGTTCTTTTAATGTTTTTTTAAGTGTCCTAAAGGTCTTGGGCCTTCGTATTATTCAGAACTTCTTGTATCATATGCATTCCGCAGGCTCCGTGCTCCTCTGGCAATTGTCTCCTTATCATCCCTAATGTCAGGACACCCTCACAGTGAGGCATCTTTCAAGCATTATGGACCTCACCTCTCGAACAGGGTTGTGGTCAGTTGTGGCTACCTGGGTGCTGTCCAGGTATCGTTTGTATGTGGGGTCATTTTAATCTGTAGAGCACTTTGAGATGCTATGTTGTGTGGGTTCGTATGGAGTTTGCATGTTCTCACCGTGCATGCATGGGTTTCCTCAGGGTACTCCGGCTTCCTCCCACAGTCCAAAAACATGACTATCAGGTTAATTGATCACTCTAAATTGTCCTTAGGTGTGGGTGTGTGCGTGCATGGTTGTTTGTCCTGTCTGTTTCTATGTGGCCCTGTGATGGACTGGAGACCTGTCCAGGGTGTACCCCGCCTCTCGCCCGTTGACAGCTGGAGATAGGCACCAGCCCCCCCGCGACCCATGGAGGACTAAGCGGTTCAGAAAATAGATGGATGGATCAAACTCAATAGATTTGTGTAAATGTGTCATGGGATTTCAGCACCCTGGACAGTTCCAAGTCCTACACTCTCCAGTTTGTTACCGGGAACCATGCCCTGCAGGGTAAGCTGCCCCACCTTTCTCTGTGTGTGCTTCACACAGGTGTTCTGGTTCATGCTGATGACAATGATCTGGCTCGACTATATGAGCCTCCAGTTGTCAGATGTTCAGGGGCACAGATCTGTGCTGCTATCCCCACTGCTTCCGTGATCTTAGAGAGGAGATCACTAGTTAGATCCCTGGTGTGGTGTCCTGGCTTCCTCGTTTAGTTCATGTCTAAAGCAGGTTCTAGAGTTGATTAAGTCATTGTTTGATGTTTGCTATAGAGCAAAGCTTCTGAATTTGAATTACCTTGTTGTATTACCTTGCCTTCTGGAATTGTTTATTCAGTTTAGTATGTTACTTTATTCATCCTTGATTTTTTTGTTTGTTTGGTTATCCTTTTCTCTATGTACAATATTATGCATTTACCTCTTGCAGAACTCTTTTTTAATTACACTTATTAAATACTGTCAAATATTGACTCCTAGGACAAGTCAGCACCTATACTATTTGAGTCACATTTATTCTCCTCACTGAAGCACCTTTTTACTACATCTTTATGGGAGTTGGTAAAATGCTGGTTTTAAATTCACTACCCACAAGTAAAAAATATGGAAAAAAGTACATCTCACAGGATTTAAGGTTGAGTGGATGGCTGGAATTTACCATCAGATATAACCCTGTTCACTCCGCCTGCTTTATTTAAGTATTAAAATGTAAGTGGATGGAGTTTTCTATCCATTTTATGCATTTGTGTAATGTTTATTTTTGTCTATTCTCAGGAACTTTGCGGCTTCTGATCCAAAGTCAACAAATGGAGCAATACCACTGTCAATGTAGTGTATAGTATAGCTAATGTTAAATTGCAAAAAGGGTTAATATTGGATACGATTGAATTTGTCATTACTTTTCATTTGGGTTTTTCTATTAAGGGGAAAACTGCACCCTCTCTTGGTAGTCAGTTGTGAGAAATGCAGTGGGCTTGTAGGCCAAGTTTACCATTCTGTGAGAGACGGCTCAGGGTGAGTTCACAAACATTACTCTGTGGTAAAATATTTATAGTATTCTTCATTATCTACTCAGATTAAAAAAACACTCTACTTCATTCCGTCTCCTGTTATTCATGTTATTAAATCGACACAGAGAAAATACATGTAGAAGGAACAAAGAGAACAGGGTTAAATCTGAATTGGACCATGATGGATTGGTATACAACCAAGTTCAGTACAGTTAGACAATCAGCAAAGCGGAAGCAAGAGACAGTGACTGTAATTACTGCACAGACCATCTCTGTCTAATTTGTCTTTTTCACAGATAATACATTGTGAAGATTTTCATCACCATGTTCACTAAGTTCTTCTGAATTCAAGAGCTAAGGCCATATTGTTTTCCAACCACATTAACTTAATAAATGTGTTGAAAGCATTGCCTGTAAATGGATTTTACGATTGAAATGAAAACGAGAAAATACTTTTAACAAAATGCTGTATATACCACTGTCTTACAGGCCCTGTATTGAAAAGATTAGGTGAAATGTATACCACAGTTATCAGTGGTCATATTATTGTACATCCATGCAGTATTCACATGCATATTTATGATAGAACTGACAGACACAATTGAAAAATATTTTATAAAATCAGTCAATAGTATAATCCATTATCAAAGAGAGTCAAATATTCTTGGAGGATGCTTCACAAAATGAGAGGTGGAGGAAGACACGGAAAAAAGATGGAAAAAAGAAGCTGACTTCAGCATTCCCTCTCTCTGTCCTGCTGCTCTCATCATCCTCCCTTCTTTCCCCAGTGTCTTCTTCTCTCTAATTAAAGAAAGAAGGGTTATAAATTAATGCTAAGAAAGGGGAAGGGTTTGAGTTTATTGACTGGTTGAGAAAGAGGATGCTGAATATGCTTGGATTTAAAACCAGATAAAACATCCACACAATGATAAGACTGTTGAGAAAAATGCGGGGATGTGATCCGACAGTCAAGCCAGTGGGAGGATAAAGTGATAGGGCTGCCAAGATAACCACCACTATAGGTCAATATTTTTATGGACAACTTTATTTGAATCTTGAATGCACTGTATTGTGTTTATAAGTTATTTTTGACATGCGTCTCTATTTACCTATCCATCTCTTCATTTTAGTTTTCCGCCAAAAAAAAAAAACATTGTTCAAGGCTCCCATTCTGAACACCTTCTCTGTGCCAGTCTCATGGGGAGAGTTATCACTGTGGCAAGATGCATTATGGGAGAATGAGTTCCTAATAGCGTGGAGAAACCCATTCAGTCATAAAACAGTATCTGTCACTCCTGTCAGACAAAATTACGTCGGTAAAATGGATTCTGTTCTCCCGCTCAAACTCTTGCTCTGAGTCTTCGGTTGTGGACCTGTGCACGAGAACTGTTTGTGTGTTGCGTCCGCCTGCGTGCATCAGGGTGCAAGTGCGTGTCAGCGTCTGTGAGTGCAAAACGAGGGCAGAGAGAAAGAGGAAGTGTGAGAGGAGACTAATCACTGATTTATATTGTTTTCCCCTTTCAAGTGCAGTTCTTTTATTGAGATTCAAAGAACAGTGTCGCCTGCAAATAAAATAAAATAAAATCCTTCCTGTGATTATGCGTTGACCTGGAAGTGTGGGTGTACACACAGTGGTTTTGTGTGTCTGCTCTACATATTGTGATTCTTCAAGCACAAATCCCTTGTTGTCTGTAATAATTATTTTTTGAACTGGATGCAAACTCTGTGGCAGTTTCAGAAGCAATTTGCACACTCCCTCCGCTATGCTGTAACAAAAGTTGTTTTTAAAAGGTAAGTACAGTTTTCTCATCCAATTAGTAAAGTTACCCTGAAAACACAAACTTTTATTGTAGGTGTGGTTATTATATATAATAAGTCAAAGATATAAGCAAAGTGCACAGTATTCTGTATGTTTGCAAATGTCCACATATATATATATATATATATATATATATATATATATATATATATATATATATATATATATATATATATATATATATATATAGATAGATAGATAGTTTGTTTATTTACTTGCAGAACATTAATTTTGTTAAGTGTTGTGATTGGGTTTGAAATACAACCATAGTGTAACCATGTTATCATTAAGATAATCTATTCCAAAAATTAAATCTTAAGGCAAACCATCACAGCTGCATATTACATAAACAAATAAGTGAGTTTCTAAAACATTCGATATCTTTTCATTAGGATGATTTGGGATAATCCAAGGCCCTTTATACACATAATCCTCCCAATCTGTGATACATGCAATACTGCAAAAAAATATCATACTTAGACTCCTGAATGTTCTCCACTTTCACAATGGTGGTAGTATATGATGTGGTTATGTTTTTTAGACACAACTGAGCATGGTTTAAATGACACAGCCTATACCCAAGTATTGCTGTTGACCATGTCCATCCCTTTTTGACCTTACTGTGCTCATCTTCCGATGGGTAATTATAGCAGGATAATGCACAATGTAACAAAGCTCAAACCGTCTCATATTTCTTAATTAAACATGATAATGACTAAGCTATACTCCAGTGATCTCCCCAGTCACCAGATCTCAGTCTACTATCACCGTTGGGATGTGGTGGACCAGGAGAGTTCACAAATATGCATTAATTACATGATGCTGTCAGCATGGTCAGATTTCTCTGAGGAATGACTGACACGTTTTTGACTCAACTCCTTGAGTCAAAAACTCCCCCAGAGTTGTTATGTAAGTGTAACTTTACGTACTTTTTCACGAAAATGTCAGCTAATGACATGCATGGCTGTGTTTGTGATGTCGCTATGCTGTTCCACCAGAGATTGGAGATTTTTGCATGCGCGATTAAATTGCTGTTTTTATCCTTCAACCTTAGTGGGGCTCCTGCGCGAGGGCAGCTGCTCGTGAGCTCTCTGAGCATAGAGAGAAACTGATGTTAGCACAGTTGATACGTTCTTTCTGTTGTTTCAATCCTAAAATTTAATCAGTTGTTTATTCTCCCACCACTGACATTTTCTAAAATTGTTTATCTAAATCCGCCCATAACTTTTTGAGTTATGTTGCTAACAGATAGATAGGCAGATGGAGATGATAACATTACTTCCTGGCTAAGATAATTTTACAGCAAAAGGGGTTCAAGCAAGATGTACAGTTTTAGAGCAATGATTGAGTTTTTAGTATTACAGTACATGGGGATTAAGTTAGATGTGCCTGAAATGATGAATATGCTGTAACAGCAGCAGTGCCATAACTACTGTATGTTGCAGAGGAAGCACATATGGATGCTTTAAAGTTTGAGTATTAGCTACATGCTAACTCTTGACACTTGTAGGGGTTAGCTACATCTACTGTATGTCTCTTTACATTACCTTGTCTCTTATTTAACACCGGTTGCGGTGTGTCAATCGCTCATTCTTTTCCTCTCACTACCTATGCCGAAGTCTTTATCTCTGATCCTTCTTTTACCATTTGGTATTGCTCTCCTCTCCCTCTCTATTTATCTTCAAACCCAGGAAAACATATTTGATATTTCTAAAGCATATCCATATTTTAGTGCATGTACAGATTGATTTTTTTCCCATTTGATGATCATGTAAGTCGCTTTTTGCCAGTGATTTCTAGAGCATGTGTGGGACTGCAGTACCAGGTTGAGACAGAAAAGCTCCCAATTATGTTTCCACTTTGGGTGTTAGTCTCTCTCTTTGGGTTTCAGAGTAATTTTCTGCACCATAGAGAAGTGGCACTGATCAATTTCATAGACTCTCTGTTTACAACATACTACTTGTTCTCGGCACACTAACAAAGGGTTGTGTGTGTGTGTGCTTGTGTCAGCATGAAATATGACAAAGCTGCTCCAAAAGATTGTATAACACTGTGCTAACACTGTTGCTGCAAACAAAGCTCACACAGGAAGATATGACCTAAGGTATATCCAGACTGATTGTAGCACAGGTCTCACCAATAGTGTTTCTGTTGAGGTGCTAAACAGCAAAAATACGCCCATGCACACACAAGAGGGTCGTGACCCTTTGCCAACCTGATAACAGACGTCTCAAGTTTTGATTAACTCTGCTCTTTGGTGCTATATGAGAGCCCCGCATCAGAGTGCAAGGATTATTGGTCTTAGAGACAAATGGGAAAGAGGACAGGAAGGAGGTGTGTGTTTGTGTGTGTGTTTCGGTTGGAGGGGGGGGGGGGGGGGGGGGGGGTGTTCACAATAGAGTAAAAAAGTAAAGACTCAGGCAGAAAAGTAAGTGTGGAGATCTAAAAATGACAAATAAATTGGATAATCTGACAGGGGATTGAAAAAAAAAAGAATAAACCAATTTACAATCAATATTATTCTTTCTTTCCATTAACCTCAGTGTTTCCCACAGATTTGAAAGCAATGTGTGGTGGTGGGGTTACTGCACGCTTGTGACTATAGTTAACTTTCTAAAGATTGCGCAATCGCTTGTTTGCCAAGGGTCGGGACCTACAGTAACATCAACACTATGAAACTA
>JAPXFQ010002841.1:2010000-2246297 GCA_028564705.1 Apricaphanius iberus
GCTTTGGAATATACTTTGAAACTAGATGTTTATGTGGTTTTTAAGGCTATGAAACAGGATCTGGTAATGCCTGTTGTGAGGACTGAGGGGGGTGAGGACTACACCGGAGCAACTGTCATTGAGCCACAGAAAGGGTAAGTACATGTACTGGTTGTTCGGGCTACTGTGTCCAAAGATCCTCTGCTCTCTGTTAAGTAAAAATTTGTCATGTTTTTCTTTAAAGGTGTTTCTATTGTTTTCTTTTGTAGGTACTACAGCGTACCTATTGCCACCCTGGACTTTTCCTCCTTGTATCCGTCCATCATGATGGCTCACAATCTGTGCTACACCACCTTGCTGCAGAAGGGCTCTGCTGAGAAGCTGGGGTGAGCATTTTCATTCTGTCGACAACCCACATCAAGAAATGCACAAGAAGTCTGTTAATTAAAAGGGAAACATCGGTTAGAGCAGCTAGGTTGCTGTTACAACAACACTCTTCAGCGTGGAAGATGTTTTTTGGGGGAAGAAAACATGAAATAAATTCCCTTCTATATCTGTGATTAAAACGAATTCAGAGGAGTAAAAGTATTTACAAGGGGACGATTTTCTTCAAACTTTTGAGGTATTTGCAGTTCCCTAAGGCTAGTAAAGTGATATTTTAAGTAGGTAACAGGAAGGATTAACACAAAAGTTGCTCTTTCTGAGCTTTCAGCCTTTTTTGTTGTTGATCTTGCTGGATTTTGAAACTTTGAGAGCATTTTTTTTTTTAGCTGTCAAAATTAAATTAAATTAAGGATCTTTATTTAATGTACAGAAATTAACCCCTCTGCTGGCAATGCTAGTTATGCAGACACAGGGTTTTTCCTGCGTTCAAATTTGCGTGGAGGCTGCCTCCACCTAATTTGCTTGCCGCCCCAGCCTGATATCGCTCTGCCGCCAGCTATATGGATGTTATTTTAACTTTAGTTGCTGCGTTGCGCCACTATGGGACGCTGTACCAGCAGCGGTGTGCTGGGGGAAACGCAGAAAAAGATAACATTGTTTTCCATAGTGTAAAAATGGGGTTTTCCCGCTAGTTGGTGCTATCGGCGTCCTGATTTCCCCTCTGCTCTTCAACCAGGTAAATGTTTTGTTTTTTGCATCCAAGCATGTCATATTAAACATCCTTGGCTTAGAGTAACGTTAATGGATTTTAGCGTTACAGATATGACCTGGGAAAATCAGCCACTACTTTAAAAAACAACCTCAAGGATAGTCAGGAATCCAGGTGAAACTGCAGACAATTTATCGTAACAAGCAGTTAAAAGGTAATCATAGATTGGACAAGATATAAAAATTGCAGGCAGGCACTGGCGAGGGTCAGAATCGTCATAATGCAGGACAGGACACTTTTTATGACGAGTTTGTTCTTATCAAAACCTGAAACCTGGTTCATAACAGCCACGGAGCGCCGTGAAATGATCATATTGGCGTCTGACCTACTTTTTATGTCAGCTGCGAGCGATCAGTGTCATTTGTGAAACTAAAGGCAATTTATCTAAATAAAGTACTGCAGATTACAAATGCGATCATATTTATGGATCTAAACAGATTATAGAGATAATATAGAGAGCGTCCCTTCTGTCTAATTCACTTGGAAACAGAAAGAGAAAATATATTTATTAAATGTGAAGAGTAGATAAACAAATATGTGTATTTCAACAGTAAACACTCCTCTCTACTACCGCGCACACTGTCATGTTTTCTTTCTGCGCAGATGCTACTTTCAAGACTTTTACAGACTCCTTTCTGCTCCAAAACCTTTCTGCAATGTTGCAGAAACTGTTTCAAGATGCAAAAAATACATGATCTAAATGTCATAGGTCTGGCGGAAGTTATTTATTTATTTTTTTATTTTTTTATTTTTTTACTGTGGATGGGTGAAAATTATTAATATCATATTTTTGGTTGACTCCCACTTTCCATTGTGTGGAGACAGTCTGAAAATCTTCCATCTTTGCGCTGAATGCAGATTATTCTCACTATCTCAGCATCCAGCGCTCCCAGAGAGAGACTTGATTTGTCCACCTGAAACAGCAGATTAGCTGCAGGAACCCGTTCTATTACAGGACTCTGAATTGTAAATTAGGTTGAAGTTTCTCTGCAGAGAACGGACAAAAACAGCAAAAGTTGCAAAGGTAATGCATTTTACTGTTGCACTAATTCTTCTGGGGTGAATACGTATAAATCTGCCATCATTGTGCTATATGTGGATTTTTATTTGCCATCTGAGAAACAACACGTAATCCTTTGGCTTTCAAATGTTATTAATTGAATAAAGATGCGATTTTCAACACCTTTTTATACCTTCAGTGTTTATTGTGATGAAACGTGAAACAGAATAATAATAGCCTATGAATAGTTAATAATTAAAGTTAATAATAATAGTTAATGTCTGGCGTCCAGATGTGTGGACAAATCCCTACAACTTAATGCACTTTCAGTTTAAAGTTGGCTCCTTATTTTTGTATGTATATTGTTTTAATAAAAGAATGCTTTAACATGATAATTGTCATATTCTCATTAGAACGCTTAACTAAAAAATAGGTTGCCTTTAAAAATGTGAGTCAGTTGAATGCACAGAATTCATGCATGTGTTGGTGCATGGTCAGGATGGTACCACCTCTGCCTCAATTTGAGCCAGGAAAAACCCTGCAGACAGCTCAATAAGATGCCAAAGACTGTTTAAAAATTCAATTTCTGTAAAAAAAAAAACAAAAACAAAAAAAATTTTTTTTTAATGACTACTTACTGCAGGGGAGATAAGGAAATATTTTGAATGCTATCTGTGAAGTTGTAAAAATCAGCCACAGGCTTTGTAACAGCAGTTTGTTGCAAGGGTCATTAATTAAATTGGTTTGAATAACACATTTTCCCACACCAAGTCTTTTGTTAATTGCTTTTCATAGTTTTTATATGTTTGTATGTCTGCAGACTGTCACCGGATGATTTCATCAAGACCCCCACAGGTGATCAGTTTGTGAAGAGCTCTGTGAGAAAAGGTCTTCTTCCAGAGATCCTGGAGAACCTGCTCTCTGCCCGAAAGAGGTCTGAAGTACTTTATAACTAAAAGAAGCTAATAGTCTGAATTAAGATGGCATACATTAGAAGTTGCATTGCTCTACAGCTGTCATTTAATAGTTTTGGTACCCAGTCTTATATAGGATGCTCCATGAACTGAATACTGCAATGTTTTGTCTGGGTGTGTAAATCACTTGGCTGGATATATTTCAGCTCTGATGTTTGTTCCCACGTGTCCCCGCAGGGCTAAAGCGGAGCTAAAGAAGGAAACCGATCCTTTCAAGAAGCAGGTGCTGGATGGTCGACAGCTAGCCTTGAAAATCAGCGCAAACTCCGTGTACGGCTTCACTGGGGCCCAGGTGGGGAAACTGCCCTGCTTGGAGATCTCACAGGTGAGCATTTTCTGTTCTAAGACTGATCGGATAGGAAGGCACCAGCCTGGATGCAGTTGTTCAGTTCAGTGTTGACCTTGATCTGCTGCTTTGTTTTTGGTTCAGCGGAGTTTTGAGCCTTTTGCCATGTTTCTGTTGTGCACAGATGTGAAGCTAGAGCAGGAACGGTAAACGACAGAGATGTGGGGTTAAGATAAGGAACCACAGAACAGGTGGAGATCGGGACGTTCAGACGAAACAAGATATTTACATCAAAATTCTTTCTTATTGTTGGAATTTAAATCAGGTTAAGCATTTCCTCTTTCAGCTTGGTTTAATTCACTGAAGTTATTTATATTTACTAAATGCTGCAATAACAAGACCAGATGTGTTTTAGAGTCAGAAGTTTACATACACTAAAGCTACTTTGTCTTTGAACAGTTTGGGAAAGCCCAGACGATGATATCACGGCCGTTGTTTGGTTCTGTTTATATCTCAAACATGCTGCTTCTTTCTATAACATTCGAAAGAAAAATCAGGCAAGATATGAAGAGAATTGTGAACCTCAACTTGTCGGTTCATCTTTTAGAACAGCTTTCAGATGTCTGAAGGTTCATCTGTTCAAAAAACTATGAGGGTGTGAACGGCATGATAATTTTCCCGCTGCATCATGTTCAGAAATATTATGAATTCTCAGTTCTAGATATTAAAAACTGTTGGTTTGGAGCAAAAGACCTTGTGAAGGTGCTGACTGAGGCTGTAAGAAAGCGTCGCAAACCTAAAACCCCAGCCTGATGGTTAAATAAGAGGGCGGTGCTATCGTATTGTGTGGGTGGCATTACAAGGTAAGAACATAACGTGGAAATGTTGAAGAAACATCTGAGGACATCAGCCAGATGATGAAGATGAAACTTGGGCACAAATGGGTCTCCTAAATGGACACTGATGCTGATCACACCGCTAAATGATCAAGTGGCTAAAGGACAAAAAGAGTCAATGTTGGAGAGGTCATCGCAAAGTCCTGATGTCATAAAACACGAGTGTTTAGAGCTGAAGAGCTGTGCCATCAGTTTACAAACCTAACTTATTTATTCCGGTTCAGCCTGGAGGAATGGGCCAGCTTACTAGGTCATCCAGTTTAAAAGGGAGTTCTACATAACGCAAAGGAAACGCTTGTAGAAATGGAATCGATTCACAAGTTCAAAAATCGATGTGAGTTTTTAGAATAGTTGACCCTTTTTACAGCTGAAATGGGAAGGAAAAGTCCAGATGGCCATTTTAAGTTTTGTGTCTGAAAGCGTTAATGAAGTTTCCCATGGTGAACTGTTACTCACCAGGTGTTAAGTCATTGAATTACACGCATATAATTAAGACATTAGTTTTAAAAAATTGTTTTAATAGCACTGATTAATGTCGATATCGAACTGGATCGGACTGAATCGAATCGATTCTTAACATTTGAATCGATACCCAGCCCTACTTAAAACCTTTGGTGCTTACTGGCATTAATACAAAAAAGGGGACTCCATTGATTGATTCTCTAAACGATTGTTAATTCCAACACCTGAAACTAGTGTATGGTGAGAAACCTTTTCTAAAGTTTACCTTTATCTCTCCCAGAGTGTCACTGGCTTTGGAAGACAGATGATTGAGAAAACCAAACAGCTGGTGGAGTCCAAGTACACAATTTCCAACGGCTACCAAGCTGATGCCAAGGTGAGGCAGATCTTTGCGTTCCTATTGCTGATGTACACATTTATGGGTTTTTTTCTCTTCATGATTATTATTAATTTAAGCAGAATTGTAGGAATGATATAATTGTCCCTTTTCAGGTGGTTTATGGGGACACAGACTCCGTCATGGTCAAACTTGGAGTTACAACCGTTAAGGAGGCCATGGAAATTGGGAGGGAAGCAGCTGAGTGGGTGTCGTCTCATTTTATTCAACCCATCAAGCTGGAGTTTGAGAAGGTAACATTTTTCCTTTCAAAAGAACCAATTAGCTTAATGTGATTTAGATCAGTGTAATCAAGTCTGCAGTGGTAATTCTGATGTAACTTAATTCAAGCTTAAAGTTGGATGAAATTTCTGAGACTTTACAAGTTTTGCATTCAGTAATGTCTTAAACAGTGTTGGGCAAGTTACAAAGAAATTGTAAGATATTTCTCATTACTAGTTACAGTGTCAAAAATGTAATATGTTTGCATTACATATTACTGTCTTAAAAATGTAACTGAGCTACACTACTTTAAGTTACTTTTGGCAAAACATCTTAAATATCTAACACACTTCTAACCACCGTAACTTATAAATGTATATTTTACATAAGTGTCACACCAAAAATACTGTATTTTTAACACTATTTTATTAAAATTAAGTCTCAAGTTCCTTTGCATGGCTTCTATTTCATGGTAATGTTTGTTCAATCTAATCAAAAGAAGGTGCTGAAAGTGCTCATCACAAAGATGGTTGACAAAGATGAGACTCCGATGTCTGAAGTCTTACAACAGATGGTTAGGAAAACAGTGTGAATAATGTTTAAATATACAGTCCATCTTTTCCTCAGCCATCCTGATTCTCTGTTTTAGTTTTGAGCAACAGGAAGTGGATCTTGTTCTACCGTATCCAACTTGATTTGGTCTGTTGCATTACTTGGCCAGAAAAACTATTTAAAATGCGCTTGTAACTTGAGTTACTGAAATTGTAACTAGTAACATATTGCTGTATATTTTGTAAGTAATGCATTACATTACTCAGTTACTTAAAAAAAAGTAATATATTCCTTAAACTCATTACTTTTGTATGGCATTACTCCCAACACTGGTCATAAATAACTAACTGTGTCACTTTATAGCATACTTTAACAAGTCTATAGCTGTTTTTTCATAATATTGCTATGCCTAAATATCTATTTTTTTCCATTTTACTTTTATATAGATGGTTCTTGCAAAGTAAATTCTGAAATGTAAAAAAAAAAGTAAAGGTTAAAAAAATAGTAATGCCAAATTAGATTCTATTTCTGATTTCAGAGCCTGTGTAACAAACACCTGCGTTCTGATCTCCACAGGTGTACTACCCATACCTGCTGATCAATAAGAAGCGCTATGCAGGCCTGTATTTCTCTTCCAGTCCAGACACGCACGACAAGATGGACTGTAAAGGCATTGAGACAGTCCGCAGAGACAACTGCCCTCTAGTGGCCAATCTTATCAACACATGTCTGCAAAAGATCCTCATTGACAAGTACAGTCTACGTATATTTGCTGCATAGATGACCTCAGTTGCTCTTATTTTTAAGCATCAAAGTTAGCAGAAATCGCGTTTTAGTCGTGTTTTCATGTTTCTTTAGGGATCCTCAGGGTGCTGTGGAACATGCAAAAGAAGTGATCTCAGACCTGCTGTGCAATCGCATTGACATCAGTCAGCTGGTCATCACTAAGGAGCTAACGCGGACAGCCCAGGAATATGCTGGCAAGCAGGCACATGTGGAGCTGGCCGAAAGGTTTGATTGTTTTATTAACTTTCTCTTATTTCAGTTGAGGTTTAGAAGAAAATAAAAAAAATCTTGTTTATGCAGAATTTTCTTTTTTCTTTATCACATCAATAAAATTTTACAGGATGAGGAAAAGGGATGCAGGTAGCGCCCCAAACCTGGGAGACAGAGTTCCCTACGTCATCATCAAGGCTACAAAGGGAGTAGCAGCTTACATGAAGTCAGAGGTGGGTGAAATATGACCCTTGTGGTTCATTCCCTTTCTCACACATTTCTGTCTGGTGGCGTTTCTAAATCATGCTAATTTCAGGACCCAATCTACGTGCTGGAGAACAATATTCCCATCGACACACAATACTACCTAGAGCAGCAGCTGTCCAAACCACTCATGAGGATATTTGAGCCCATCCTGGGGGAAACCAAGGCGGAGAGCGTCCTGCTAAGTATGGCAACTCCAGATAAAAATCAACTTTTTTCCCCATTAGAAAAGGTTGATTAATCATGAGATAAAACTATAGTTTTTTCCCCACAATTATGCACTATACTGGGTTGATTTATCACTTCAAAATTGAAGTTTCTCTTAAGGTGAGAAAATTCAATTCAGTTTATTTATATAGCGCCATTTCACAACAGATGTCATCTCAAGGCACTTTACAAAAAGAGTTATTACAATACAATGTTTAGTGTAGAAATTACAGAACCACAGAAGATTGCGTCGTGGAATTCTCAGCAATCCCTCATACTGAGCAAGCATGCAGCGACAGTGGGAAGGAAAAACTCCCTTTTAACAGGAAGAAACCTCCGGCAGAACCAGGCTCAGCACAAGCGGTTATCTGCCGCGACCGTCTGGGGTGTGAAAACTTTTTCGAGTCTGATCGAACATCCAATTTTAGCAAATAAACTTTAGCAATCTAAACTTTACAGCAGCAGTCAGACTACTGCTTTTTTGCCGTAGGAGAGAAATGTATTACAGCAGTCTGATTATTTCATTTTATTTTATTTTTAGAGGGTGACCACACTCGCTGTAAGACCGTTTTGACCTCGAAGGTTGGAGGCCTCATGGCATTTGCTCAGAAGAGAAGTACCTGCATCGGCTGCAAAGCTGTGCTCAAGACTGATGGTGTTTTTTATTTTTATCAATGTCTTGGAGTTTAAGATGTTGCTTTGGATCACTTTAGATTTACTGTAATATTTGTGTCCTTCTAGCGGCTGTGTGTGATTTTTGCAAAAGGAAAGAGTCTGAACTTTATCAAAAAGAGGTATGCAAGCAACGGAAATAATTTATTTTGTTAGATTAACTTTTTTACCCTTGATTTATAAAAAAATATATAATTGAACAGATCTTCCACCTGAACGCGTTGGAGGAGCGTTTCTCCCGTCTGTGGACTCAGTGCCAACGCTGCCAAGGTTCGCTCCATGAAGATGTGCTCTGCACCAGGTACAGACAAAACTCTTTATCCACATTTCTAATCAAAACGAGGCTTTGAGCTTCATCGGATGTATGATTCTCACGCTGTCGATGCCGACTGTTCTGCAGCCGCGATTGCCCGATCTTCTACATGAGGAAGAAGGTTCAGAAGGATCTGGATGACCAGAGCAAGCTGGTGTCTCGATTCGGATGGTGATCAAAAATTGGAAGCAAAGTTGAACTCTGACACTCTTTATATGCTGTATTTTGCTGTGTAAAAACGCCTGTGACAATTTTTCATGTTTTTTATGAATACATTTCTTTGTAGTGCCTTTCTGTAAAATAAAGCCAAACCTATTTTAAGTGGTCAGCTGGAGTCACTATATTGAAGTCACTAACTGAAAAGGAGTTTGGTTAACACGGTATAAACCGCATGTTCTGCAAGGTTTTACTTGCCAATATTGTGCGATGTCAGATTAAACGGTTTCAGACCTATAAAAGAACTCGCTCTTCCTCAAACCACATATCTTCCTCTGGTTTAGTAGCTGACAGACAAAACTATGAGTATCTTTTTTTTTGGTACAGTTTAAATATTGTATTTATGCAATACATATTGTCCTAAGCAATACTTAGATATTTAGTTGACACGAACAGACTGAAAAACTTATTTAGGTCCACGTTAGAAAAGGATTCTAAACATTACAGAAAGGTTACAAGTTAATACAGTTTCAAGAGTCATTGCTATTAAACTTTTTTTGTTTTTAGCAGTTACCTGAATTATGTGACTAATTTAATGACGCAACACTGGGTGGGGTTAGTTGACCAGGGGAAACACAGTAAAACCCTTTCAGACTAAGCCTTAAAATGCCAGCCTGGATTTTCCTTATTTTGGCTGTAAAAAGGGCAAATGATTAACAATTGAATGTTTTTTTTAGACAAAGTTCATTTTTACAATAATTGATTCAGAAAGGTATTTTTATTTTTTTCCCCAACACAACAGTGCAAACTTTACATATTTTTGATCGGACACGGCTTGAAATGTCATTTAGTACAACCCAAAGTGGTAGCACTGTTCAGCGTGTGACTACGGCTATAATGTGGCCCTGTGGAGGACGGTGAGGGGAGCCGAGAAGCCAACAGGCGCATTCCTCCTCCCTTTTAAAGGATCTTTTTCAGAGCTGCAGGAACAGAGCTCTGGAAATTGTCGAACGAATAGCTTCATGTATTTGAACAGCTGCCATCAGACAAAATTGATGCTACACGGCTTTCTCTCGAGCTGTCAAAGTACTGCGCTGCCAAATGAGTATTAATGCAGTTTAATAGTTTTCATAATCTGATACCAGAAATCTGTATACACATTGCTTTACAGCAGCTGGAAACAAAATACTGGAGAGGCTTAGAAATTAAGCAAATCAAAATGCTTTTTATTTACTGTGCATCCAGCATTGTATTTTAATTTTTTTACACTGGGGATGCATCAAGTAGTTCTACAAAAATAGAAAATTATTAGTGCCAAATGATGAAAACTTTTTTTTTCTTGAACCAGACATCCAGCATTGCAAATATGATCAGAAAACAAACACTGGCTTCAGCATGAGTGTGCAAGTAACGCCACACAAATGTTTTAACAACCCACATGGTGAGGAGATGAGGCGAGTAAGAGTGCCGTAACAAAGTGTGTTCAGACAGTGAAGTTTAAATGCAACCACCAACACTGAGAACGTTACAGCTGATGCGAGTGTACAGGCCTGTAAAGCAGAATACTCAGTGCATGATAAAAAGCATATTCCTGAGTAAACTTTGAAAGTGGCACAAACTTGTCCTGACGTCTGAAAAACAAACTGAAATGTATAAAGTGAAGCTGGGACACAAACAGAAATAATTACTCTATAATGACAAGCTTACAACCAAAATACACTGCTGTTGTGTTTCAGAAGCTACAGAAATCTATTAAGACGTGATGGCTAAAATTCAGAAATGAGTGGAAAACACTGACTAAACAAGCAAATGTCCTATGGAAAAAATACTGAAGGTGTTATTTTGCGTTAAGGTTTGATTTTTTTTTTAAAAGGTCTCAAATTAATTAATGCAAATGAAAACAGCTCCTCATCCATTATTGTGCAAAGTGCAAATATGCACAGTATACAGTGAAATCCTCCTTAAGCAGATGAACACTGAATAAATGAAACATGGAAATGGTTGCAGCAGTGAAAATTAATTCTGTAACGTCTGGGCAGTATGATACAAGTGCTCTCA
The DNA here is from genome assembly GCA_028564705.1 of Apricaphanius iberus. Classification (NCBI taxonomy): domain Eukaryota; kingdom Metazoa; phylum Chordata; class Actinopteri; order Cyprinodontiformes; family Aphaniidae; genus Apricaphanius; species Apricaphanius iberus. The sequence goes on from JAPXFQ010002841.1 coordinate 2,020,567, forward strand.
AGGATGCTGGCTGTATGTGTTTGTGCTATAGTATAATGCAGCGTCTGTGATTGCTCTTCTTGCTCTTCTTGTTGCTGCGGTTGGTCTCCTTGTATCTTCTGATCTCCCGCACTAGCGAATAGAAGGCTTCCTCCACACCCTGCAAGATCAGAATGGAAGTAATGTAGGTTACACGGAAACGAACAGTTACCCAACAATTTGTGTGGTAACATTTGAGATATTTTTCTGCAGACTCACTTCAACCTGTTACGATAGCAGCGGAAAATAATTTTTGTAAACTTGTATAATTTATGCCTTTAAAAAGGTAGCAAAAACCCAAGATTAGGTTTCTCAGAACTTGGAAACATAATTAAGGTATTTTAGTAGATCTTAAAGATTGGAAATCTAATGGCCCACAATAATGGGGTCAAAAATGGTTGACTCAACAATACATGAAGAGGGTAAGTCACAATTTGTCTTTCCTTAAGAAACTGATGTTCAGAATGGTGCATTGAAGCTTTTATAGCACAATTTAAACAAGTCAATTAACTGGGCTTGACATGAGTCCAGAACAGCAATACAAACGTAAAATACATTTAGAGACTAAATACGGCATTCCAGCCATTATTAATAGTTTACTCAAAGGCAACTAAACATAATGTTTTAGCTTTGATTTAAAGCAGCCCAGTGTTTCAGCAGCTTTGCAGTCGTTAGGACGTTTGTTCAAGATAAGGGGAGCATAGAAACTGGAAGCTACTTTCCCATGTTTGGTTTTGATTCTAGGGATGATTAGTTGACTAGAAGTCAAAGACCTGAGGGGTCTGGGGAGTTTTGATATAGTGACAACAGGTCTTCAACATACTTTGGTGCCAATTCATTCAATGATTTATAAACTAGTAAAAGTATTTTGAAGTCTATTCTCTGAGCTACAGGAAGCCAGTGGGCGGTGTTTAGAACTGCGGTAATGTGCTCCAGATCAGCGGCAGATGTTTGATTACCTTTTTAGACAGACCTGTAAAGACGCTGTTGCAGGAATCGATCCGACTAAATAGAAATGTATGGATTAGTTTTTCCAAGTTCCCATTGCGACATTAGTCCTTTAATCCTAGAAATATTCTTTCAGATTACAGAAGGCTGACTTTTTTATAGCTTTTATTTAACCTTAGAGGTTCATGTCTGAGTCCATAACACCTACATTTCACACCTGGTCAGTAGGTTCTAGTTGTATTAAGTGAAGCTGTTTGCTGACTCTTGATCGTTCCTCTTTGGGTCCAAAAATAATTACTCCAGCTTCTTATGGGAAACTTTATATTAATAATGATCCGTTCTGTGTATTCTTACATACCGACAGTACTTTGTGCCATTTCTTCATGACATAGCGATTAATCTGATTATATGAACCGATTAAATTACTGCATCCTGTGTCGCCATGGAGACGATCCTATTTCACTGGACGTCCTGATGCGTTACAAGACTGTGCTCCTATATCAGTCGGAGATGCCTGGGTGTCTTAATTTTCTAATTCTGAAGAAATGTTCTCTGATATGATACTGATAAATGCTTAAGATTACTTAATCTATAAAGGCTGTGTCAGTTATTGGGAAGCAGGTGAGTTTTTGCACGGTTCCATGTAATGCTGTTCCTCCTTGCTTGATGAACCAAGTCTGCATTTAAATCTCCATAAATCTGAAGGAATCTCTCTCATCCCTTTATTTAAAAAATTTTTTTCAATGACAAGCTTTTCGTCTGTTCAGCTGGAGAAATAATGACATCCATTGATTTGTTCAATGCATCTATTTAGGGTTTGGATGGGTTCATAGTCACCTGGTGACACTAATGTAAAGCAGAGTATCATCTGTATGGTTATGGTAAAAGTAATCTGATTGGTTTTTATTATCTTAGCTAGTGGGCACATGTAGACATTAAAGAGCAACTAAACACCAGTGCCCAGCCTTACTCTGCCCACAAGAAAATCTGAAAACGACATCTTAAAGGGGCGTTGCTCGGCAGACCAACTGTCATTGAGCCGTACATGTTTGAGCCGACAGCTTGCGCGGTGCCCGAGGCCATCGATGCGGTCGGCACTGATTAGCCTGCCGAATAAAACGCTCGCTCACTATTCCAATTCGCTACGGGGGCGACGGACGTCACCCAGCACAAAGTCACGTCACACAGCTACCAGAGCAAATGGGGAGGACAGGAATGAAATTCAAATGTAGTGCAACCGAAAATGTCCTGAGGGTGCCACACAGACGGTTTTAGGCTCATAAGTGTGATTTTAACTAATTACCACTAAAATGTCAAAAGAAGGATCAGGACATGTAGAGAGCACTATAAGAAACATATTTATGCTGTTTATAAGCTACAAGAAGTTGATTTGGTGCTTAGTTGTCCTTCAAATATGAGGGGCACCAAGTTAGAGCCCTGGGGGACCCCAAAAGTGGTTTCTGTCTGTTCTGAAGATTTACCTTTACTGGAATTATAGTGTATAGTGTGCGTAAGTGACGTTGATAACCACAGCCCCCCCCATAATCATATTAAATCTGTTTAAAACATAATATATTTATTCAGCATGTAGGTGTTGCGGTTTCACACACCTGTCTGGTTTTAGCAGAAGTCTCTACAAACGGCACCCCGTAGCTCCGGGCCAGCTCCTGTGCCTGCTTCGTCTCCACCGTGCGGGTGCTCAGATCGCTCTTGTTCCCCACCAGCACCATGGGAACGCTGTCACTGTCCTTCACCCGGTTGATCTGCTCTCTGAGGAAATGACATGTAAAAAAAGAAAACCTGGATGCTGAGGCTGACCTTGTTTTCAGCCACCTATCTGGGCTAGCCGAAGTTCAGATGAAAAATCTACTAAACAGTAAAAAAGTGGTTAACACTGAAATGAGGGAGGCAACAAAGCTACGTGAGCTGTCTTGATTCAATTGGCCAGAAATTTTACCACACTCAGCATGTGTTTGAGATAAAAGAGCACAGTTCCTGCTCAGCAGGAAATGGCCCTCATGGCTGAACTTTTGAGTCCTGCAGTAATCAGATGTCTTAACAGTAAAGTGTGATTTAAACTTTTCTGTATTAACATGTCGTCTTTCTGCAGCACAAAATAATAGCAGACCCATTTTTTTTTTTTTTTACAGATCGATTCTGTACCTGTAAACATGAACGTCCTCAAAGGACTTTGTGTTGTTGATGGCAAACACACAGAGGAAGCCCTCCCCGGTCCTCATATACTGGTCCCTCATGGCGCTGTACTCCTCCTGACCTGCAGTGTCCAGGATGTCCAGCAGACAAGTCTCTCCATCGATCACCACCTGTTTTCTGTAGGAGTCCTGCATCACAAACACGTTATCATGCAAACAATTAGCTTAGCGGAAGTTGCATTGTGACATACGGGACATTAATGATTTAAATTTAGGGAGACTTTTAGATGTGACTGCTGCAAGTAAAATAGTTTTTTAGAAGAGTTGAATATATTTTCTGAAACCTAGACCATGAAAAGATAGCTCGACTTCATTATGCCGTCGTTATGAGGCGTGATGTCCTTTCCATCTATTTCACAGCTATGATTTTGTACCATCTCTGCCTAGGAATAACGGTGTCTACATTCAGCATGGGCCTGTTCAGCCAATGTAAACTGAGCTGTTAAGAAAAGGTTACGCCAGAGCTATCCTACCCATTCCAGCACACTGCCAGTCAGCTGGTAAAAGACAAAGGCAGCTACAGTTTGCTTTGTAATATTTCTAGTTCTGTTCATCATAAAGTGGAAACATAATGTATGCCAACCATCACTACCATAGAGGTAATGTGGTTTTGAAGCTATTTTACAGCTGGAAAGCTGTGAGCGGCACGCAAGCGCCTAACTGACTCTGGAACAGATAGTCTGACACAATCACCGGCAAATTGTTGGCATCAAATGATCAACTGACGTCCAGTAACAAAAATGGAATCAAAATGCAGTGTATGACATTTGCTCTGAATTTGTGTTTTTACTTGGAATGTTATTCATTTATTTGGCTTCAAATAAATGGACTGAATTCACTGTAATGTACTGATGTATACGATCTAATATAGGAAGTGCCTTGAAATGACATGCGTTGTAATTTGGTAAACAAACTGAAAAGTTTTATGTACACTCAGCATTACGCGATATTGAGAAGAATGACAGAAAGGGGGGGTATTCTGTCCCACAAACACATTTACTTAAAACTACACTATAATTAAACTCTACTGTAATTTTATGTAAAATTACATAAAATTAAAAGTCAAAGAATAAAATTCTATAACTAGGCTTTAATAACACTGCTTTGTTTTAAATAAAAGCAATATGTTGAAACAGTATTTTTGCAAATAAGATGCTGTGTTTTTTTTCACTCACCATTGAAATGTAATCATTTTATAGTTGCATAGAGTGATGCAACGAGGTAAAAAGACAGAAAGGGTAAAGATAAAAAAGCAAAAAAAAAACATCTTTGGGTCGGTTACCATTATTCAGCATTTCTATGCTTACTGTGGTTTACTCTGAGTTGCTAGAATTCAGTCTCTCTGTTGCTGCACACTGCTGGTCAGCTGCCTGAAAGAAGCCTCCTACACTATTGTCTTGCTGAAAAATACATCTTGAATAATTTCTAGACACAAAAGAAAAGTAATGGAGTGGAAACAAAAACAGCACATTTTGTCTCTTAGTAAAAGCCAGCTTTGCTTCCTGATTGAATCTCTTTTGTCATTAACAAGGCGACATGAGCTTAATATTTTATCAGCGTTAATAAAAAAAAAGGGAGGGGGGTCAGAAATGCTAAATGCTGTGGTCTGCACAATAAGACATTTGAAATAACTATTAAATGTACCATCTATTTAAATGTTTTGCTTTAATTTACATTTTAAAACCAAAATAAGTGCATCATTAGCAACCATTAGCGATTACCATAATACTCCCTCAGTGACGGACTGCTGCAGCCTGGGTGCATATAGGAGCGTTTTCATAGGTCCTTACCCCTAGCAGCTGTTACACTGTAAAACCAGAACTGCTCTCAACAAACCCAATAATGTTTACATCCCTGCTGTAATATGCACCTCTGACTAATTGTATTAACATTATTGCAGCTGCCATTCCCACAACTGTTTTTCCCACTTTATATTCTGTTAACTACTTGTAAATAATGGGTTTAATTTTTTTTTTAGGTTTTATTGCACAACTACAATAAAAATTAAATACTCCGTGTTTAAATTATCCTATTAAGTACCACATTCTAATCTGAGTATCACACTTTATTTTAAATAACTGCATGATGCTTTGGTTTTTGAGAGGTTCTGTTGAAACGTTTTCTAACTCTCCAGTCTGATCGTGAATGCTTCGATTATCTTTCACTTTGCTCCTGTTAAAGACGCATTTCCTCTTTGTGGGACCATGAAGGATTAGTCTTTTATTCTATTTTTACTCAAATGCATCAATTTGAAACGGTCCCATACGGGACCACACCTAGTCTAAATGAATAAAACAAAATTGTGTCTATGTGAAAATCATTAGAAGTGATCGCTGACATTTAAAAAATGCTTAAATCCAGGAAGAAATCAGTAAAGCCAAATAAAAAAAAAATCAATGATAAAAATAAATTACTTTTAATATTGATTTTACTCTAATCTTATACACGTTTTACATGTCCATCTTTGCAGTCCAACCAAAGCTCTAACATGACAGATCAAACTGCAGTGGCCTTCAAATATCTTGCAACCATTAACCTCAGAATACCTCTTGACACACAACTCATTTTAGAGCAAATACAGCTTCCCAGCGAGACTGTCGGTTTCTCACCTCGATGGTGGGATCATATTCGTCCACGAAGTGGTTCTGGATCAGCTGGATGGTGAGAGCGCTCTTCCCCACACCTCCAGCACCGACCACCACAAGTTTGTACTCGGTCATGCCTGCAAAAAAACAACAACAAAAAACAACAAACGAGTCGAGTCAACAGGTGGAAGACTCTGTCGAAGTTAAAAAGCCGCGATTTCATAATCTCCTTATCCAGAAAGTATCAGGTGATCATTAACAGATCTTCCCCCAGCGACGGTCCTCTCTCCTCCCCGAACTGACATGGCGAAGCGTCTAACCCAGATTTATCTCCCATTACAGACGCTTTTATTTAACTTAAGGCGGTTTAAACGGAGCTGAATCGAAGTAAACGAGGGCTAGAAGTAAGAAAACGCGTTCAGCCGTGCTTACCTGTCCGTGGGGCTGTGTAACACGGTGAAATGAAAGTTGAGTTTCCGACAGATAAATGAGATTAGCTTGCTACATAACGTTAGCAAGAAATTATTTCCTTATTCAAAGCACTGCTTGAAACTTCGATATCTTACAATTTATCCACCAGACAAGACAAAGATAAAACTACTTGAGGCGGACAATTTTGAATGTAGGACGAAAAATATTCGACTTTACATAAAGATGTACAAGCAAGAAAACGTTGTAATTCCTACTTCTTCTCAGCTGCGTTTCATTGTAAGTGAAGTCTTAATGTGCTTCTAAAACAACCAATCAAAAGATGATATTGAAGAATCAAGTCCTTCCTAACCAATCACAATACCGCTTTGGAACGTAGCCCTGCCCAAAGTTTGCAAAAGTGCCCAATCATCGACAGATATGTCTTCGTTAGGGCGCGGCTTCCCGGACAGCCTTTCCTTTCTCACAGATCCTTTAACTTCGCCTCAGACTGAACGTGCTGATGAGCAACTCCTACAGGCGTTGCGTAACATCAGAAAATGAATGAATAAATAAGAAACCTGCAGTATAAACACATGTAAACCATTATCTTGTCTTTATTTGAACCTCTTTGTCCTTTAAGGTATGGGTTTATTTGGAAAGTTTTAGCCGGATTATTTACCTTGATTTTATGAGGCTCTTGATCTAGAATATGTTTCTCGAGATGATTTAATGTTTAGCCCTCTGATTGTGATCCTCGATAACTACATCTCCATGTTTACATCTTTAAAACAACAACAAAAGACAACCTGTATAGACACACGTGGAAGAGAAATATGATGAACACAACTGTCTTCATTCCTTGCAGCATACATTCAACAGGGTTTCAGAAACATTCCTCAGAGAATTTGGACAGATATTACACAGTTGCTGCTGCTTTGTTGACTCCACATTAATGATAACAATCTCCTGTTTCCCCACGTCACTAAGAGCCTCTTTTAGATTGAGATCTGGTGATTGTGGAGTGCGCGGTGAAGCACGCAGAGAACGCATGTTCAAGAAAAGTTTGTTAGAGCAGCTTTTGGACATGGTACATTATTCTCCTGGATGTAGCCATCAGAAGACAGGTACACTGTGGTAAAGAAAGAGGTTGACATGGTCATTAATGATAGCACTAGGTTGTGATATTTAGACAATACTCAGTTTGGAAATGGGGCTCAAGGGGGCTGAGAAAGAATGTCGCCCCATACCATCATAGCACTACCAGCAGCCTGAATGTGTGCGACATTTTCCAATACGTTCACAGTCCAATTATGGTGAGCTTTTTTGAACTACAGCCTATGTTTTTTGTTATGAACTGTTTCAATGCTCAGTCTGTTGGACATTCAGATATCCTGACCCTTATGTTGCTTTTTACTTGCTTGTTTTTAATTTTTATACAAATTATTGTCTTGATTACCATTTTATTGTGAATGCTTTCTTGTATTTTAATCTTTAAAGTGATTCATGCTCTCTTTTCTGTGTTCTAATTTTAATCATGTACAGCACATTCAATTGCTTTGTGTTGAAAGTGTGCTGTACAAATACATTTGCCTTGCCTTATGTAGTATCTGAGTTACCGTTGCCTTTCTGTCATGTCGAACCAGTCTGCCTATTCTCCTCTGATACCAGCATCTGTACTGTGGATACATTTTTCAGCTTTCCCTGTAAAATACTACTACTACTACTACTACTACTACTACTACTACTACTACTACTAATAATAATAATAAGAATAATAAGAATAATAATAAGAATAATAATAATAAACAATTTGATTTCTCATACTATGTAGCGTCTTTCTCATGTAAGGCCTTGGTAGTGTTATGGAATGATCTAATTGTTATTATTGAGGTATTATTTGTCTTTAATAAAAATGAGATAATTCCTTCTGTGGTCCAAGAGCATGTGTAATTTGGCATGTTAATTAACAAGGAGCTCAGCGTACACAGAACGTTGGATGAACTGACCTGCACCCTGAAGTCTAAGCATTCATTATGCACTGATTGATAAACATCAATACCTACTGAAGGTCCTCCCATGAAGTCCCATTGCTGTCTCCCCCTAGCAGGACTGGATCACAGACATGAGCCTGATGGTGTCCCTCACATCTACTCTACCAAGGCTTCATGTTGGTTGTACAACTAAGTGGTTATTGCTGTATTAGTAGGATTACAAACCCTGTCTCTATGTCCTGAAGTAATTGTTCACAAAAGTAGAAAACTAACCAGCTTTTTCTTCTAGTTTTAATTTATTTATTTTCATTTTTTGCTACTTTTTTTAACCTTAAACTCAGCTTGATCTATATTTTTTATTTTATTAACAACCACTTTGAAGAGGCCTTAAGAACCGCGCAAACCTCTGATTATTGTTAGATTTTTTCAGGGTTTACCACCCTCTAGTGGCAATAATACAGAATTAAACATTATTCGTTTTGGTGCAAACCCAGAAAAATTTATGAGAGTGACTGCAAGTCAGGTTTTGCTTATTAGTATTACAATTGATGTTTGATCATGAAATAGATTTTTAAAAAAGTGCAAGTAGAAACCAACTCGAGGTGATTGGTAAATATGTTTCATGAACTTTAGTTTAAATAAATATAAAACTTAATTAAAACTAAGAAAAAAAAAGTAAAGTTAAACAATATTTTGAAAATCATTACAATCTGTAAAATAAAAGCAGACTATCTAGACTTTGAAAAACAAAAAAGATCCCTCCAACTTTGACCCAACTCCACAGTGATGCGTTTTCCCGTAGGTCCCACGCCCAGCTTAAAGATACATGATGTCCTTCATTTGGCTGCGCTACATTCGACACACATACACACAGTGTGCCCCACCCTCTGCCTCATCATCCTCACTTCCCTTGTCTTTGACGTCCACGTTTCTGCCTCGCGCTTCCCACTGAGTGCATCTGCTCTCCGACCTAATCTTTGCCTAAAATCACAGCAATAATCCTGAATCCATCTGTCCGGATAGAGGCAGAGCAAGAGAGAGATACAAATGTGCTCTTCATGTAAAACACTGGTCCGGTGCGTCAAAGTGTCACAGGACTTAAAATAATGAATCCTGATGACACAGTTTTGCTGAAACCATCTGAAGTCGCTCCATTCTTTATTTTTACACAATATTTATCTCACATGTACATTTTTTTACACAAAATATTTTCCACATTTCTGCAAGTTTACGTTTGATACTTTTCCCCCGCTCTGATTCTCATCCAGCAACCACACATTTCATCAAGAGAGGAGAGGAGAACACTGGAACAGCCATAACGTTTGACAAAGAAGAAAGTCCATTAAAGATACACTGATACTACACACGGAAATAAAATTTTTACACAGGAAATAATCATTCGTGTCTCAAATACATTACACTCTGACTGACTTACCCAATTTCGAACAATGATTTGCCAACAAAGGCTGCCAACATACATATGTCACTGTTACGCCCTCACATTTCATTTGAAATATGTTACTTAACATTAAAGCAGGAGTTATGTGTGTGTATTTGTGCATGCATACATAATTTAATGAATTCAATGCAATGCACTCAGTTCAATAGTTCCTCTGCAAGAAAAACCCAGCATACATTGCACCAAAACAGAAAAAGATAGTATAACAAGATGTACAAAAAGAAACATCTGATTGGCTGTCTTCTACACATTCACTGATAAAGTTTGCATGTAAATGCTTGCTTGTCCCTTCAAATGGCAGTAACCGGTTCTCTGTTCCAATAAAAATCGGTGTGTTGCCATTCCTTCTGCGTGTTTGCTCTTTGCTGTGCACAGATGAAATCAACACTCTGTGTGTTGTTGTGCGTTATGAGCAAAAAAGATAGAGAGGGGGCTGGAAAGTTGCAGAATAAGTGTGCAAATTAAAACATGCTCACCGCACAATGTTTCAGCACCGGCACCTGACACAACCTCACACTTACTGCCGCACATGCACGCGCAACACCTGACCCAATGACACAAACACGGCTGAAATTAAGTTAGAACGGAGAGAGACATGAAAGGAAAGGCAAGAAGAGGGAAAGAGGAAAGGGAGCCACAGAGACAGGAGGGAATGCATGACCCCTTGAACAGTGAGGTCAGGGTTTACTGCAACTATTGTTCTGTTCTGCAGTGAAGCTACTATCACTTTATTTATTGTTTCTCAGAAGAAATTCTGATCTGATTTACCCCCTTCGCGATTTGCAGATACGCCAAACTATTTTTGTAGCCACTGGAGTTCAAATAAGGATCAGAGTTCAAATAAGCAACTTTGGCTCCAGGCATGGGCGTACTTTTAAAAATGAATCCAGACATATTCATGAAGGTTAGAGTTTCTGCCCTTCCTTAAGCTTACTGTCAGCCTGCTTTATCCATTTCTAAACCATTTTTTGACGTCTGTTTGAGATCGCTGTTCTGTTCGGAAATCATATTGTAGCCAAGATCTAACAAACTAGATGTTGGTTTGCTCTTGGAGGTAATTTTCCTTTGTATTCCACTCCTTTGGGCAATACACGAATATCAATGGCACTGAAAATAACTGTCAGGATTATTTTGCCACCACAATGCTGGCGAGTTGATATAGTCTTCTTAAGAGTCTCACATTGACCCCTCCAATTTTTTTATTTTTATCATGGTGTCCAAATAGGTCAATCTTTGTGTCCCATGACTTTAAAACATTCAAACTTCAGGTGTCCTTGAAATGATCGATCATTGTTGCTAGGGATTTTCTTTTCTTTTGCTTCCCCTCAGTGTTGAACTGGCATCACTGTGGAGAGCCAAGAACACTCGGAGAGTTTCATAAAAATATATGTAGAAAAAACGTTTACTCTTTACTCTTTCATGAAAACATTATTAGATGCATTCGGCCATGATGGCCTCAATGCACATTCACTGCACAAGACTTCACAGCTGAAGAAACAGCCTGTTAAGCTTTGGCAGTTATACTCTGGTTGGACAATGCTAAAACTGAAGAGTTCGGATGCCATTGTACACAGCGTGTTCGGAGTAAGAATGTCAGTGCACATCAACCAAAAACCGCAATGGCAAAGGTGAAGCTTGCATATGAATAAATCATGTCGGTCATGCAGCATATGGTACTGGCAGACTTTTTATTATTTAAGGAAGGAGAAATGGAGAAATGTACTGTGACATTCTTGATGAGAATCTGAAGAGGAGACGAGTTTGAATTTCTGGATGGACGACCAACTCTTAATTGGTTCTAGAGAAAGAAAGTAAAAATGCTCAAATGACCCACCTTTATGCAACTGAAATACTTAGTGAACATTTATGTAGAGAACTGAGAAGTTCATAGAAAGGACACTCAAAATTGCTCCTCAACAGAGGAACTCCAGACCGAACTTCGACACCATGTTGTGGGCGGTACTAAGTTCGGCTGGCACTCAGGCTCGCTGCTACCACAATCTGCAGGGATTTTTTTGTTATTAGAAATATCAGAAATTTATTTTCCTGAGAAAACCGTTTTAAGACACGTCCTCTACTTTACCGAAACTATATTTACATTTGAGCATGTGTGCTTATATCTATCTCTGTGTGGGAATTGGAGGAAATCCACAGTGAATTCAAGCTCAAGCTCACGGCTCTTAGTTGTCAAAATCATTAAAGTTGTTTGTCGTGTAACCATTCCACCCTGGAAAAGCAACAGTTAGCATGCATCATTAAGCAGAACCGCATCTGTTGCAGTTAGCCCTGACCTAGCTGCGACACTGCTAAACACCACTGGCATATTTTATAACCAGGTACAGATTAACACACACACAGGTCAGTAGGCTTCCATAAAATTCAGATGACATTTATGTGCATAGACTGATGTTAGCCACCAGAACACCCCTAGTGATTGAGATATTCGTTATTTGACCTGAAACTACCAAACTGAACCCATTTCTCCGTGTGTTAAGTAATTTAAACCCTATATTATGACATAACGTGAAAAAAATAAAATGCACAGCTTACAAACAATACATTAAATTAAAACAAAAGACCACCACTCTCTCCGAAATGGAAATCCTGACCTTTCACTATGAAGTTAGAAGCAGGGAGAAACTCTGAGGGAAGGATCCACATTTTTGCAAAAGGAAAATTGTGTGTTTCTGCAAATTCACTGAATTGGCTGCTGCATCCCCATAAACACACACACGCACACACACGCATACACACACACACTTGTAGCATAGCAGATCCAGACTCTTGACACGTGCAGCTGTAAATGTCCTTTCAAAAGCTCAACAACTCTCCCACTATCCCATTCCATAAACAATATTCTCATTTATTTCATTATTTCCAAAAACTTGAATCACTTCAGTCTTCTATGTCACCTCCTTCTCCTTCCCTCCGGGATACATGTTAGAGTTGTATCCTGGTGGTTGCACATACTCTTCAGACTTATCCCAGTCTGTAACCCATCCCGCTCCACCGCCTCCTCCTCCGTTTGAACCAACCACCGGCTGGCCCATGGCCCCGTACTGGCCGCCTCCACGGTAGAGCTCCTCCGTCTCATTGGCCAGTTCATCTTCATTGATTATACCGCATTTCTCCTCGCTTGTGTCTTCTATGTCTGCCCACCCCTGCTTCTCCCCGGATGCGAATATCCCTGAGAGGGAGAGGAAGCTCAGTCAGCTTTTACGTGGGAACAACTGCACATTTCTTGTAGAGGACCAAACCTACCATAGAAAACCACCCCTCCATAGTGAACGAGGGACGCTATGAGGAAGACGTATTGCCACTCCTCACGTGTCTAAAGTTATAAAAAAAAAGACCCAAATTAGTGTTGAATTTGACTTGAATTACTGTGGTTAACTCAATACAAGTAAATAAGTCACCTTGTGTTTGGTCATGGCCCCCACAATGAGAGGACAGACCATTCCTGATAACGTTCCCACTCCGTTTGAAATCCCCATCAGTATGCTGGCATATCGAGGGGCAATATCCAAGTGATTGACATTAAACCCTTTAAGAAAAAACAAACACCAAAACATCAACTTTTTTGACTCAATACGTTTTTTTCCTTAATAGTCCAGGTGTGTCCACAATTATTAACATCTGTGAGTTTAAAAAGCTTTAAAGTAAATTCATCTCTTTTCCAACAATCTGACATAACAGATTTTAGAAGAATCCAACCTTTAATTCGAGCATATTTATTCAGGGATACCCTCCAGCTGGGTTTAGATGAATATTTGAAAATGTATCTTATACCCACAGGTAAGATTTTTTTTATATAAAGGAGCTGGGAATTTTCTAAGTGTGTATAGCCTCATGAAATCATTGAAATACCAGATCCTTTTAAATTAAGTTAATGAGTTAACTTAAGTTCAGCAGCAGGACCACGCCCCTTATCCACTTCCTCTCAGCGATCTACCGAAACTCGATTCACCTGGCGTCTCAAGCCTGGATCGCATCTCTACTCACTCTGCAGTCCATACATACGCTGCCTACTATTTGGACTCATCCTCACATCCCTACATTATTTTCATCTTTTCATCTTTTCATCCCTTCATCCTTTCATCTCCTCCCTCATCCCTTAATCCCTCACCCTATCCCTCTCACCCTAGGTCACTCATAGTCCTATCCTCCTCTAACATCTCTTTCTTTCAGGTTTTGTCTGGGGGTTTCTGAGCAGGCTCAGGAAAAGATGAATTCCAGAAGACTGCACCCCCACCCTGAATCTTCATCCTAAGCCTCGATCGACGCATCTTCCCAGACACTTCAACCCCTTTCCTTCATAAAGATTGAATCAATTTGAATCTCTGTAAGTGTGATCCTTGTTAACGAAATTGGAACCTAGCACACGACCGGAAATCATTCATTACTGGGTCCATCGACAGGAAAATATTTGGGGGAGTCAACAAAGATTTCAGCAGACCCAAAAATCACCCCTACAGGAAAATATGGCCTATTGGAAGCAAAACTAACTACTGTTAGAAATGTAAAAATTGAGGATGATAGCATAATATAAGAAACAGATAAACATAGTCTGAAACATACGGATATATTCTGAAATTTATTGACATTTGTTTGCTGCTTTGCCAAGCCTATGAGAAGACTAAGGGCTTGGATCATTCATAAATCATCTTTCACATTGACTTGGAGTCTGTCCAGAGCTGAACCAAGTCTCACAGGATATGAGATCAGATATGATCTTTCTCCTCTTTCTGCTAAAACTGCAACTATTTACTTTGGATAAAGTAAATATAGTAAAGTTGCAGCCCTCCACAGGCAAACTTATTTTATTTATCACTAAGATTTTTTATTTTTGGACTGATCATATCTGTCCAGACTGTATATAAAACAAAAGTTGCTCGGTATTATAATTAAACTGATACCATAAATTTTCACCAACCTTGTTATCTTCATTGACCCTGTCCACATAGCTCATACTCTCACAACCTGAGAATATTCTAAAACAAATAATTTAAACGCTTAAGGGTTATAATTTGGACACTGAAAGTTACAACTAAAAGCTAAAAGAAAACAGATCCCTTTTTTAAAAATCCCATAGGTTTTGAAAACCTTTTTTTCCCCACTGGGGCCTCTATTTGAACTAATTTTCCAGTTCAGAGAAGAAGACAATCGTGTCCCTACATCTTCTCATTCTCCTATGAAAGCATGAAATCAAATCTATTTTTTGTTTGTTTTTCAGATGTGTTTTCAAGAGCAAATTCAGAAATATCTCATTAACATCTGAAAGAATTTAGCCCCTGTTGCTACAATAGTGCTTTGTTTACTGTTTTATATTCTTCGTTTTCACTGTTAGAGAGTTACTTTTTCGATTTCTTTTCTATTAATGGACCATTTTTACATAAAGGAAAGAAAAATAAACAGCCACAGTTCTTTGTATAGACCTTAACAAACCTGAGCTAGTGTAGACTTAAAGAGAAGACTGACTGGTTTCTGGACATTATGATGGAGAAATCAACATGTGGAATAGGCTGGTTTGCTCGTAAAAATTGGTTTATTTAGTGATTGGATCAGCAGTTTAGTGTTTTATTATTCTCGCGGTTGATGACTCACATTAATTATGTTCACAAAAGTTGCAGTCAGAGTATTTCCGAACAAATCTGTGTATTTCTAGCAATTTTCTCAGCATTGGTCTGAGCTCGATATTTGGTATGTGCTGTTTTGAGATGTCATACAGATTACTGAACCTCTTCTCACGAACCCATCCTGGCAGAAATATGATTTCTTTTATTTGTTCCTAAACATGTTTCAGCTCTCAAAAAAAAGACTTGCTCAGTTTTAATGATCTGATGAGGACTTTCAGGCAAATACTTTCTAAAGTATCAATACCCGTTGATTTTTTTTCCCTTTCAGTTCTGTCATGCTACAAGCACCAATTTCAATTCAGAAAAGTGTGCCATAAGTCAGCGCCTTGAGTTGACACTTCATAAAAAGTTTCAGCTGCAATTTTCTGTGACAAAAATGTAGAAAATTCTCCTCAAAATAGCTCAAGTTCAGACAGTTGTGAAAAAGAGAGTTGGTGTAGACTGTATATATTTTTTTTGAAGTTACGCAACAGATTTAAAATTGTTTTTAGGTATTGACATTGAATGGGCCATTCTAACAGTTTTTATCTGAAACATTCCCGTGTAGCTCTGCCTGTATGTTTAGGGTGATTGTTCTGCTAAAAGTAAGCATCTGTTGATTCTTTTGCAGCCTTTTTCAGGTTTTGTGCTAGGATTGCCCGGCATCTCCCCTTCCACCCTGACCAGCTTCCCTATATCCTCCTGAAGAAAATAATCTCCTGAGCATGATGCTGCCACCACCATGTTTTATGGATGGGACAAGTTTATGTGGGGTTTTATTTTTCCACCACAAAAATATTTTGGCAAAAAGTCATTTTCTGTCTAATCTGACCAGAGCGCATTCTTCATCATTTTTGCTGTATCCTCTATTTGGCTTGTAGCAACTGCAGATCGGACTTCTTAGAGTTTTCTTTCAACAGTTACTTTCTTACTGTCAATTTGCGAAGGTCAGATCTGTGGAGTGCCTAGCTAATACCTGTTACGTAAACCCAACTGAGCTTTAGATCACTGCAGCTTCCCCAGAGTTGCTGTCTGCCTTTTCACTTACTCTGTGAATGTTTTTCTTTCCTGTCGTTTAAAGCTTGGGATATAGTTTTATGACCTATCTCTGTTTAAAGATTCCCCACAACTTTTTCCCTGATCCGCCTGTGTTCGCTGGTCCTCATGATGCTGGTTGTTTGTTCTCTAATAATAAACCTCTAAGACCTTCACAGAACATCTGAATTCATGCTGAGATTAAATTAAACACAGGTGGAAACTGTTTAGAAATTTGAACACTTCTAAAGGGAGTTTGCTACACTGGGTTTTATTTCGGGGCAAGAGTTTATGGCAGTACATTTGCTCATCACAATTTTTTAGGTTTATATTTTTAAAATATTTATGAACACCATTTATTGTGTCATGTGCTGTACCTGAGATCGCAAAGCCACTGAATCCCACAGCGAGGACCAAGAAAGTAATGGCAATAACTTTTGTGTGAGAAAAACCGACCACCAGGAGGAGGGTGGCCTCCATCCCGAAACCTGAAACAGAGAAACAAAGCCACAGCTAACAAACCTTCAAACTGTTTCTTATTGCAGCACTGCTCCTAATTACCAAGCCGTGCATCATAAATATGTGAGAAATGTCAAACGTGTTTTTTAACACACAGTGATATGACCTTTAAGCTGTGCTGAAATATTAATATGATTCTAATCCTGCATACTGCTGCACTTTAAGGACTTCTAATGGATGCTGAGAAGAGCTGGTGTTGATCAATGAGTCACTGATGTTTATAATGTTTATTTTGTATGTTATTTGAGAGTACTGCGCAATCACATCACCACATCCGATGGAAAAAAGTTTTTCTGATCATGCTGGTCATAAGAATTGTAAATTCTCTAACTTAAGTTTTCTTAAAAACAAATTAAATAGGGATACTTTTTTCTAACCTAAGAAGAAAATAGATGGTCTAAAATCAAATATGGATGCTATTTACATTTTCAAACTCTGTAGTTTTTATTTGGAAATATTCACATTCTCTCTCTCTTTAGCAGCTCCAAACATAACACCACAAACCAGCCTGAACAGTAGTGGCTTTCACTGATGACTGTTTTTTTCCTCAATTTCAGTGTTGCTCTTGCTTCTCCACAGCTCGTCCTTTCATGTCTGATGCTCTCTCACCTCCACAGTTCATGAGCTTTCTGACGTTGGTGGTGGACATCAGGTTGTGGCTCCTCAGGTAGTCAGCCAGTTGGCCACCGATAGGCACGATAATTGTCATCACCAGATGGGGCAAAGCTGACACGATGCCCACCTGACATGGAAAAAATATGGAGAGATGGTGGGCAATAAGAATGAGCCAAAGAGTATGAATTAAAAACAAGTCAAAGGGGAATGTTTATAGTACTGATCCTGCACTGATTTGGATAATCTTTAAACGCAAAATCTAAAATCATCATCTTCATTCTTTCTTGGTTGGTTTGGAAAAATTAAAGTTTTTTTAGAGTCCTGATGATACTGTGTATGTGCATGGGAGTTGGGTTGGGGGAAGGAGGCAAAAATGTGATCATGCTCTTTTTTGCCGACGAGGGATGGGAATATGGTTTATGTGGGTCAATTTTAATCTGTAAAGGACTTTGAGTTGCAATTCTTGTATAAAGTTTGATTGATTGATTGGATGATAATTCAATGAAAATATCAATTGATTAATAGATGTATGGTGCAATAGAAAAAAAGGGTAGATAAAAAAGTTAAATAAAAATAACACGTTTCCCCTTACTTTTCATTACAGCTCATCAGGTAGCACTTACTCCAAATGAATCATAAACGCAGACCAAGGCAGCTCCGTCACACATTCCTCTCTCCTCTCCAACCACAAAAAGGAACAAATGACTTGAGCTGCAACAGAATTAGTTGATAGTCCCTAAGCGAACCCTAGACTGAATTTCTGACAAATATCCAACGTAAAACTAACTTCACTGCAGTCAGATGTCAGAGCAATGAGCGGTGGAGGAAGCTGTCCTGAATTTTTTTTTCAGTAGCTCAGGTAAATGTTGCGTCCTGTTTTTAACCGATCTTTGTCGAACAAAATATAACACTATGGTCAGTTGTCTTAAGCACCCAATAATAGAGAGAAAATTGTAATGCCAAATAATAGAGAAAAATGAGAAGAAACTGAGATATTTTATTTACTACAGTTTAAGGCAGCTCTATATATAAACTGGTAAAGAGTAAACCTGCACTAGAAAAAACGAATAAATACATAAATAAATAAATGGGGAGATAGGGTAAGAAAAGGATGTTAGTCTTTAATGTGCAGCAGTTCTGGGAATTAAGTTGTTTTATACTGTGGGAAAAGTTAATGTCTTTCTCCCAAAATATGATTATTTCATAATTCCATTTCGCAGAAACCATACAGAAATTTTTTTTTTTTTAGCATTAAGCTAAGGAGATAAAGAGATGTTTTATGGCATTCACCAACTAGACAATTTATTAAGAACCCAGAAAGTTAAACGTTATGTAACCATTGGTAACAAATAACCAAGCAGTTTCTGCATATAAATTAACTGACCTCCCAGCTTATTCATGGTCTGATGAAGGTCAGTGGGTCAAAACGTTAACATGATGTCACTCAATCTGACCAAGGAGTCTCATTTGTTTTTCTACCAATACATGAGATATTCAGATATTTTAATGTTTCACCACAAGAAATAAACAACACATCATTCACAAAGAATATTAAAAAAGTTAATCTGTAGAGAAAAGCTTATATATACATCTGCAGCTCCTCAAGCATAACAATCTTTATATACAGTATGCATGTACAGGCAGCACCTTTATCTGAATTGGAGGCATTGATGAGCACACCCCTTTTTTATAGGAAGAGCATAAATAACCAGACGACGTAAAGAAAGTTATTGTGGGCTTTAAACAGATGGACATGCAAGACAATCTACAAAAATTTGCTAAATGAAAGTTTTCCAAGTTTTGTTTTAAATGTAACCTTTATTTAGCCAGGCAGAGAGAAAAAACCCCCCGATTCAGATTGAGATCTCTTTTGCAACGGGGACCTCTCCAAGAGGATGATGCATAAAACAAACATTTAAAAACAGTAGTTATAAAGTAGAAAGGTAAAAAAAACTAGAAGCACTAGCACTGTTCAAAAGAGTCTTGTTTGCTTTTTAAGATAACAAAAAAGTATCAAGAGAAATAAAATTGGGAACCAAACAAAAGATAAATGTCACAAGAACAAAGAGAATACTGACTTCTAGTCCTTTGTAAGAGAGAGCGTAAATAAATTGGCACAAGGCCGAGAAGAATCTATAAATCAGAAACATCTAATGGGTGGCGTACAGTTTACAGTGAAGTTTGAGGCGACACCAGCATGTTACACATCTGAAAGCGGAATGATTTTGCAGAATGTAGGGACTAAAGCCATTGTGTAGAGCCGATCAAATACAAAACATCACCATAATTTAACCAAGGTAAATAGGCTGCAGATAGGCTGCAGATTTCTACAATAGAATCCAAGCTTCACCCTCAATTTAAAGACTGAAAAGACAGGTTCTGATCTAGCAAGAATCCAAGATACTTATTAGTTGAAACTGCCTCTATGTATTTACCTTGAGCAGGTAATTATGACTGAAAATGTTCTGGTTACTCACGTGACTGTGAGAATACCATGACTTTAGCTTTCCTAACATTTAACACCAGTTTAATGATACTTATCTATTCAGGGGTTCTGGAGAGGAGGGTCTGACAGATAGTCGAACCTCGGATTCAGGAGGAACAATGCGGATTTCATCCTGGCCGTGGAACACTGGACCAGCTCTACACCCTCAGCAAGGACTTGGAGGGTGCATGGGAGTTCACCCTACTGGTCTACATGTGTTCTGTGGACTTAGATAAGGCGTTCAACCCTCAGAGAGTCCTGTCGGGGGGTACTCCGGGAGTATGAGGTACCAGGCCCTTTGAGACGGGCTGTTAGGGTCCAGTATGACCGACCCAGAGCTCGGTTTGCATTACAGGCAGTAAGTTGGGCTAGTTTCCGGTGAGAGTTGGACTCAAGGTTGCCCTTTGTCACAGATTCTGTTAAGAACTTTTAAAGAGAGGATTTCTAGGCGCAGCCAAGGCTTTGAGGGGATCCGTTTCTGTGGCCTCAGGATCGGGTCTCTGCTGTTGCAGATGATGTGGTATTGCTGGTTTCATCGGAATGCGATCTACAGCTTTTGCTGGAATGCTCCGAGTGTGAAGCGGTTGGGATGAGAATCAGCACCTCTACATCTGAGACCATGGTCTTGAGCTGCAAAAAGGGTAGAGTGTCTCCCTCCTCTGGATTGGGGATGAAGTCCTTCCTCGGGTGGAGGAGTTCAAGTATTTGGGGGTCTTGTTAACCAATGAGGGAAAAATAGAGCGGGAGATTGAAAAGTGGATTGGTAAGGCATCTGCAGTTATGTGGGCGCTGTACCGATCTGTCGTGGTGAAGAGAGAGCTGAGCTGAAAGGCAAAGTTGTCGATTTACCGTTCGATTTACATTCCTACCAACATCCATGGGCTGGAATACAGGTGGCTGAAATGAGTTTTCTCCATAGGGGGGCTGGGCTTTTCCTTGGAGATAGGGTGAGAAGCCCATTCATCCGTAGGGGGCTCAGAGTGGAGCTGCCACTCCTACACATCGAGAGAAGCCAATTGAGGTGGCTCAGGCATCTGGTCAAGATGCCTCCTGGAAGTCTCCCTTGTGAGAGGTTTCGGGCACGTCCCACCGGGAGGAGACTCAGAGGTAGACCCAGGACACGCTGGAGGGACTACATCTCTCTGCTGGCCTTGGAACAAATCGGGATTCCTCTTGAGGAGCTGACCAAAGTGGTTGGGGAGAGGGAAGTCTGGGTCTCTCTGCTTAAGCTGCTGCCTCTGGGACCCGACCCCGGATAAGCCGAGGTATTGGACAGATGGATGGACAAGTGATACTTGACATTTGACAGGTTGAAACATGGATTATTAATATAAAAAGAGAATAAATTTGACTCTAAAAGAAGACATCTTTGTTAAAATAGTATTTTAACTTCCTCAGCTGTGGGAGACCACTCAGGTCCTCTGATTTCAATCTACTCAGCATCCCTGGAATAAGAACTAGGCATGGAGAAGCAGCGTTTAGTTTCTATGCTCCTCTAATCCGGAACAAACTTTCAGAAGACTATAAAGATGCTGAAACACTGTGTTCTTGTTTTCATCTATTGATATTGATGTTTTTAACTCTTCCTCTTTGTTTTATATTCTGTGGGTTTTATTCTATATTGCGGTTTGTACTTTCGTATAAAGCACCTTGACCTACCCTGTTGTTCAAAGCGTGCTGTACAAACAAAATTGTCTTGCCTTACCTTGCATTTCTCATTATCAAAAACACTGAATTTTTTACATTTGTGAGCTCACCTTGCTAATCTCAAAGCCAAAAACTTCTTCAAAATAAGCAGGCTGGCTGATGAGCAGCAGGTAGAATGTCCAACTCCTGCAGAAATTGGCCACGATGATGGCGTAGACTGGCATGGAGGTGAAGAAATGTCTCCATGGGGTTTTAAATTTCTACCATCAAAAAGAATATGGGATACAATAATTCACAGTTCTGCAGTTCTAAATTGTTTGAATATTATATGTAAATCTATTAATTTCTAAAAGTCACATAGCCACATACATGAAGGGGGTTGAGAAAAGCTGCAGATTCCCCAATTGCATCTTCAATGTATTTTCTCTCCTCTGCAGTGATAGTAGGATGGGCTGCTGGGCTCTCATATGACACAAGAATCCAGAATAAATACCAGAATACCCCGAAACTGCCTGGGAGAGGAAGGGATGAAGACATTCGGAACAGCAGAAAGTGAAAGGAAAGTACTTGAAAGCAAGAAAGATAAGAAATTTAAGAACAGCCACCAAAACCTTCTCTAAGTACCTGTACACAAGGAAGTTGACTTGTTTTTAGCCACCTTGATTTTTATACCCCAAAATAAAATCCCCAGTCACTGACCACTTCATAAATCCCCTAATGAGTATCTAGCCTTGTATAATTTAATCTCATTATAAATCCAGCTGTTCTGTGAAGACCTCAGAGGTTTGCTAGAAAAACATTAGTGAACAAACTTAATGAAGACCAACACAGCAGGTCAGGGAGAAAGTTAAAGAGATGTTTTAAGCAGCAATATGTTTTAGAATAAAATCACAAGCTTTCAACATCTCGATCAGCATGGTTCACTTCATTTAACTTAACATTTAACAAGTTTGGCACCTCTTCAAACCGACCCGAGATGGTCGTCCACCTAAACTGACAGGCCAGGAAAAGAGAGCATTAATCAGAGAAACAGCCAAGAAGAACTGCAGACATCCACAGCTCAGGAGGAAAAACTAATAGACGGTTGGCAAGAAAAAGGCAATTGAGAAAGTTATTGAAAAAAAGCCAACCTCTCACTTTGACAATGCCATAAACAACGTAGAAGGCAATGTTATAATGTGCTACAGATAAATTAAACTAATTGAATTTGTGTGTTAGAAAATCAACACCATACCCTGAACAAACCCTCACTTTGAAGAAGAAAAGTGGTGGCAGCATTATGTTGTGGGGGTGCTTTTCTTCACGAGGAACATAGAAGCTGGTCAGAGTTAATGGGAAGTTTGATCAAGCTAAAACAGAGTAATCCAGAACAAAAACTATTGTAGTGGCTGCAAAACATGAGTCTAAGGTGGAGGTGGCAACGACCTATTGTAGCCAGAGCTATAATAGGATGGTTTAGATCGAAGCATGCTCCCGTGTTATAACGGCCTAATCAAAGTCCAGACTAAACTTGAAAATTCATGCTCTTCAATTAATCTGACTGAGCTTGTACCTTTTGCCAAGAAGAAGAATTTTCCTTAAATGTAACAATCATGTTCTTCTCTTTTTGTTTTTTCGTCACTGCAAAAGTTTCCAATTAAAAATTAACACCTACAAATATTTTAAAATTTGTGGTTCTAATGTGACAAAATGCAAAAAAGTTGAACAGATATGAATACTTTTGCAGGACACTGCACAAAGTGTATGAGGATACTAACCGTAGACATAAAATACGGAAGGCCACCCAATGTATTGCACCAGTATCCCAGCTAAAGGCATGGCCACTACTGCCCCTGCATAGGATCCTAAAAAAAGAAGAAGAAAGGAAATATAAAGAAAAATAACACAAATATTTCTCTCCCCCTTAACTTTAGCAGATATTTTAGCTCCTCCTCCTAATAGTTTACAATTATTATTAAGTCCACAGGCGCTCCTAAAATCCAGGAACATTTATATCTGCTCCAGCTTGTATTCAACTGATTTACAGACACAAAAAGGACAATTAAATGGTAAATGGACTGAACTTATATAGCGCTTTTCTAGTCTTGCTGACCACTCAAAGCGCAATTAACAACAAGACACTAAAAAACTTTTACCACAAAAGGCTGTTGTGGCTAACCGACTTCTCTCAAGAGGAGGCGCCCACTTGGCCCAGATCCCGTGGCAGGCTGGGTACGATACACCCTGAAGGACACAGCACAGTCAGCAAGTGCCTGTGCGTAAGCTCCACAGCAAAGATCTCCACACAGATGCATACTATACCTCGACAAGGCCTTGACATATCCTCACAAGTATGACGCAGCTGTAGTGGCAGCGAGCTGCAGATGGGATTAACATGTTGAGGACGGATGTGGCCACTATGGCAAAGCCAAACACTCTTAAAAAACACAAAAGGCAAGTAGTCAACAACAACAAAAAAATTAAAACATATGAAATGCACTAGCAAAAGTGTATGTTTAGATTATAGATCAGCTATTTGTGGGAATATTAACCTGTTAGCTGCAAATTTTTGACATATAAAGCCACCCGGGATCTGTGTAACTATGTATCCCCAGAAGAAGGAGCCGTGGATCATCCCCACTGTCTCTGGGTCCCAGGTGAACTGTGCAGCCTGAAAGGAGGAATCACACTTTATTAGTTGTAAAACTAACAAATACATTTATTGTCACTGAGCCACTCTCAGACCTTCTTTTACTTCATTTCCCTACAATAGCAATTAGCTTAAAATATTGTCCTACATTTCTGACTGCTAACTGCTCTGTCGCAGAGTCCTAACTTAAAAAGCAAAAAGCAATGATGATTGGTCCTTATCAGGAATCACGATAAGTAGGTCAAGTTTGCAGTAGGCAGTTTGCTCGTTTTGTGTCAAATTACAGTTATTCTTGCTTTCTTGCATAAAAATACCCTTCTTCTAATAACATAGTTAAAGAGAGTAAGAACAAAACGGTTTATTTGCATTTAGGTCTACATATTTGCTGTAGAAGTGTCAAAAAATTCTCAAATCTGTATGTAAAAAAATCTCCCTCTGTCAAGAAAAACAAATAAAAAAAGGCACTTTTAAACCAGCTTGGCATGGAGATGAAGTTTGTTGCCTCAAAGCAGGAAGGTCCGAAACCTATAAACAAAGATTTCACGCACAGTGTTGTGCTTCTTTCCCCCTAACAGATTTCTTCTGTCTCTTGCCTTTTTTGTCCTACTTGCTTAGGACCAATTTTAATATAAGATTAACATAACTAGAGTAAATAAAATAACCTTTATCCATACATCCACTCCTTCATTCATACATCCACTTCCTAATTCCCTCATCCCTTCATCCGCTCATCTCTCCCATCATCCACTCATTGCCTCTTAACAGCTCTCTTCCAGGTTCTGTCTGGGGAATCTACCAGGCTCTGGAAAGATAAATTCCTGACGACCGCACCCCTACACACTGTCTACTACTACCCTAGGCCTCTCATCTCCCCAGACTCTTCATCCTTTCAATACCTTCCTTCAATAAACATTCATAATTCATGTCTCTGTAAGCATGGTCCTTGCTAGTGAAATGTAAATATGTTTATCTGCAATCACAGTAATTATAAAAGCATGAACAAAAGACTGTCAGGCAGCCCTATATTGCGTTTTTAAAACTAAATGAAAGGTGTTATTTTTGTCATGCCATAGATTGTAGAACTAGCCTGAAATCCGCATTAGAAAACAAGACAAGGGCAATCTTCAGAAATTAGCCTCCATGTCATATTTTTGCAAAACAAGTTAAAATATGTGTCCCTACTTACCACAAGCACCTCCTTATTGCCTTTGTAGACTGTATGGTCATTGACCATGCTAACAATAGCAACACCAAGGTTGCATCGAATACCAAAGGAGATGCAGAAGCCCAGACCAGACAGGATGGCGATGATGTACCGTCTGGGGAGGCCGAAGCAGGTACAGTCCACCACCGGCAGTTCCTTCTCCTCTACCAGCTCTGGGCGGCCTTCAGCTGATAACTCGATGGTTTCTCCATTCGGCTGTCGTTTCTCAATGAGCCTAAAGTGGGCAGAAAAAAACATTTGGAAAAAAACTCAGTGAGTTAAGCATAGTACTCTTTTTTTAAAGAGTGTGGATCACCTAAAATTTGTTTCTTCTCCTTTTGGGAGTTTATTCAGTGTTTTATTTTCTTGTATTTTAGATCTAAGGGATAAACACCACCTGAGGATCGAACAAAGTGCCTATGACTAGAGAAGGACAAGTGGTAGAGGTACGAAAGGGGTGTCTACATTGGGATTTTCTTGGGTGCCGGACTCAGTGGTGAAGACCCCGTGCCACTATTTCTTATGGTTTCTGAGATGTGGTCAATTGGGCCAAAAAGGATGAAATAAAAAGGTCAAAATGGGAGATAAGAAGTCTGTATCACCTGGAATAAAGTGTCTTTGTACTCAGCTGGCCGTTCCAGGTTGGTAGACATGCGACATAACATGGTTGCGAGCGATGCCCTGGATGGAACATGCTAGAGTGGACATGTCTACAGTGGTTGGGAGTGTCATTTGAGGTCCGGAGTCCTTAAGCCTGCCGCACACAAGAGCAATCTGCTGAGCTCCGATCACGTGATTGCAAGATGGCAGCCCACGGAGAAGATTATGTTTCAGAAGACAGAGACTCGTGGATATTTCGCCAGACTATACCTGTTTATTTGATGCAACGATGCTTCATCAACAAAATGAGTAGCAGCATTTCCTCCATATCCATCTCAGTCTTCGTGTCATTCCATCTTCTTAGGTAAGGGACGGGGGCTGCCATCATGGAATCATGAGATCAGAGAACGCGTTTTGATTGGTCGCTTGAATATTTTAGCTCAGCAGACAGCTCACAGAGAGCGCACATGGCGAGTTTCTCGCTTCGCAAGGCGAAAAATATCAAACCTGTTTGATTTTCACCTCAAAGCCTCATGAGGCTGAAAAATCACCAAAAATTTGCCGCACACAGCGAGCTATCTGCTGAGCAAACGGCCTCGAATGACTGTTAGCTCAGCAGATTGCTCTTGTGTGCGGCAGGCTTTAGGTTTCAGAATGTGAGAAGGAGTGTCAACATGTGATGGGGTGTGTCCAGATTGGCTGGGAGTGGGTCTTTTGGGTCCAGAGTCGTTAGGGTTAGTGAAAAGTGTCATGGTTGGGTGTCTGAATGTGAGCCCCACCCTCCTATAAACCTTTGGCCATGCAGCCCTATCCTCCCCAACCCTCTACCACTAACCCTAAGGCCTGTGACAGACACAGGATATAGGGGATGAGTGCCACCCTTCAAACGTGCAGCATCACCCTTTAATTTGGTCCGATCACAATGGACCTTATACCATTGGACTCCTTGGGCCCAGCCAACATGGTGAATGGTTGACGTGCTGCATCCACTTTTCTCAAAGCATCATTGGTAAAAACGGTTATAAAATTTTTACCCATGACTACACCCCCACCCTCAACACACGCACCCCTATTTGTGGACATTCCCTTTCCAATGATACCTCCCACGTGTCTGTATGACCTTCCATCCCCAAGATACAGCCCCCGTAGGGGACCAGCCCTATGTTTAGTCGGATTTTTGACTTTGTTCTTTTAATCTTTATTAAAAGTTGTACTTTATTTTCAACACAGCTCTGAGTGTTTAATGCTGGTTCAAAAAAAAAAAAGTTGAAGAGAGATATTCAAAACTAAATAATTGTGTATGAGTATTTATTAACATCTAAGAAGCATGAGTTGACTCAGGATATTCTACCCCTATGCTTTTGTTTTGTCTATAAACATACTAGACTACTGTGCAATAAGATGATATTTATTTTGAATTGTCATTACATGGACAATTGAATCAAATACTTAGACCTTCTTACTCACACACATGTAACAAAATGTAACAAATGAACAAATTTAAATAATTTTGTTGTGTCATTTATATTCAGTTTTTAATCAGTTTTTTAATCAGGCTAACTTACCTAAACTTCTAAATGCTACAAAAACTACAGAAGTACTTAGAGAGTGCAGACCTCCGCAAAGGCAGCTCATCTCTCTTCATAGTCACTTGTTCCTGGTCAAAATCCACCAATAAGTTTAAGTTATGTTGCTAAATACAAACGAACAAACATATACCTTTGTTTTGCAGAATTAAACATGTATAGATCAATTAATCAGGATTAATCAGGATTCTATTTAATGCTGGTATAGTTGTTGATGGTTAAATATGTGTATCAGGGTTCTCTCTGTGACTAATTTCCACAAGCTTAAAAATGATGTGATTTTTGTAGACAGCTGAAAATAAACTGATGTTAGTGACTTCTTGAATTTCTTCAGACTGAAGGATAATCAGGGACGAGCTGCCTTTGCGGAGGTCTGTGCTGTCTAAGTACTTTTCTAGTTTTTGTACCATTTAGAATTTTAGGTGAGTTAGCCTTCCTGCTGCATGCTCTTTTAGCCTTCTCTATGTTGAATCAGAAATATTCTGTTTCAGAAATTTCTTTATTTTACAGGCCTGACAGTAATCAGGCACATGTGACACTAGCTTTTCAAAGA
Source organism: Apricaphanius iberus (assembly GCA_028564705.1). NCBI lineage: Eukaryota > Metazoa > Chordata > Actinopteri > Cyprinodontiformes > Aphaniidae > Apricaphanius > Apricaphanius iberus. The sequence goes on from JAPXFQ010002841.1 coordinate 2,048,680, forward strand.
ATTTGTTTAATTACATCCATATGGAGTCGAATGAGTCTCATAATAAATAAACTCACGCAGGGTTTTTCACAAATGCACATGCTCATTCGGAAATGCACACGGTCTGTTCCACAAATGCACACACTGTGGTTCACAAATATAATTTCGAGAAACACTTCTAAAATAAATTCACAAATGCACACAAGCCATTTTACAAATGCACATGATATGTTTCACAAATGCACATGAGCTGTTTCACAAATACACATGATCTGTTTTAAGAATACACACAAGCTGTTTCACAAATACTGTATGACTTTGAGAGAAACTTCAAATATAAACTCAGTCAGATCATACACATCGCTGAATATCCATTTATCGTCCTCTTCTCAACTGTGAACCTCTCTGCATTTTTGAGAGAATTCTGTGTGGTGAGTTTTGAGACTCCCCGAATGCTGGGGCAAAAAGGGGAGTCTCAAAAAGTCACCATTGGCTAAATGAATCTGTCAGTCAAATACATCACTACCCAGCCATGTTCGCTTTCAGCCAATCATATGGCTCCTAACCTTTTCTGTCCTGATTGCGGCCAAACCTACGGAAGCCGACATTAATTACTTATTACTTATATTAATTACTAATCCATTTCCTTGGTTTTGTTTTTGTTTTTCAACTCCATACATGATGATAAGCTTTTTATATAGATCTGAAGTTGTTCTTGATCGTTTTTCTTTCTTAATAAAATTCATTATTACATAAAAGCTTCTTTTTGTATTTATCCAGATGTTTTTTAGTCTGAGGTTCAAATTTCTTTAATGGTGTGAAATATTTAAGTGTGACAAAAGAAAAGCAAAGACATAAGAAATCCGCAAACAGGAAATATTTTTAATGTAACTGCACATGCTTATACTTTTATAAACGATATATCATCTATAAATAAAACTATAATTTTGATGCATTAATGAACAGCGAAAAAAACATTTTCAGTTTCTGATCTGCTGATTTCTATCTGAAAGATCAAGAAAAACGTGGTTGTTCTTTTGAATCCGCATATCCAAAATATGAGGTTGTTATGGAAACATCTGTAAAAAGGCATAGGTTACAACATTTTAAGGTATATTCTTCACTTGAAATGTTCATATAAACATATTTTAATCTTTTTTCGTGTGTTGTTTTTGTGTCATTAGAAAAAAAACCGTTTAGTTTTTAACTAAGAAAAATCCCAAACTCTTACTTGTAAGTATATGTGACTATTTTTATCAATCAGCATGTTCTGGAGTTGTTTTTTTCCACAGGACTCAAACAGAGAAGTCAGAGGAGTGACCATCTGTGTATAAAAAACACACTTAAAATCTCTCCCCCCACTAACAGACAAGCAGAAAGCAGGTAGACCTCTGAGCCAGCTGAAATCCAACACAGCATCCTTTGTGTTTTCTGTTTTTTGTGAGAGTAGACGTTATTTTTACCATGTTTCACATCACAGAAACACACACTCACATGTCAGACCTCCACTATGCATTGCGCTAATCCAGTTAGTTAATGAGCTGGAGAATCATTCAGCCCAACAGATATGATAACCAGAAGGGTCGGAGTTGAAGGTAGAGGACTGGTTGTATTAAAAAAAAAGAAGAAAGAAATCATATTGCCTGGGTTGTAATAAAACATTTCTTCAGCTTGCTCCAACTCCAGGAAAACTTATACAAACTCCAACAGAGGGGAAAGACTGACTCTAGGGTTGCTTAATTATTAACAAGGATTGCATAAATATTTTAGTCTAAAGGCTTTTTTTACATGATAATCTGACTCAATTTATCCATCCACTTATTTTTGGTTCCATGTGCCGCAGGTTTCATATATTTTGCGTTTGTATTTTTCATCCTTGCAGATTCCACTCCACCCCCTACTTGTGTTTTTTTATACAACAGGCACCGTAATCTTTTTCCCAACCCATGCAAATCTGTAAATATGTGCAGAAAGCATTGAGGAAATCAAATAAATCAAGATAAACACCACTCACTTCAGTAGAGTGATGAATAAAACAAAAAATCTCAGTATTTTTTAAAAAGATTGTAAAATATAAAATAAATATTTAGCAAAGCAACATGTTTAAAAAAAAATCTAGACAAGATTAGTGAGGTTGCCGCCTCTCTTTTTACTATCTCTCTCTGCCCCCTCTTAATCTGTCACCACATTCAGATTAGGATTACAAAAATGATTTACTTCCGGAAATGAACATGAACAGGCAGTGGACATGCATCAGCACGTTCTGCCATCGGCACGACAAACGTCTGAGCTGATGCTGACACGTGATTCATCTGTTTATGACCTTCTATAAAGATACATTTTTCAAACCATTTCTTATTGGACACATTGTTATAATAAACATGGGAAGTTAAGTAAATTTGCCCGATTTTGCTGGTGTAACAGTGGAAAATCAAGTGTATATTTGATGTTTGTAGTTATGATGGCAGGAGCTAAGAGCAGGTAATTTGTTTGAACCAACCGCCGTACATGCATTAGCATGTGAGTCACAGTACAGTAAAAACTGATACAACTACTGCTGATATTTCTTATAATTTTTATCTTAAAATGATTGCCTGCAAACTCACGTTTTCCTACATGAAATCAGGAGAGATATTTCTAGATTGATCAGGCTTAAAATTTGTAGCCTGGAAAAAGCACAGAGTCAGGAAGGAGAGAAGGCTGGATGGATGCACATATTTTGCTCTATTTTCTTTTACCAGGATCATTCAGACCCATAAAATACTTAAGTTCCTCACTTTTTCAACTATTCAGATATAGTTTGTATTATTTAAACCCCTGCAAACTGAGGTCACTCTCCTAAGTTGTTTACATATTTTAGGCTGAGCCAGTTGGCTGCTCTCACACTGTCATCCTCTGTGTGCTAAACAAATGTGATGACTTAGCCCCCCCCCCCCGAGTGGAGATCAAGCTGAATCTTACTTCAGAGTTAGTGAAAGCTGCAGGAGGATCCTCATTAAACATCAAAAACAGATTGCAGCTTGACGTCCACGCATATGCTGCTAGCTAACGAGGGCAGCCCACAGGAAAAATGGTTGTTAATTACATGTGTTTCCCACTAAAGGCCACTCTCACTCTGCCTTGTGAGTGTTTAAGTGTCCCAACATGGCAAAACAGATCAGGGTCCTCTATAGGCAGCCAACATGGAACCTTCCTGCACCTGAGCAGGTTTGTGAAAATAAAAGGTTAGCGATACAAGTAAAGCGGGTTATTTGAGGCTCAGTTGGAGCAGAGTTGGAAGCTCGATCAGGGGAACGTAAACTCAGCTTCTCCCGTCAGCGTAGCATAGCAAAAACCTGACTGGTCTCAGCTGGCAACAATTAATGAGCAGGAGAGCATGAGTGAGCAGAAGCCCCGTGACCTCGGGCTCCCTGAAATATCATAATTAGAGTAGGAACGAGCTCAGTAAATACTTATATCTCTAGCTGATCAGACGATGGACCATCGGAATCAGACTCGGCTAAACTGTAGGATGACAAACTTTAAGTGTTTATAAAAAGTTTTAAATCCTCTAATTGAGTTTGTCTCAGGTCCCTTTAGTCTAAAACTACAAAATAAGATCCAGAGGAACCAACTACCTCCAGAAAGTATTACACAGAGTCTACTAGTGTGCAATTTAAGCATATTTAAGCAATTTATTCATAAATACAACTGTTCTTCGGAGGTTTGAGAATACGAACATTATAATACCAGAAAGATATAATCTGGCATTAAGGACCGAGTACAGAAGGTGAGGAACCTCAGCACATTACAGCTGCTGGATCCTTGTTGTACTCTACCATAACTAAGCTTTAATGCTTCAGGTATCCTGATTTCAAGGCTTATCACATATAAAAAAAAATGGTTCAGAGGTCCCTGGAAAAACTTGCAGCTGCAATTAAAGATGGATCAACAAAATACTGACTCTGGGAAGCTGAGTGCAACTGCAGGCCACACTTTCAAGTTTTTTATTTGTACAAAAAAAGTCACACAAAATCCCAGTAAATACAATAAGAGAGGGTGTGAATACTTTAGTAAGTCATTGTACATATTTATATATTAATATCACACCTGTTCCTATAGGAGAACAGAGATTAAAAGTGAGAATTATTGATACCTGAGTATTAAGTTACAATGTAAAATTAACCAGCTTTACAAGTAGATTAGTTCGGTGTTTAGATCTGAAATTAGTGATTGAAACTGATTTTAGTTTTTGTGTTTGCAATAATTTGATAAGAATGATTGGGCATGACTGCCCAGTGACCTAGGTCTTGTAATTGTGCATCAAATTCACCGATTCACTGTGCGTTCTGCGTAATCCTCTCTTAGGAGGATGACAGAGATAGAGTGAAAGCCAGCGAGGGGGGTGAAAGTATTATATAACTGCAGATGCTCCGGCCAGCTTCTGTTCACATTCATCTCAAGAAATTGATCCCATTTATTTCCTGATTTTAACATGTTGAATATTTGCGACAAATATTTCAATAAAGGAATGCGTTTTGTTAGTAATTCTGAATCCCTCTTCCATTTTTGAGACGCTCACTCTCCCTGAAGTGAACAGATTGGGTCTCGGTGGGACTGTGTCACCCAGGGAGACACACTCCTCCCCATCCTGTCACAGCACTTTTCTCCCCCCACTCTCCTGCAGACTCACACATACACGCAAACACACCCAGAGTTCAAATACCTACACGTGTGACCTTCAGAGACAAACTATTTATTTTTGAGGCAGTACTTAGATTAAAACCCAACCAGAACAGTTTGCTGAACAAAGCAGTGGAGCCAGTTTAACTTCATGCATGCATAACAACACTGCAGCCAAAAAAAAAAAAAAAGAATATAGCATGCTGGGTGAATGCAGCTAACTCCAAACTGCTCATCTATGTTGCATGCGTCATGTTAAAAAACCTTTTTACATTAACACTTCCACACAAAAAAAATAAATGCAAGGCTGACCCAGTTTACTGTGAGGATATGACTAAGAGAAGTCACACGCACTATGTCCAAAGAACTTCCACCGATTTCCAAACAGGAGTAAATTAAACAATAGCACAGTTTGCGTCGTCCTTGCACATTGCAGCAGTATTTTTGTTAGATCACAACTATTCTGTATCACTAAATTTTGTTTCCCTGGCACAAAAAGCACAAGTTGATCAGTATTTAGGATTCAGCTTTTGCCGAAATTTAGAATGCACTTGACCAAACGCTGTTGAAGTTTGTGCTTACCTAGTACAGTTTAAAATAGAAACAGGAGATGTATTCTGAGGGAGAAAATGTTTAAATAATAGATGGACTTCTAGCTGCTTTCATCGGTGGGGATCACGCTTTTGTATGTGTAGAGGAGAGATTGGATCCAACTTGCTGCACAAAGCAGGGACCCTCTGTGTTGAAATGCATTGTGTGATTCACTGATTCATAATTGTAAAAGAAAACACTGAATATGTTTGAACTCTGGAAGTGATATTGTACCAAAAGTCACAAACAACCTCCTGAAGCTGAACAGGAGATCTTCTTCAAGGTTGTTAAACCGAGTGACCCTCATCAGGATGAAGAGCTTCCTAGGCTGGTTGTTCAACTGATGCGTGAGGAGGAGGAGGAGACAACGGTAGGAGGAAGTGACATGGAGTCAGGATGGAGCGAGTGGGAGGGGAGAGTTCAGGGATTTGCATGGCTCGACAGCTGGACTGAAAAACAGGCTATTTCAGGACGGGATTTGTACGTTTGGTTGCTACCTCAAATCCTGAGAGAGCAGAAGCTTAAAGCGGTGGTTATTGCATGAGATTCTATCAGTGTCATTAATCTTCATTTTTTCTCGCCTGAAATACTGTAACTCTTGATTTTATATGAAATGTCTCAAATTATTTGCACCACTTGACTAATTTATTTTGCATAAACAGCTTCATAGTACATGCACTCAAATTTAAATATTTGAAATGCAATAGTTAAACAAAAGCTCTTCTTATAGTTTATAAATTCACCCTGAAAGGCTTAATAATGTAACCTTCAAGGTAGGTTATTTTAATAAATTAATGTACATTCATTGTCCAGTCATGGTGAAAAAATAAATAAATAACGAGCACCACTTTAATCTCAAGGTTTGTGTTCCATTTTTTTTCTTTTTTACATATCTTTAATTTTAAAATAGTTATACTTCAGTTTTTCCTTTTATCTTTCTTATCTTACAACCGTTTCCATTTTGGAGTAAAATCCTAGAAATTAGAGTTTTTAATACATTAAAAATAAATAATTTGGAGCTAATAATTTATACACATTTAAATAAAACATAGATAGATAGATAGATCAGTAAAGCAATAAAGTATTATGTAACCAGATTTTCTTCTGGTCTGAAACGCAACTTTGAGGACCATAAGAACAAATATGTATATAGAGAAAAGATGCAAATACAGAAAAAACCTGGACCAAAAACAACGTTTTAGAGTTTTTCCTCCATCAGGTGACCCATTTAAGCCTCTTCTGTCAATCACTGCACTTCATACAACCATACTTTTTTGTCGTAAAAAAATTTATAACACAACTGCATTGTTTCCTTAGTTATGGTTAATAAACTTTCTAAACTAAAATAATAATAATAATAATGGTCAAACATAGAGCATGGCGCTTGGTTCTGGGTTGAACAGAAATCATGCGTAAAAACGCTGGCACAAGTCAGAGGTTCAGCATATAATGTTAGAAATGGATCTGGAATGCATACCTGTTAATTTTCCCCAAGGTTTTAGCCGCCACCGCCTTAAACCTGTCCGGTCGGATCTCCATCCTTGCAGCTCCTTGACCCGGCCGGTGTGCTGATGTCCTGCGCGCCCTGCTGTCCCGCCTGAACGCGCGCTATTCTCCTCTTTAACACAGTCTATCACTCTCCCTCTCTCATCGCTCCCCAACCATACCAACACTGCTGATGGGCCGCGACAGGTGGAACCCTTTAGATTTCCTTGCGCATTCACACAGCATTTGAGAAATCTGTCAACGTGAGAGTGGATCGTGCAGAAGCATAGGATTTTAATTATTAATGTCCAAACCCTCGCCATACTGCTCAGAGTGGAGAGACATAAGAAAAAGACCCCAACAGAAAATATGTTGTTTTTCTTTTTCAGACGATTGTATATGTTAAGACTGGGTTGTAGTTTGAAAGATTTTTCGATGGAAGAGTTTTTCCGTATAAAGTGAAAATCTTTTCCTTGAAATTAATAAACTACAACGAAAAAAGGAAACAAAGGATACTGCGCCATGTTATCAGCAATTAGACCAGTTTTCCATATTAAACAAAAACATTTTGAGCAGTAAATTAAAATGATTGGTCTGAAGATCTAATGCAAAGGCAAACATTAAACTCAGGAGGAGTGTTAGAGGAGTGTTAGACTTACAAAGGTTTAGACAGGTGTGCAATTCTTTAAAGCAAGAAGAATCAAGATACAGACTGGAACTCATTGAATGGAGGCAAAAACAAATGTAAGAGAGCAGATTTCGTTCTTTTAACAAGAATGGCAGCCACATTTTGAACAGCATGCAAACTCACAAGAAAAGATTATGACCAGAGTGTAAAAAAAAATCCATAGTAAGCAAGAATAAATAAGAGCATGAATTACAGTCTCAAATTCATGTAGTAAAATGTAAATATTGACCTTGATATTGAAACAGCTGAAACAAAAACTTGCCTTCTAAACTTAAGGGCACAGTTAAAACCCATGTCAATGATTCTAGAGACTGAACGCAATAGGGACATAATTTGATTTAAAAAAACATTTGCTACAAGTGAAGACTTTGAAGACTAATTCAGACACAAAATTAATGCTATTAGATGTAACCTGTAATCTCAGCAAAATGTTAATATTAACATGTCTGAAGAACGGTTATTTCCCAAGGAAACAGTGGAGAGTTTTGGTTTTGCTTGATGCAAACATACAAAGTTTTATCTCAAGCAAACCCATCTGCCTTTTAAATCCAATTCCCTCACCACTTTTTCAGGTGAAGAGAGAGGTAAGCCCCTTCTGAAGAAGAGCAATTTAGATCCTAACATTTTTGATAACTACCGACCAGAATCAAACACTTAAAAAGAAAAGTTAGCAGAATTCAAAATTTCAAGGCAAAAAACTTTAGTAATATTTTAAGTTTGAAAATATATTTGAATATATTGGTTTGTTGTTTAGTTTGTCCACTTTGAATTTTTGTTTGTCTTGTTCAAGTTGTAGAGACTTAAAATTAAATCCTGACTTTTTCTTACCCATGTGAAAGTAGCAATGACTTAAAAGTTGATGTCGTACAAACTATGAATCTAAAAATTCTCTAGTAAGTAAAAAAAAAAACAGTCTAGATCCTAATTAATGGTAATTGGACCGAAATGTTCAAGGTATAGTGACCTCTTGAAGCACTTCACACTCACAAATGCGAACACATTTATGCACTGATACAGTAGGCACCTCTGGGTTAAGCTGGAATTTAACCTACCACTCACCATTTGCAACCTAATTGCTCACCTAACCGAGCCACAGACACCTACAGATCTTACGTGGAAACTCAAGTACCAGTTGTACTGACCTAAAATAAAGCCCGTATTCTACTGTTTAAATGTTGTTTTCAGTGTTTTTACCCTGTTGTTCAACTATTTATCTTCACAAGAGATTGGAAAACCATTTAGTGTAATTAAGTAAGAGCAAAACCTACCTCTGCAGGCTATTTGTTCAAGTAACAAACTTAGCTTTTGACTCAAAAGACAAATATACAAGTTGATTTTCCTGCATTTCACAACAAAAACATTTCTGTGGGATAACCTTTCCATAGTTGTAATGGAGCGTAGTTTAGAGATTTAAGTACAGATGACTCAAAATATTGTGTTGAAGCTTACAACTCTGGTGGTTTGTTATACTAACTTTTGCAATCGTCTCAAATGTGTAAAGCTTCAATTTTTGTGTTTTCTAAACTTAAAATATTTTGTCAGGCCAAAAATGGAAGTTGCTTTTTAACAGTGAAATTTACAGTGACATTTTATCAATAAAATTATGGAAAAAGCTGTTTTTATTCAGCTTAATGAGTTTTTAAATGAACACAATATAAAAAAAAAATATCAATCTTGTTTAGACCTGTCCAGGGTGTAACCCTCCTCTTCCCTGATAACCGCTGGCCCCCCTCCTTCCACAACTCTTCAAGGATCCATCTAGATAATCAACAGATGGATGGATGGGTCGATCCGGTTTTATGATTAAACTTTTTAATGACCTTAGGTGTAACTTGGATTCAAGGAAAATTTCAGCTATGGTTCTGGTGGATCTAAGCTCAGCTTTTGATAAAGATGACCTCCACATTTCGTTGATCTTCATTTTTCTCTCCGGCCACCTCAGCATTAAACATCAGATAAATCAGTCAGTGGTGTTTGACAGGGTAAAATAGGGGGCAGAAAGGATTACTATTATACAGAGGAAAGCTCAAACAGACAGCCATACCATTTTTGCTTTTGTGCAAAAAATGATGACCAAAACAGCTAACGAGGACAATGGAACAGGTAAGACAACATGTTGAACTTTCCCTACAAACCACCATTTGAGTTAATTTATCAAGTCAATTGTGTGATGTTGTGGCAGTACACATAAAATGTCATTTTATTAAAAATGATGATGCAACACTACATAACAGGGAAACTTTGTCTCGTAGCTCCTAAGAGTTAGAAGGAAAATCCAGGATGAAGCAAAATGAGCTCAGAAGTCCAAAGTTGGCAAACTTTTTTATTGGGTTAATATTATACTAATATAATGAAGAGCATGCTGTAGACCTGCTATAAAAAAGCACCCTGCTAGATGATTCAGCACTACAATAATAAAACTGAAGTGAACTAATCAAAGGCTTTGTAAAAGTTGGAGACTTATTCTGAGAAATATACATTAAAAAAAAGAGAATCAGTGTCTGAACCAGTCAGGAGTCAGAAGTAATGAGAGGAAGTATTTTGTCAGTATAAAATAAATGTGCGTTGACATGCATCCATTAGTTCCAACAAAACACTTTCTATGCCCAAATGATAGTTTTACCTGTTATATTTTTCTTTAAAAGTAGGACAATAAATACACAAAGTCCATACTTGAAAAAGAATAGAATGAAAGTAACATAAATTAAGCCTGGATGTGTTGCCAATGAAAATATCTAAATTGGTTAAGTCACGTGTTTTCCATATGAAATGCACTAAAGCTTTACGGAATATTATCTTTTAATGTGGCAGGTGCAGCAAATGAGATTAGGGAAGCAAGAGGAACAGTCTATTTGCGTACTGATTACAGTGGTAGCAGCTCAAAATATAGATTCTGATACTGTTAATGTATGTGTTGTAAATATTAATATATATGTGAACACATGCTGAACTAAATCACCTAGTGAAGCCGTTAACCCTTATTTATACTGAGTTGGACATTTTCTAGTAAATAATACTCTAAATTGACAAAAAAAAACGAAAATTCCAAGTGAAAAATTAACACTTTCTGTCAAATTGTTATAGTTTCCACATTTTAAGTATGTGTTCATGGTAACCTATAGGTTAACTTTAAACACTACGAGTACAATAGAACGGTATCAGCCCCGATACCAGTACCGGTATTGGTGCATCCTTAATTTGAACAAAAATAAGTTGTGATATAAAGTGAGCCGGTCTGAGGTGTCAAACTCAGGGGCTGAAAATGAGTCCGGCCCTGTCTACAAACACTCCAGAACTCAGCTGCACGTGTGCTGAAGAGGACCAGAGGGCAGGAACACATGACACCAGTTTTAAAGTGGCTGCATTGGCTCCCTGTGAGTTTCAGGATCAATTTTAAGGATCTTTTATTAGTTTATAAATGTCTTGAAGATGCTCTGAAGATGTGTTCTCTGATCACGGGGGAAGTGATACCGGTAGTTAAATGTTACCAGGTTTTGTGAGTTTTATGAGAACTCGTGTGAGTTACTTGTTAGGGAAAGTACAATGTGTGGTTCTTTGTGATGAGGAAATCTGAGTAAATAGACGGTCGCCTGCTAACTGTTGCTATGGAGTCCGAGTGGGACTGACAGTAAACATAGGGGAGGAGGTGATTGCGATCCTCTTTATGATGGGGAGCCAAAGTCACGCCCTTCTACTTCCGGTCCATGGTTCCCCAAATGCCCAAAAAAATGAATAAGAGTCAAGGAAGCGATTAAAGTTATTTTCTGATCCAGTTTGAAATGCGCCTTGGATTGAAGATATGATGTCCGTGAATTTTAAAAACTAATTTTGATGCAGAGAAAATGCAGATTTTCGACCGGAGGTAAAAGTTACTTACTAAGTTTTGTTGAAAAACGTTTAGCGGACTACAACTGCAGGAGAAGGAGAGCGAGGGCCGTAGTGGTCTTGGCCCATCTTATTTATTCAACATTCTTTTAAATTATGAGCACTCATGATCCCTGGGGTCATCTAGCAAGCCTTCAGTCAGTCTTCTTCAGATGTGTTGCAAGATTGACTGCTACAGGAGATCCTTCCTGCCCAGAGCATCACTATTCCCAACAACTCTTTGAAGATATTTGGATCATATCAGATATGGTGACATTTAATTTCCCTGAATTAAGTAAGTAAGTAAAGTATTTTTTAATTAGTAAGCAAGTAAAAGTAAACCTTTATTTACATTGCACCTTTCCAGAAATAATCACAAAGAGCATTACAATAAAATTTTTACAATGATCACTGAAGATGTAAAATCAGAAAGTAAGAAAAACTAGGAAAAAATTGGTTTGAGTTGATTTTTGTAAGATATCTAAGAATCAGAAGTTTCTAAACTCAGAGGAAGGGAGGCCCAGAGGGAGGGAGCAACTACAGCAAGTAATTTAATACTCGCAAGTAGTGAGTTTTAAATAAAAATGCATTCAATTGAAATTCAATACATCATAAGTCTTTCTTCATCACAGGACTGTATCTTAATGCCACATCTGTTGAACTCAGGCTGTGAACTTTGGTATTTTGATAATATTTTGTTCAAATACAGTAATTTTCTCCAGCGTTCTTCTGAATTTATATGAAATTTATAAGAAAGTGACTAATAAAGATTTGTCGAACTACCTGAAGGGTCCAAAAATAAAACAAAACACTATTTACATTTTATGGGACAGCCTTTAGCTTTCATTCCATCAGCCTTTCACTGTAGAATTATTTCATATAATTTTGCAACATGTAAATCCTTATTTATTTCCAATGTTTCCAGTTTTTGTAGAGATGATAGTAGAATGTGATTGCTGAACACATTCTTATTTAGCATATTCAAAAACTTCTTTACTTAACGTAGCTGTGAGTTCTGCTGTTTTTGTGTTTTTTTTTATGAAGTAATCACCATTTGTGATCATTCAAGATATTTTGCAACCAGTATTCTTCTACAAGGTTGGCTCCCCGTCCCTCAGATTTTTTATTCGCTTGATACATGTCAGTATTTTTACTTTAAAAACAGATCAACATCTCTGTTATGAACACCAGATAAACCATCCAAAAAGGTTAAAGAAATTAGAACCTACTCAGAGTTGATTTAATATTGCATTTTGAAGATGTATAAGGGACACTGCTATGAACAAACCCAATATGTTTACAACCCCGCAGTAATTTACCCTGTTTATCTCACTTCAAGTAACATTTCTGCTGCTGTTGTTTGCACATCTCTTTTCACCATTCTTGTTTTAACTTCTTGTAGATAATACATTTACTTTTTGCTGCACAACTACTCATGCAAACTCTGAAGAAAAGAAAATTAATTATCCAGATCAGTTGCACATTCAAATTGGAGAATGTCATTTTACAGAACTTTGGTTTTTCCATTTTTTCTTTAATATACATACAGTATATTATTCTTAATTCTGTTTTTTTATACTTTTCTTATGTGAATTTAAATACATTACCTGTCACTTTGCTTCTGTTACGGCTGAATTTTCCTTTTGTTGGACAATAAAAGCTTATTCTACTCCTCTTAAATGTGTGAATAGTAAAAATCAGTCAGGCTAATGAAATTGAGAGCTTTAGTTTAGTTGCACAGCTCAACACTGCTACACATTTGTAAACTTATAGTCTTCTCAGGTAAAATAAAAGACAAATTAAAGTTTCTGTCTTACTCTCACATTATTTTTATTTCAAAACCAAAACGATTCAGAAAAGATTAACTCAAACCATCCTGATCTCACAGAAAACTCAAAACAAATCAAACAAGAAACCAACTGCTGCTGCTGAAATACATGTTATTTTTCACAGAACAATATCTCAGCAGTACATTCCCTTGTAAAAAGAAGAAATCACTAGTTTGATAAAATGTTACACTACTTTTCAGAATAAGGAAAAAAAATATGGAATCACTCAACAGGGATGAAAAAAGATGGAGTTTTGTAATTTGTATTGGTGAGCGTGGAATAATGAAAAGAAATAAAATGCTTTTCATTTCCATAATTTGATTGGATAAACAATTTAGGGAGGGTGTATAAGAGAAACATCCAGAATTACCAAGGAAGACATTAAAGGTCAAAACAATATACCTTGAAAACAGGAAACCCACCAAAGGATTGAAAGAGAAACCAACATGTAGAAACAGGGGTCAGTGGTGATTAAACTTTAAAATCTTGTTTGAGGTAAACCAGTTTCATTTGAAAAGCCAAACGGAGGAAAATAAGGTTACCGTGGGTTCAAGAGGTTTGAAAGACTGGCTGAAAGTTATTTTTAGTTATCTTCATTGGACAAGTATCTTGTTTTGTACCATCCCAATGAAACAGATAAAGATGACTACCTGAAAATAAACAGGCTCACAGCTGATGGTCTCCACATCAAGATTTCAGTATTTTTCCTCTGCAGTCAGGAACAACTGGAAAGGTGCATTTTAGACAGTTTCCTTATTCCGTCAGTCCAAAGTATTGTTAAATAAGCGGTTTGAGGGTTTATACATTTTCAGGATGTTAATGTATCTGTCTGCTAAGCCAAGAGCTTTAAACGTTTTTTTTAATCAAGCTATCTCACCTATAAATAGTCAGCGAGCAGTCCAGATCTCATTTCAACAGAAAAAGTGGGTAAAGTAGAAACTGAAAAAAGTGTCCGTTCTGCACAGCTGGTGTGTCAGATGCCAGACCAAAATGTTGGAACTAGGTATGGGCATATTACTGCTACTAAGGGATACTAGTTTTAAAAAAGCTAGTGTCAAAGCTACTATAACTTTCACAGTATTTCTACATATTAAAGTCAGTTTTATTTAGATGCAAGAGGTAGACCCGGAATGTTTTTTCCGGCTGTTTGGAGCTAGAGGAGTGTAGCTATTGCACACTACTGATTAGCTGGCTGAAAGAAGGCCATTACTCGTTTTTTTCTTGTTTTTGTTTTTATTGTTAATGTTTGTTCATGAATCCCAGCCAGGGCTCTTCTGCATGGAGTTTGTATGTTCTGTGAATGCATGTGTTCTCTACAAGTGATCTTGCTTCATCCCACTCCTTGTCTTACCCAGTAAAGATACATGGATAAGCTGGCTTGGATAATGGAAGAATGTTTTATAACCACACCTGACAAGCTATGAACTGCCTGTCTGTTTAACAGCCAACTGCAGAACAATTGTTGGAGCAGATAGCTTCAATAATTAAACAGTAAATATCAGCTTTATGTTCTTCCAATGTGACTCTTATAAAAAACAAAAATGGTAAAAGTTAAAATGAGCATGCATACTGGAACACTACTGCTAAATGTAGTGGCTGGTAATCCTTTATTTATGCTAAGTCTATGTATTTTGATGAAAACAACAATAAATACATAGTACACAACATAAATGTAATAGTCAAAATGTAGATCTTCTATAAATAAAATAGTATTTTTAATATTTTTGCAGTAGTAGTAATAATTCTTGCTTTCCTGTTTTAAATAAGACTAACAATGATGATATAATTTTTACCATTTTGCAAAAATATTTTGATACTACGAATCCTTGGTATTTTGAATTCAGGTTATGACACAATGATCTTGTAAGAGACAGAAAGAGATTACTATAAAATATTGTTGTACATGGTTGAAGTCTTCGCTTCAAAGGATTTAAAATGTTAAAAAAGCCAAAAGAGGTGCAACAAAAGGTAGTCTTTATGCTTTTTTATATTGGTTTCTTTCTTCATCATTGAGTAATTCTATATTATCTCTGTTTTTCCTTTACTTTATCAAGACCGACACTTCTCAAAATGTTTTAGCATGTTAAAGACTCTCTCCGTAACTTTTCGTAACGTTCGTGTGACACAAAACCACTTTTGTTTGTTTTTAGAGCTGTCACGCCATGGGAGGGTCCTCCATCTGTTTACCGCACTACAGGACTTTTCACCTGCGGACCGCTTCCCCGGATGTACTGAGTTTCAATTTACAGCAGTATGCTACGCGCTACCTAATGAAATAAACAAACCTGCGGTTTTGAGACTCAAGCAATGGCAGATCCACCAAAGAAACCAAAGAAGACCCTATCAGAAGAAGTGAGGAAAAGGAACTGTTCCCATGCCGAAAGCTGCCAGAGCTTCACCGCTGGAAAAACCCTGTAATAAACCGTGATTAATACTGGGCGAGTGGATGTGCCCGGTGTTAACCGCCGAGCTGGATGCTAAGCTGAGCCAGATTTTCAACCCCAATCAAAACAGGCGAGGAAATCTACCGGCTACCGGAGCTGAAAGCTACCACGCTACACTGATGCAGAAGGCTCGTTATGATGATTAATACTGGGGCGCATCTGTTCTGCACCCAGTGTGAATCGGGGATAAGGAAAGTTGCAGTGTTATGTCGGCGAAGCAACAAGATGGGAAAAGACAGGTCAGAGAACAATTACTTCCCCTCACTGCTGTGAAAGATCTTTTCTGTCAGACTGTTGCTCAGTAGTTCAAAGTAGGATTAGCTTCTAAAACCCAGTCTTACAACTTTTCAGTGTTGTGTGGTCAGCCGCTATGGTTGAGACATTAGAGATACAGAAGGATGTATGGATGTATGGATGCTTAATCTGTATTGCTACTGGATTGGTAAGTAATTAATGCTTACTACGGGGACATGATGATGTGATACACTGCCGAGAAAACTGTTTGATGGTTTACCAACTGACGCGCTGATGGTTTGGTGTTTTAGCTGAAGAGCTTGTAAAACAATCAGTATACTTGTTCAGAAGAGCTCCATAGAGATTTCCACATCCACTTCGGCTGTTGGCTCAGTCTTGCTAATAGCCAGTAGCCCCCATGTCGCGATGCAAAGAGTATAAAACCTTCATATTTATGTTTGTTTATGCATTTTTCACTGTATAGTTTCAGCACATTTTGTAGTGAGTTATGACGGCGTTAAAGTGCACATTATTCAGTTAAAGTGATGTTTTCAGACATAAATTAGAGGTAGCTCATTATCAGAAATAGCTCTGTAGATCTTCAAGCTATTATTTGGTTTAGATGATGTGATACTGTACCATGTTTAGCAAAGATAGTTATCCCCATCAGAAATTGCATGCCCTGATACGGAGTGCGCACTCATTTACTAAAGCGGTGTCCGCTTTCCTCCGCTGTTTGATGGTTTACCAACTGAAACGTGGTTAGTTTGATGTTTTGGCTGGCGAGCTTGTAAAACTGTCCATAGAAATTTGGGTTTTACGACAGTGTCATTACGTGGCAAGCCATGAGAGGGCGACAGAGGGAGAATATCTGCAAAGTTACGGAGTGTGTCTATATATACAATTGTTTTGTTTCATATCTGACTCTCTTTCAACAACGCAGTATAAAAATTTCGTGTAGTTATTTCATATGTTTTTTAAATGGGTTGTATGTGCAGTTTGTCTTTTGCACAACCTTTTAGGGAAGCAAAGCTTCTGGGACTCAGCAGTCACAAATACAACAGTTTAGTGTAGAACCAATAAGCCAATGTGTGAAAAAGTAGGAGACATTACCCTTCCTAAAGCAAATGGTGAGTAAACCCCAAAATATTAAAGTAAAGCTTTCTTTCAGACTGGTTTGGAAACTGATATGTTGTCCAGTTAAGAAATTAGAATGTAGAGCTCCATCCTTTCAACAACTCCGGTCTTAAAACACTGATCAAAAAAACTAAAATCCCTGTCTAGTTTCAACCAGGCACACATGCACATTTACACCGCTGTCATACGCAGACATGCAAATACATCACAGTATTTAAAAGTAGATTTTTTTTCTTGAAAATTAAAACTTACTTATCTAAAAAACAAACTCCTTATAGCCTATAGTGGCTTGATGCATCACCGTCCGCTCAGTTATGCCTCCTGCATTAAATACAGTCATTCAAAACTAGATGAGTTTTGATCTTCAGTCAGCTTATGCATGATTCAGAAAGTGGAGGTAGGGAGCCAAACGGAGGATTTAGATTTGATATAAATACTTAAAACAATTTTGGCTTATTAACACTATTTTTTGAATATAAAGATATAAAACAGGGATAATTGTTCTGATGAAAAAAATACTTTAACTGACTGTTTTCACTTTAGTCTGTACTGTATTCTTTCTCCTCTTGCTTTTTCTCATCACAGTCCAAAATTTTATCAGCCCAAATATCATCCTCAGACCCCTGTGTCTTGCTCCTCTTCATCCTCCTCCTCCCCCTGGGGCAAGAGCCGGTACTGCTCGTTGCCCACCGGCAGGAAGGAAGTCCTGGGAGGAACCCCGTCTTCCTCACAGGGGGCTGGATGAGAGTTGGAATCCAGCTGATCGGTGGAGTTGCACTTGGTATACAGCTCACGGTGCACATGCGGGCCGGGGCCCTCCTGGGGAGGAATGTCGAGAGCTGAGCGGCTTGTCATTATGGAATGGATGTAGCCGACAGGGACGGGAAGGCTGGCGAACACTATGAGCATGACGATCATAGCCAGGGCCCAGCCTGGGTACTCTAGAGTCATTTCAGAAGCCTGAAAAGAAAAGCAGGAGAGAAGAGGGTGAAGAAGATGGCCCTGAAGCTAAATGCAAAGTTAATAACCAAACACTAAGCACAATCATGGGGAAGTCTGTTGAGTTTACAGCTGTTGCACGGAAAGTTACTGACAAAACGACAGCAAATCACAAAAGGTAAGTTCCAAAGAAACTGGCAGTTCCCAGAGGACTGCATCCAAGAATATTAATGGAAAGTAGAGTAGAAAGAAAACGTTTGGAAGACTTAGGAGCGATTCAACAATGCAGACAAGACGAAGGCTGCTTTTAAAGCAACCTGGACTTCCATCACACCTCAGCAGAGCCACAGGCTTATTTCCTTTATGCCACGCTGCATTGACACAGTGGTTCATGCAAAAGGAGACCCAACCAGTTGTTGTCTAAAAATACTGTGAAGTAATTTGACATACTTCTTAGAATATAAACATTTCTGGACTCAGAATCTTTTTTTATTAGTCTCCTATAATATTTTACTTGTCTAAGAAACTGAGTCTGGAATTTATAATAGAATTATAACAGGAAAACATATGAAAAACCTATGAACTAGATCTTTATGTGTGTACTTAATCCAGATAATATAGAAGTTTGTTCTAGTATTATATTTTTTTGCCAAGAACATGGATTTCATCAGATGCATTTTTACACAATTAAAGTAGTAAAAACACGCCATGAAGAGATGAGACAAATGTTCCGGGTTACATCAATGTCCAGGCCTAAATCTCACTAAGCTGAATTTCACTTTTACATGGATCAGGTCAAAGGTTAAAACCCCACCATGATCTAAGGCCAAAGCTGTTTGCAGATAAAACTTTAGATGACACAATTTTAATACATTTTTCATTTATTTACACTTGAAAAGAATGTACCCGGTCATCTGAATTGTTAAAACATGACATTACACTTAGCTGTAAATATCTTCTAATATGACAAGTCTAGTTACAATTGCCTTTAACTGTGTGTGTGCATTGGAGTTAGGGGGTGAGGGATAACTGGGATCATGCTTTTAAATCTGTGGTCGAGGGATGGGAATGTAGAATATGTCTACATTATGTAATTTTAATTTGTAAAGCACTTTAAGATGCATTTCTTGTATGAAAAAAACTTTATAAATAAAGTTAGATTAAATTTGATTTGAGAAGTTGGAAAAGCAAGTCTTACTGCTGTTTGATTCCAGGCGGTGTATGTGGGTCTCTTGAAAACCATTCGCAACAAACTGGCAGCAAGAAGACCAACCATTGCCAGCAGACACACATATTTCCAGAGATATTTGTACACCACTGGAGGGCGCCACTTGAGCATGACTTCAATATCATCCAGGAAACTGCAGAAGTGGGAAATATTTCAAAAATGTGGCATTAAAAAAGATATGGTGATCATGAAACAAGTTAGACGGGGATTTTATGCAAATATTTTGGTAACCAAATATGGTCTCTTACCGATCGGTGCCATAAACCCACGCCACACTTATCGTTTCAAAAATCACAACAATTACTAGTGGCAGGGTTGCAGAGTAGTCATCAAACATCGTCACAAAATAATTGCCAGATCGCTGGGTGAATAATAATCCAATTATGAACCCCAAAATACAGCTGAACACTGAAAAACAGATAGGACCACATGACATTTAAATAATTAAACTAGTCCTGTAAAAAACATATCTGTTTGATAAAATAGTCATTCCATATTTATATTGTTTATTGTTCTTAAATTGTATGTTTCTGATAATTAACTAAAGTTGCTCTTTAAAATACCACTACAGGCCCAGCAAAAGTATTTACACTTCTTTAACTTTTTAAAATGTTAAGTACAACCACAAACCATAATGTATGATTTATCATAAATGTAAGGTGGTAGGACAATGTGGTCGAAAAATACACAGGTTTAAAAATTTCCTACATATAAAAATCTGAAACGTTTTGCATGGATATCCTTTAAACATCTTTTACTCTCATATGTCCTGGTTAAGACCCTAAACCTGCCTCACCTGCTAGAATAGGGGGTTAAATGGCCCAGTGGTGCCGGTGTACAACAGAGAATCATTGTCAGCAGCATGGCAGCTCTGTTCCTAAATTAATTATTTTTTGAGCTCACCTTGGGCGACCATGGCTCAGGAGTTAGGAGTTCATTCTGTAACCAGTTCAAACCCCCGCTCCATCCATCTTGGTCATTCTCTGGGAACTACTACCAAAAAGGCAGTAGTAGCAATTCACTTGAATTGGTTTATGCTAAGCTAAAACAAACAAGGGTCAAGTATCGCTTTAAAAACGGGGACCACAGAGTGTGTTTTAACAACAGGGGGATCACACATCTGATTCCCCCAGATACTGTCTATTCAGGGGGTCTGGATAGTAGGGTCCAATTGACAGTCGAACTTTGGATTCAGGAAGAACAATGTGCTTTTATTCCTGCCCATGGAATACTGGACCAGTTCTACACCCTCAGCAGGGTCCTGGAGGGTGCCTGGAAGTACGCCCAACCGGTCCACATGTGTTTTGTGTACTTGGAGACGGCGTTCGACTGTGTCCCTCAGGGAGTCCTGTGGTGGGTACTCTGGGAGTATGGGGTGCCAGACTCCTTAATACATGCTGTTACGTCCCTGTATGACCAATGTCAGAGTTTGGTTTGCATTAAGCTTGGCTAGTTTCAAGTGAGAGGTGGATTCTGCCAAGGTTGCCCTTTGTCACCGATTCTATTTACTACTTTTATGGACAGGATTTCTAGACACAGCCAAAGTGTTCCTTGGGCGACCTCTGTTTATACTCAGAAACAACATTTATTCTCTCAGAGCTGTATTGACGTTATCGATTGTCCAAGCACTTTTTGCTTACTTGTTTTTACAAGCTCTATTACTGCTGTTGTAGAATTTAGAAAGCAAAAGTTACTCTGAGTGGACAGGATTTGGGAGAGCTACTGCCCACTACAGGTTTGACATGACCTTATCAGGTTTTTTGTAGATGCAGATTTTTTATTTTTTTTATTGATTTGGGAAAAATACTTCTTTAAGAAACAACACATAGCTACATGTGTAAACTGCCTCAATTTACATTCCTGCCCTCAACTAGTTTCACAAGCTTTTGATAGTAACTGAAAGAACAAGCGGCTGAAATTAGTTTCCACCGCAGGGTGTCTGGGCTTTTCCTTAGAGATAGGGTGAGAAGCTCAGTCATCCAGTTGAGGTGACTCGAGCATCTGGCCAGGATGCCTCCTGCACACCTCCTTGGTGAGGTTTTCCCGGCACGTCCCACCGTGAGGAGACCCAGGACACACTAGAGAGATTATGTTTCTAAGTTAGCATGGGAACGCCTTTGGATTCCTCCCGAGGAGCTGGCCCAAGTGGCTGGGGAGACAGAAGTCTGGGTTTCTTTGCTAAAGCTGCTGCCTCTGCAACTGGATCATGGATGGATGGAGGAACGGGGGGATGCTGTTTGAGCCAGCAACCCTTTGGTGACAAAAAGTCCCAAAATCCTTAGTCACTGTCATTCATGCAACTTTATCCTAAACATACACCCACCATGAAACATGGATTATGCTGGAGAAAAATAACACAAAAAACATTACTCCCGCAGCACCTCCGTATGCATTTAGCAATGTAGCATATAGAGTTGGACACCACCATTAATAGGTTTTCATTTTGGAAAATTCAGCTTTATGAGCACCACTGATTTCAAATGTAATGTAATTTAAAATTTACAATGTGGAAACATTCAACTGGATTTTGATATTTATTCCTGGAAAGCACATATTTAAAAACTGCTAATTCTAATGTGTCTATAGTAACTGTGTTAACTAATGTTCAACAATTCAACTACAACCCCTGTATGAAATCTGCAAACGAACGGACAGGCTCACTGTGTACATTGAGTGTGTTAAGATGTGTTGTCGTACCTGTGAGAAGTGTCCGATGGCGCCCCAGGAGTTTAAAGTTATCCATGAGAGGCGTGAGGATTCCCTGCATGGTTCCGAACATGGTGCTCATGCCCAGGTTGAGGAGCATCAGGAAAAACAGTGTGGACCAGAAGGGGCTGGCCGGGAATAGGGCCATCACTTCAGTGAACGCTATAAAAGCTAGGCCCGTCCCCTCGATGCCCTGCACAGACACAGAGGGGACGTTGTCAAGGGGCTGTAGAGACTTTTAGAAAACATGAACCCTGTTAGATAACATGACTTGTAGCACCTCCATTTCTGCAGTTTCTTTTCACTATGAAAGCATATCCTATATTTGCATTGGTAACATAAACTCCCTGCAAGCAGCATGTTCTTACACCTCCCATTTATCATTCATGGCTCCTAAAAAAAAAGTGTATATTTTTGCTCCTTTACCTACATGCTTCAGTATACCTTAATCACTTCATATGTTTCTTTTGTTACATCTGTTCTACATCCAGCCAAGACTATGGGACTATTCAGACCAGAAAAGTCATTTCGTCTGGTTGTTTGGTCCGGACCAAAGGCAAACTATTTTTTTTTTTTCTTTGGTGCGGTTTTTATTCTGGCTGTTAATTTTTGCAAGTGGACTATATTTTTTAAGCACATCTACGTGTGTGACGATCGGTGCTACTATTGGACAGCGATGACGTGGGCGTAACTAGCAAAAACCCGGAAAAGGAGGTAAACAGCAGTGAAATCATATGGCTATCAGAGCTGCAGGAATGGATGCGAGGGCGAAGAGATGTTTTGCCGTTCCAGACGCGGAGGACAGCCGGAGCAAGATGACAAGACGTTGTCAAGGCTGGGAGGTGAGCGAGCACCGGGCCAAGCTATGGGGCTGAGTCGCGGATGAGACCCAAGAAGAACTTTAGTAGAGCTGCTGGAGGAGTTAGCCCCGGGGCTAATAGCCGGCAGCGAGAGCTGCGGCAGAATGAAGTTGGAGAGACGGAGCAGGCTGACAGTCCTGTCGGTGTCATGATCTCCCATCAACTGTATGTCAGAGCAGCTCATGCAATGCAAGTTTTGCGGTGCTCTGTTTGAACATTTAGAACAGCCAATGCCTGCAGTAAAAAGAAGGAAACAATGCATTCTGCTCGCTCTGACGCCCCGATATATTAGCAGCAGCATGATTAAACAGAAGACAGAAGATAAGGAATTAACAACATTCACTAAAGCATACGGATATTGATACGGGTGCTGCGAGTCAAACGTGTGGGACAGGTGTGGAAGAAAAAGGTGCACAAGCAGCAGGGATGACAAGGGGATTGCCAGGAAAAGGCTTTCAAATGTTTTGGGGACCTTAGCAAGGAGTGGACTCAGGCTGGAGTTAGTGTATCAAGAGCCACGACACACAGACATCTTGGACATTGGCTTCAAGTGTCCTATTTCTCTTGTTAAGCTGGTCCTGAACAACAAACGACGTCAGAAGCATCTAACCTGCGTTAAAGAAAACAGAAATGCAAATTTTGCATCTAATTTGGAAACTAAGGTCCCACAGTCTAGAGCCATGGGAGCCATGTCATCTGCTGGTGTTGGTTCACTGTGCTTTATTATATCCAGAGTTAACACAGCCATCTATTAGGACATTTTGGAGCACTTCATGCTTCTTTTAGCAGACAAGCTTTATGGAGACATTGAGTTCATTTTTCAGTAGGACTTGGCACCTGTCCACACTGCCAAAAGTATAAAAACCTGGTTCAAAGACCAAGGGATTAATGGCCTTAACCGGCTAGCAAACTCTCCTGACCTGAACCCCATAGAATCCGTGGAGCATTGCCAAGAGAAAGATAAGAAACGTGAGACCAAACAATGCAGAAAAACTGAAGGCTCCCATAGAAGCATCCTGGTCTTCCATAACACCTAAGCATAGCCACAGGCTGATAGCTTCCATGCTATGCCGCATTGAAGTAGAAATTGATGCAAAAAAAAGGCCCAAAGCAAGTAGTGAGAACATATGCATGTTTATACTTTACAGAGGTCTGACATTTCTATGTTAAAATCCTTGTTTTATTGATTTCATGTAATGTTTCAATTTTCTGAGATTTGTAGTTTTCATAAGCTCTAAGCCATAATAATCAACTTTATAAAAGATAAAGACTTGAAATAGCTTACTTTGCATGTAATGAGTCTTTGTCATATATTTCACCTCTTAAGTTGAATTACTGAAAGAAATTAACTTTAACACAATATTGTAATTTTTGGAGTTTCACCTCTATAAACAATTTTTAAGTGGAGATTTATGTGATCATCATAGCTAAAATAGTTATTCAGTACCAGCTTTACCTTGTTCATTTCTTCCTCCAGATTGCAGTCAGTGAACTGAGGCCCTAGCATGGAGCTGTACTCATCGTACCACTGTCTGTACTCAGGTACAGACACGGAGCTCGGATCTGTAACATTGAACGAAGGCCACCAGGGCTGGCTGGATCCATTAGAAGACATGAGATTTAACACCCCAAGGTTTCTGTAGAAAGATGAGAAAAAACAAAAAAAAAACACACAAAAAAAACCCATTAGAGCGGCAGTTTTTATGGGAAAATAATCATGTGAAAGCACATAGGCATACATACTCAGCGACGCAGCGGAGCGCAATGGTCTTGGCACGGAAACCCAGCACCACAAAAACCACCAGTGAGGCCAACACAGATGTCATAAAGTTGATACTGGAGACCATCAGTGCGTCCCTGTGACAGTTGTTGTTGACCGGATTGTAGGAGGAATATGCGATAACCGAGCCGTAGCCCAGACCTAGAGCAAAAAACACCTGAGTGGCTGCCTGTCGCCACACCTGTACGTTGCCCCAAATTTCCAGCTAAAAAGATATATAGCAAGAGTGGGATGTTGATTTAGGAAAGACCTGTTCTCTAAGTTTTTTTCAAATGGTGATTTTCAATGCAATTTAGAAAAAAAAGCATCTTGGATTTTCTTACTTTGGGATAAAACATATATGTGATTCCATCCATGGCTCCATCTAATAACATTCCTCTGATGAGGAAAATGAAGAGCACCACATAGGGAAAAACTGAAGAAAAGTACATCACCTAAAATCAGAAGAGATTTAGAATAGTTTACTTTCAAGGACATTACTGTTCTTTTAAAGCAAGATTTATTCAGCTGATCATCAGTGTTACCACATTAAATATGGGCCTCGTAATTGAAAGACCTTTTAAAGATTTAGTGACGATATAAGCATGACTAAGGTTGGGATTTTCTTACCCTCGCAGAGGACTTGATGCCCTTGATCATAGCCAAAGACACAATCGCCCAAGCAGCCAGCAAGCAGCCCGTCATGATGGGGTTAAACTCTCCAGATTCCTCTATGGAATTGGTGATGTTCAGCGCTTTCCTGAACCAGAAATATTGTGTTGGGGAGCTACTCGCACATTCCTTAACTGTTCATTGAAGACAGACAACAGCGTAGACCTTGGTCAAGTGCTTACATGACATATTTCATTAAACTCCTCTGTCATGCCAGTACCTGTTTCATTGGCTCCTACATCAATGGGACACTGTTCCCATGGCAAAGGATACTGGAAGGAATTTCCCAAGTAGAAAAGACTCCATGCAATGATGACGTTGTAGTAAAGAGCTACATAAAAACAAACCTAACACAGGAGAAAAATTAATTAACCTATTAGTATTTTACTGTGAACCTAATTGATAATGTGTGGAGAAGTCATATTCTCCTTCAAGTTGCCTAACTGTTAGGAATAAAGAGATCTCAAAGGTTTATTCAGTATTTTGGAATAAAAGTTAAAGTTTCCCTTTAGACCAAAGTGGATGTTTCAGGGATTCAACATTCACTATCTGAAGATTTTTATAGGAATACTTTTTTGTGTGTTTTAAAGTGACTTAACTTTGCTGAATAAATACATCAGGTATGAATTTTCTTTTCCTCCCTTGTGTTTCTCACTTCAGCTTCTGTTTCTCTTACAATACAGACGTGGACAAAATTGTTGGTACCCTTCATTAAATCAAAGAAAAACTCATAATGGTCACAGAAATAACTTTAATCTGACAAAAGTAATAATAAATAAAAATTATATAAATGTTGACCAATGAAAGTCAGACATTGCTTTTCATCCATGCTTCAACGGAATTATTTAAAAAATAAATGCATGAAACAGGCCTGGACAAAAATGATGGTACCCCTAGAAAAGAATGAAAATAATGTGACCAAAGGGACATGTTAATACAAGGTATGTCCACTAATCAGCATCCCAGGTGTCTACAATCCTGTAATCACTCAGTGGGCCTATATATAGGACTCCAGGTAGTCACTGTGTTGTTTGGTGACGTGGTGTGTACCACACTCAATATAAACCAGAGGAAGCAAAGGAAAGAGTTGTCTCAGGAGATGAGAAAGAAAATCATAGACAAGCATGTTAACTGTAAAGGCTATAAGACCATCTCCAAGCAGCTAGATGTTTCTGTGACTACAGCTGCACATGTCATTCAGTAATGTACGATCCATGGGACTGTAGCCAACCTCCCTGGACGTGGCTGCAGGAGGAAAATTGATGACAGATCAAAGAGACGGATAATCCAAATGGTAACAAAAGAGCCTAGAAGGACTTCAAAATAGATCTAAGCTGAACTTTATGCTCAAGGAACATCAGTGTCAGATCGGAACATCCTTCGCTGTTTGAGAGAACCCAAAGAGGGCTACATGGGAGACTAACAAGGAGAGGACAAATCATTAAAAAAAACAGACTGGAGTATGCCAAACTACATGCTGACGAGCCACAAAGCTTCTGGGAGAATGTCCTGTGGACATGTAGCCCAGGTCATACATCCTGAGTGGGATTCTTTATCTTTCCTCCTATATTTGCATATTGTTTTCCTGGCCAAATCTCGCGATGTTTTGCTGCGATAATCTCGCGAGAGTTTCTGCATGAGGTCACGGGACCTGCCATGGTTTGCAGGAAGTAGAATTACACCAAGGTAGGAAGCATGGCAGATGCAGTGGGACACCAATGTGAGCAGAGCTGCAGGTTTGTCATGGTTGTTCTGATGCTTTCTGCTATGTGATCCTACTTGGCATTCATTGATTGTGTGTGTTATGATCTTAGGAGCCGTCTACTGTGACCTAAGCAAACAAGTTTGTGACGAGTATAATCTATGGGATTGGTGAGTGTTGTTAATTGCTACCATTAGCCTAGCCACTATCCCAGTGGTATTTGAGCTGCGTCTAATTTATTCATTGACACTGTAGTGCTTCAACACTTATAGGGAAATCCATCTGTGCCAAAATTAATATATTTTGTCATACTTTGTGGCACTAAGCACTTTAAATTTGATTTGGATTATGACTATTTCTTTCTTTAAATGTACTGTTGCATTTAGATTAGTTTTGTTGTATAATGTCTATTGGACCCTTGGATTTGATTTGTGGTTTATATTGTACATTTTAGACTTTTTGGGAACTTATGAATTGAATTTGTTTATAGTACAACTTAGTGCTATTTAATTGAATGTGTGCACATTGGATTGTTTTGTATTAATTGATTTTTGCTTATTGATTAATTGAAGCAATGGCTTTGTTGTGTTAAACAGGCCAGGTGATTTAGATGGCGAGCTAACAAAGGAGCAGGCCGCAAGCCTGTGAGCCCATACAGAGACTGGTTTACACAGTCTGAAGACTGAGCTTCCCCTGCCAGGCCAGTAGGGGGCTCCTTGCAGCCCATGAACTCATTCCCCCACACATTATTTACCCATTTCCCACTGCACCACACCTCACTCCTTCCACAGACTGTTCCTCTGTAAACCCTCTGGACTCTCATATTTTACCCAGCGTGGTTTAATGAACTATGGGTGGGTGGGGAAATTGAGCCAATGGAATGATTAAATATATTCAGGAACTGGGACTAAAAACATTGTGACTTTCATGAATTTATTTTCTTTTTTTTGTGCTTATTTATGAATGGCCATTCGAATCTAATGTTTCACTGTTTGTTGTTGTTTGTCGCATTCTAAAAATATATATATATTATATCCTACATGGTTTTCTTTATTTCAGTCTGTCAACTCTCTCCCAGAGTTGTCTCTTAGAATTTTCTGAACAATTAGCCCATTGTTAAGAGTATTAAAATTCTTCAAGTACTGTTTGCACACATATATGGTACAGACAGATGAGACAAATTTAACTTTTTGCCAAGGCACATCAGCTCTATGTTCACAGACGGAAAAATGAAGCATATCTAGAAAAGAACACGGTCCCTACTTTGAAACATGGGGGAGGCTCTGTTATGTTCTGGGGCTGATTTGCTGCATCTGACACAGGGTGTCTTGAATCTGTGCAGGGTACAATGAAATCTCAAGACTATCAGGGGATTCTAGAGAAAAATGTGCTGGCCAGTGTCAGAAAGCATGGTCTCAGTCGCAGGTCACGGTCTTACAACAGGAAAATGACCCAAAACACACAGCTAAAAACACCCAAGAAGGGCTAAGAGGAAAACACTGGCCTTCTATGAGCCCTGATCTCAATCCTATTGAGCATCTTTGGAAGGAGCTGAAACGTGCTGTCTGGAAAAGGCGCCCTTCAAACCGGAAACAACTAGAACAGTTTGCTCATGAGGAGTGGGCCAAAATACCTGCTGAGAGGTGCAGAAGTCTCATTGACAGTTACAGGAATCATTTGATTGCAGTGATTGCCTCAAAAGGTTGTGCAACCAAATATGAAGTTGTGGGTACCATCATTTTTGTCCAGGCCTGTTTCATGCATTTATTGTTTAAATAATTCTGTTGAAGCATGGATGAAAAGCAATGTCTGACTTTCATTGGTCAACATTTATATAATTTTTATTTATTATTACTTTTGTCAGATTAAAGTTATTTATGTGACCATTATGAGTTTTTATTTGATTTAATGAAGGGTACCAACAATTTTGTCCACGTTTGTATATCAATCTATTTAATCCTTTGTGATGCCTACAGCTAAAGAAAGAATGTTTTGGCTGCTACAGTCTGTCTCATAGGACTTGCTCTGCATGTTGACCTGTGATATCCTAGACAGGGGTCAGTGCAGTATTGCCCCATTTCCACTAGGGCTAGTACGGTACAGTATGGAAAAGGTCAGTATGGTCTAGAATGGGTAGATTATGCTCCATTACCATCTCAAAAGAACTCTTGTGGGCGAGGATGTGGTCGGGCTCCAGCAAAAAACATCTCTTATGTTGTTGAAGATTACATTTTTGGAAAACAGATTTTTTTTTTTAACCGATGTACTACTTTTTCATAGCTCAGAGTGATGTCAATCCAGCCATCTTGTTTTACAAGGATACTGTTGCAGCTTGTTTTTAGTTATACATTAATTTAAATTTTTGAAAAAAGGAAAAGCTGGAAAGCTAAGTTTAAAAAAATTTTAAAATATAAATAATATTTTTAAAAACAAATCTGGAAGAAGTTTTTTCCAAAACATACTGTGAAAAAGACTTCACCAGTAGCAGGACACAAACCCGGACCGACCAAACGGGAGTCAAATTTTACATTTTAAAAAGATTAGTCATGTGAAAAGATTAGACCCCCCCCACATAATATTTGGTTACTTAATTTTTTTCACATACTTATGTGTATCCTCATTTTTTTTTCATCTCTGAAAACAAAACAGATTGAGTGGCACTTAGCAAAACTGTACTTCATTTTATTCTCAAATCAAAACACAAGATACACATGTTTTATTTATTTTTTTTTTTTATTTTTTTTCTCTTTTTTTTTAACGTGTCCTGTCTAGCAGTATGCTACTCAGAATTGGTGTCTGAGTACCAAGTACAAGCCCAACAGTTTTACTTTCCCAAGCAGAGTAGTACAGCTTCGCTGTAGTACGCCACTTGATGTATATGTATGAAAAATCTTTATTAGTGATTACTGTGGGTTCAATTTCCTGACGTCATGGACATTAAACTGAGACAAGAAGGGAGAAAGGAAGAAGGTGAAGAAAAGAAACCGGACCAACAGAGGGGCGAACCGATGACACACGACAGGGAGGTAAATAAAGAACACAAAACATCCCAGTCCTCCACCTCTGCCGGACGGCAGAGAAACAGTAATACAAAAACAACAAAGTGTACAGAACCAAACCAATAGTTCGGATCTGGTAGAATAAACAAAGAATTACACATTCACTACACACAAGCATTGATTAATGAACATAATACAAATGTTTCTGGTAAGCTCCTGTGAACAACTAACTAATGATGATAACCTCAGCCTAAGATTTGTCCGTCCTCACCTATGTCCCCACACCTATGTGTGTGCGAGCATGCAGGTCGGAATAAGGTTTCCCCATGCAAGTGATTGATAGCTGGTGTAAGGAACCGTCAATCCGTCCTACAGGAATCGGCACAGACATGGAGGAGGCAAGAGATGTATGCATCCAGCGTCCCACAGAGTACAGAGTCCACAGGCGGATCAGCGCAGGGTCGATCACCCGCCAAGAGGGGAACAGATGGAAGCCCCAGGGGAGCACCCACCAGCCGCGATGCTGGGGCCCGAGAGATCGCAGTGACGAGCCCACGGGCTCCGCCGGTAACCGGCTACGCCAGGGCGGGCCCGGACCAGGAACCGGAGGCCACGGGGACCAGGGGCACCCCACCCCCCAGCGGGGCCCCAACCAGTGACCAGCCGACAAGGGTCCCCCGCCGCCGCCGCAGGCAAGGAGGACCCGCAGCCAACCGACGGACAACACACGCCGCCGCCACCCCGGACCAGTACCCACCGCCAACAACCCGGCCCGCCCCCACACATCCACACGCCAGGGAGCCACAGCGGATGTACGCCCTCCCCAGGCCGCGCCCAGCCGGCACCTGGACATCCAGATCTTCCAGCTCCAGGGTCCAGATCCCGCCCCACGTGGGGCGCCAAGATCAGGGGCCCAGCCAATGCCGGACAGCCCCACCAGGCGAACAGACCAGCCAGCTGAAGTCCTGGAACCGGCAGGAGGATTGGGCGCCAGGCACGGTCCCCACCGATCCACCGGACGGCACCAACCTATTCTACAAACCCGGCACCCCCATAAGAGGTGCCCCAGTCAATCCAAGGAGGACATCGGCCCGAAACAGCGGCCGCCCGACACACCGGACCACCCAGGACCCGCCCGACATGCACCAGGACCGAGCCGGGCCGCAACCGGGACCCCCAGCCCCAGGCATCGAGAGTCATCATCAACCAGCGGGCAGGAGCAACCATCACCGACGGGGAGTGACGGGGAGGGAAGAAGATGCATCAGGCCAGAGAGCAGCCAAACACCCAACCTGACAGGTAGACATAGACAGACAGAGACACTCATACGTACCCTCCCTTTCTTGTGTACACATTCTTACAAATACAGGACATACGAAAAAAGGACGCTATACCCTCATTCATACCCCCCATACGTACACTATACTCCATACTCCCAGGCCCAGGGACAGACACCCCAGTAGAGAACCCTGCCCCTGCACCCAGGAGACAGACCCCTTTGCCCACCAGGACGGGGACAAGTAGACCGCCAAGGCCCCACACCGGCAAGAGCAGCCCACCAGCCCAGGACCCCGACCAGACGGCGTGATGTTCTATCCGGGCTCCGACCCCTGATGGTCCAACGAACAGGGGTGTGGAAAGACCCCCCAGCCTCTCTCCCCCAGCTCAATGTGGTGTTGTTGCGTGTTGTTCTAATGTGCACTTAAAACAGAGGGGGGGGGACATGGGAATACTGCCGGGTACCCCCATCTCCCCCCCCGGGCCCTCAGTGTCTAGATGCGTTTAACCAGTGGGTGCCGGCACCACAGGCGAGGCCCCCTCAACGGGGGGGTCTCGCCTGTGGCGCCACACCGCCAGGTCCCTACATGTGCGTTCCCTGTAAATGTTGCAAGTGTAGTGTCTAAATTGCTCAATAAAATCGGGACCCAGGCCGCCACCGGGTAGCGAAGACGGAAGCTCCATCCCGCACCCCTGTGACGTGCCCACGTCCCAAGGCCTTGTGAATGGTAGAATGAAGGAGCAGGTGGACAGAGGCATGGGGATGGGGAGAAAATAACTGGGGTGACCATTGCCAACCCCAGGGAGCCAGCTCCCCTGCTGACTCCAATAGGCACCCCCGTTCGGCCCGATCCACCAGGGGTGGGAGGCCCCAGCACGTCCAGTCGGGGCCCACGGCAGCGGTACCGCCGAGCCCCATGGGGGCCCCGGCAATCCACCAGCCCCCATGCCAGGGGCATATCTAAATCCTCCCCAACATTCACACTGCTAACAAAACACATGTCACTAGACACCCAGGTTGAGTTTAGCCCCCCCTCACCCTCAACTCCCTCCCCCCTCCCGTCCCAAGCGCACCCCGTTAAAAAGAGCGCCTGTGCTAGATGGTAAAAAGCCTCCCCGCCAATAAGAGACGCCCCAGGCACCGCCAGCGTCCGAGGACCCCCGGGCCGAGGCCGGAACCCGGCGCACCACCGACTCGGGTACCCCGGACATGCCGCGCCAGGCCCGTGAGCAGACCGAAGTCCCGGGCGGCCAATCCCCAGGCCGACATCCTCCAGCCTTGCTTCTACCGCCCGATGGCCGGGTGGCAACAGAACCCAGCACGTCCACCCACCAGCCCACACCCCACCAACTGGTCTGTCACTGTGGAGGCCGACCAACAACGGCCAGAGCCCCCCACCCCAGCACCCCCGCGAGGGCTAAGACCAAGACCCAGGAGCCATGTCCAGTGTGAATATAGCCGATCGGGCCCGGAGACGCCGGCCACCCGCCACGGCCTCTCGCCGACGCCCGGACGCGGCAAGCGGCCACCGGGGAGCAAGCGACAGGAACCAGCCCGGGGAGATGGAAAGGGCAGCAGCGCCCGCCAACCACCGGCTGACCACAGCCCCCCCCCAGCCGGCACCGACGGCAGCGGCCCCCCCCGGCCAAGCCCCGCCAGGGCCCCAGCCGGGGGGCGCGCCGCCCCAGAACCCCGAGCCCCAGGCCCAGTCCAGACCCCCCCAGAGCAGCACAGCACCAGGCCAGTAACCCGTGTCCGCCAGCACGACCCCTCTAAGGCGCCGCATGCAGCCACTAGGAGTCACCACACAAAGACCCCAAAGTCCCACCCCAGGCGAGGGTCTCGGCACCTATCGCCGAACCGCAAGCGGACCCACCCCCAAGGACCTCCCCGCAGTCACCACCAACCCTTAAGCTCCACATCGGCAACCGTGTCCCACAGAACGGAATCAAGGGCCCGACCCCACTAGGTGATGGAACTGATCAAGGGTGACCAGAAAGATTGATCAGATGTGGAGGCAGATGCCGTTTCTAGACCAATGTAATCCAGAAGGAGATCTCTATATTGATTAATATTCAGAGTATTTTTATTTTTCCAGTTCAAGAGGATATTTTTCTTAGCGATGCATAAGGCGATGTAAAATAATTGCATAGACTTTGTATCCATGGTAACTTCATCTATATTTCCCAGCAAGCAAACTCTGGGAGCAGGTGTGATATTACATTTCAGACACTTTGATAGATCTTCACATATCTGGTACCAATATTTCTTAACAGGTGGGCAGAACCAAAGAGCATGAATATAATTGTCTGGTAGATTGCTTGTACATTGTAAACAGGTATCAGACGGCGTATAACCCATCTTGAACATCCGTTGCCCTGTATAATGCACTCTATGAAGGATTTTATATTGTATTAATCGTAGATTAGGATTCTTAAGAAATTTGAAGGTTCTTAATGAAATTTGAGACCAGAGGTTTTGGTCTATTGAGATGGACAAGTCCATCTCCCATTTTGAAATCGGAAGGGCTATTGATTCATCTATTCTATTTAATGTTTTGTATATTTTAGATAGCAGTTTGGGAGGGTTAAGATTAAGGAAGTCTAAAACTTTTCCTGGAATTTGTAAATCAACTGTATTGAGCCTAAATTTATTTTTTATAATTGATTTAATTTGTTGGTATTCTAAGAATTTATTCTTGTTAATTCCGAATTGTGTAACCAATGTATTAAAGGGGATAAAGTCTGTTCCATCAAATATATGCTCCAGGTATTCAATTCCTTTACAACTCCAGCCTGGAAAGTTAATCATGCATTTTTTTTGTAAGATATCCGGGTTATTCCAGATGGGTGTACGCCTGCATGGGACTAGTGAGGTCTTTGTCATTTTAAGAAATTCCCACCAAGCTGTCAGAGAGGAGCTGATATTTATACTTTTGAAACATGTTTCACATGTTTTATTTTGTAGCTGGGCAATAGGCTAGGACAACCGACCCCTTGATATGCAAAAAGAAAAACCATTTACAAATATCTTGATATGTTCCTATCTCTAGTGGTTTTTTTCAGAGAGAAACAGAGTTTGCTGAACATATCGCGAGTGAGATTCTGTCCTCCTTGATGGAAGAAAATGAATATCAGAATGTTTTCAGCACAGGGTGGGGGTCACATGTCTATAATGGTGATTCTCCCTGGAGCCAGACACTCCTGGAGTAAACTTAGAAAATGCTGACGCCATAAAAAGAAGAAGCCGGCAAGTGGGAAAGTTTTACACCACGTGTTTAGAATTCTATGAATTGAAATAATGACTGGCTGTGGTGTTAAGGTTACTGGTACAGAAAATTATTGTTTTATTTAAATATATTCAAAACGATGTGGTTCCTGCAGAAAAACTGGCAACATTTAAAATATACATTTATTATATAGCTAGAAAAGGACATTTTTTGAGTGTTTTTTTATGATTTTCTTCATGATTTTTGTTTTTTTTTTAATGATCAGGAAAGCAACTCAGAGTTGTTTAAAAAAAAAAAACGATTATCCATGTACTGCTGGTAGAAAACACAACTTCAACTCTATTCCATATGTTTGCTAAGTAGGTGCAATTAAATATTTTTTTCCCCTAAAAGTACAGAGTACTAAAAAAACCTTGTGTGACTTGTATTTTAATTGAGTTAATTTGATAAATAGTTCTACAATTTTGGGAAATAAAACAAAGTGATCGCTGAAGGCATTTTTAGACAAAACAGTCAAACTAAAATAAAATATGCTGTCAAAATAAACACTGTATTTGTTGCCGTGTACCGGTCTCTAACGTCTGTCTGAGCAAAGTTGTTTTACACAGTTATTTATTTGATGTTATTTGATGGATTTCTTGAGAAGGCAGCCCATTTGTCCTCAAATCACCACATCTAGACTGAAAGACTAAGATAAATGACTTTCTATTTCTGGACTCTCAGTCAGTCTCAGGTAGTTTTACTGGTAGGTTTTTGGTGAGGGTCCTGATGCAGGATCCAGTTCTATGTAATCTTTTCTACAGACAGTCTCACATTTTCTTCAAGCATAGAGAGATGAGAGGATTCATGGCGATGATGGTGAGCTGACCAGGTCTTGCTGAAGCAAGATTTTCCCATCCATGACACTTCCACCTCCATGCTTCACAGCTGGTATGAGTTTCTTTTCCTGGAGGGCATTTTGATCATTCTCTATCCTCTTCTAGGAAACTTCAGTCTGACTTTCATGTTTTTCTTAGAGAAGAATGGGTTTCTCTGTGTAAATCTACTGCGAAAGTTACATTTGTGCAGGTTTCTGTTGGTATAGGCATCAATATTCAAACTTAATTGCACAAATGTGATCATATTGTGTGATATTAGGGCTTTGTATTGATACATGAAAAAAAACTTATCATGAGATCACTTTTTTCTAAAATCGAAGAGCAGCGATTACCAATCATTACTACAATAATATTAATGCTATTTGTAAGATTTATTTTAGGCTATTTCTATTATAACATTAAACTATGTATTCTTTTTGGTCTGTAATATTGTCTTGTTTGCATAGAAAAGTGTTGCACAACAGACCGACAGCAATAAGCTACAGCAAGCTGCTCTCCTCTCAAGTTACAGCATGAAATGAAGTCACCGTCATCTCTAAGTATACACAAGCTGCTGCGACTGATCAAAAGAAAG
Organism: Apricaphanius iberus; assembly: GCA_028564705.1. NCBI lineage: Eukaryota > Metazoa > Chordata > Actinopteri > Cyprinodontiformes > Aphaniidae > Apricaphanius > Apricaphanius iberus. The sequence continues at coordinate 2,084,418 of JAPXFQ010002841.1, forward strand.
TTAGTTTATAGAAGGTGGGATGCAAGAAACACCACAGGCCAATCAAGCATTCACCGTATCTTTGGATTACCTAAACAGACTAATTTCAGCACGGCCTTTAAATATTATTACCAACCTACAATCCTTTAACCAACACACATGTAAAAAAAGAAGTACAGTAAAACAGATTTCCCTGCTTCCATGTGGCTTTTACATGCCACAACCTAAAAGAGCAACTCTCACCACACAGCTGGAGTAGCCGATCCCCACCAGCTTTGGGGAGATGTACTTCCATACGCCAATGCTTCCCTGTCGAATACTTTGGCCAGCTGCCAGCTCCATAAAAAACAGGGGGACTCCCACAATCAGCAAAAGAAAAACATACAACAGCATGAAGGCCCCTGAAAGAATGGAGACATATTTATGAAAACATATGCAGAAAGTAATGTTTCCTATTCACTTAACAAGTTTGTTTAATGTTGAAATGTCTTGGGTTTGCTATGTTTAACCCACAGGATTAAATTCTTTACTTAAAGGCCCTTACCTCCTCCATTTTGGTGGCAAAGATATGGAAACCTCCATACGTTCCCTAAGCCCACGCTGAAGCCAACCTGAGCCAACACATACTGGATTTTAGAATCCCAGGCCGGCCGATCCCCATCATTTGGCTCTGCTGAATCAGGACTGGCCGAAAGCTGCACTTCAGACTGGCCCTCTCCCAGCCAGGCTCGCTCCTCACTGGAATCCAGAGCAGGCTTCTCCATCTAATCATGAATAAAGGAAGCAGAGTGATAAATCTAAAGGATACCATTCCAGTCTAACAAAACTGCAGAACCCTCCACATGTATTAGGATGAAGATGTCAAAAAAAGTCTTGAAATAATTTACAATTTATAACAGCAGGATCATTTCAAACCGAACAATTTAGAGGAATCGACACTGTAAAGAAGCACTCCGCAACTTTTAAACCTTAAAAACATATTTTCTCCCTCCTGGGACGCCTCCGGGAAGTACTGACTAAGTTTCGCTTTACGGTATTACGTCACACGCTACCAAATAGTAATAATACAATGTTGATCATGTTAAAATATCAATACTGTACCTCCTTGCTCAACATTACCACTTAGAAAAAACATGTATGGTAGGAAGAACACATTGGAAACTTGTACTCAGTTAAAGGTTGGATTGTTGGAACATTTTCAATAAGATTATTGCAGCAGTAACAGAAGTACTTGTGATAAACAGGGACAAGTTAAATGTAAGCTGACCATTATCACGTTTTAATAACACCTATAAATCATTTTCATTTTCTGTCAGCTGTGCTTCAAATAATGTTATTGTTCTGAAATGTTTAGTAAAGATTCCCAAAGATTTGCTGAACTGAATCAAATCCTCAAATCCTTCCACTGTAAAGACATACATCATCAGCCGATGTGCCAACTAGTCCAAACCTGATCAACCTGGTATATTTAGCTCAAGATAACGCTGGTGGCTGTTCGTGTCAAAGTCCGCAACCCCAAACACAGCTCATGTTTGACTTGCTTGGGGAACATGCCAGAAAAAGGGTCCAATCCTCCAAAAACAATATTGGAGTCTGTCCGTGAACCTGTTAACAGGAACATACTGATCCTGGAAAGCTAAGTTTAAGGTACAGCTGCTAGGGGTAGGAGAAGAGGAAAACCCTCTGTAGGGTTTAAAAACATCAGAGCCAATATCAAAGTATGGAAGATTTAAATGCTTTTGAAAATAAACTTTCTCTATGACTAAACAGAAATGTATTATTACCTGCACCAAGGAGGTTTCATTTTCGTTGGTATTTGCTTGCCTTTCTGTATGTTAGTTAGCAACATAACTCAAAAAGTTTTACGTGGATTTTGATTACTTTTTTAGGAAATGTCTTCAATGGGACCAGGAACAAGTGATTAGAATTTTGGGGGTAATCCGAAAACCACCATTATTAAAAATGTGATTTTCATGTATAACTACTGATCTAGTAATATCAGTGTGAAGCAGCTAAAGGTGTGTTTTAATTGTTAACCTAAAAAGACTAGAATTAGATCACACCTTGCCTTGGTGGAGCCCTGCATTCTCTGAGTGTTTTTCTATTTATTCATGCTAATTTCTACAAAGACTTTTTGCCAGTATACATGCATTGCTGCGTGGTGTTCAATACATTGTGTCTGTAGATTACCAATTTAATGTGCAGGAACAGTAGCTCCGTCATACTGTTTCTGATGCAACATCTATTATAAGGCTGTGTCTAAATGATAAAAGCTTTTCTCTATAGGCCCAGCAGCAAACAGACTCAGCTGACTCTGTGATACGGTGGACTGTCAATATATTAATTATACATGGTCCCTAATGTTACTCTCTTCCAGAGCCTTTTAATCTAGTGTCTCTTTGGGTGCAATAATTATTGTAGGACAAGTTTTGAGTGTCCTTTGATGAACTTTACTCTGAATACAGTCATCTTGTACATACAAAGCCCTGCTTTGTTTATACTTTTAATGGCCTGACCCACAGATTTAGCAATGGATGAGCTAAAGATGGTTTCTGATTTGAAAGTAGTAAAGAAAAAACAGAAGATTAATGAAAGACTAAAAGAGAAATAAAAAACTGGAACCCTTAACAAGTAATGCCCATACAAATAATATAGATATCTTTTTATTTTAATAGCCCTATGCCTAACATTTTAGGTTATCATGCAGTAAATGAAAACCAACTGTTCAGCAAAATATCATACAGAACTGCACAGGCCAAAAATTATGTCACACAGTTTACAGGGTAAGTAGAACCCAATTCCTCCTGCTGACCAGGTATAGACCCATCTCTCCTTCTGTAGTGATCAGAGCGACTGAATCTCACTGCTGAACGTCCACAGCTCTAGTTAGTTCAGCTGAGCCGGTTGAGTCCAAAATGGATCAACACAACTGGAGCCGGCTTCTGGATTTTGAAGCCAGGTGATATAAGCGACCTTTCTCAGAATCAACCAGAGTCAGAATGGAAAATTACAAGAGCCCAGATGACGCAGAAAGACTGTTGAAGACACACAGCCAGATAGGGCAGGTGTGTTCAGAAATAAATACACATTGGCAAAGCAGAGTGAGACTGTGACAAAAATATGCATATAGAAGTAGAGAGGAGGGGAGGCTAGGCTAAGAGCAGCCATTCACTGAGAGCGAGCCGGAAGAAAAAATCTGTTGGGAGGTGTTGGCTTTGCATTGGTTGGTACTGAGGGTGGTGCTGAGGTGCACGACAAGGCCAAGCAGGAGGTGAAGCTGGGGGAAAAAAATGGAGGAGAAAAGCTGTGGTTGACTAAATAAGGTCAAAACTTAAACCTCATAATGCTGGGATTTAAGAATGTAGCCAGGTGTTCCTGTGTAGTTCCCTTAATTGTTTCCATCTATTACAGTTAAAATCAAATACATAGTGTACTAAACAAAACACTGAGATGCACCATCCAAGGTTTCACGTAGGATCTTATTTGAACATGTACTCATGTTTTTGGTAGAAAACATGAGGTTTTTCTCTAAGTGTTTAAAGAAACAAATGTTTGGTTTTCTTGGCAAAAATTATTCAGACTGGTTGATGGTTAAATATGAAATGAAGGATGTTATGTGTGGCGTTTATCAAAGTTCATGATGATTCATTAAAATTACCTGGTTCAGTACTGATGTTTTTCTTTTCTTTCCAATTCTAGTCCGTTACAATTGAAGGGAAAGCAAAACTGAATCCCTGCTTAGTGCCTCTACCCTCCATGTAAAACACACATCTACTTTTCTTTGTTCACCAAGTATGATCACACATTTATTATTTTGCTAATTTAAATCTAAAATTGACATTTATAACTTTACACACATATATATTTATAAACAGATGAAGAAAATTCTTAATAAGAAAATTTAAAAGTAATTTAACAGTTATTATTTAATGCTACAAGTTTAGTCGTAAATCCTTCATGTGATTACTTTTTGGATTTACTCCTTATACAGAAGATTTTTTTAACCAAAAAACTTGCTAAGTTTCTGGTATTACTGTTGGAACAACCAGCTAAACTGGGCTCCTCCTTCCTGTCTCTATTGGAACTGATACTGAAATCAGATCCAATAAATAGGTGACAATAAAAATAAAAATTAGTCCTGAAATTATTTACAAGTTATACTTTCTAACAATTTATCCCAACTGTTGTTGATAAAGAATAAATAACAGGCTACTGATCTGACTGTCAAATAAAACTTTTTTTCCAATTAAATTTGTTTTTTTTTATTACCTTTTTTCCCAATAACAAAAAACTGCAAAACAAAAAACAACAACAAAAGGTTCCATACAACAAGACTGAAACAAATCCTTATTAGATCATCACCAACCATCATGCTTTCGAGGGCATCTAGGCTTTTCATAGATTGCTACAAATATCTGGGCTTTCAGTTCAATTCAGCCTTTTTATATAGCGCTGATTCATGACAGATGTCATCTCAAAGGCACTTTACAAGAAAAGTAATTTGAATTCAATCATACCTACATTCCAATCAGTTTAAAAAGTTTACATTTAGGAATCCCAGCAGATTGCCTTGAGTCATTGACTTGTAGTTGTGCCCCGTTGATGCAGACTCCAACCTCAGCAATCCTTTATACTGAGCAAGCATATAGCGAGAAGTGGAGAGGAGAAACTCCCCTTTAACGGAAGAAACCTCCAGCAGAATCTGGCTCAGTGCGAGCAGCCATCTGCAACGACTGTCTGGGGGTTTGAGAAGACAGAGCAGAGACACAGAAATAAAAGGATCTGATATAAGAGAACTTTCTACATTAAAGAAAGTAAAAAGTTGATAACAGGACATGGCGGACGCACAGTCACTGGGAGCTCCATCCCTTTCATTGTGTATCAGGGGACCAGACGTAAACTGACTGGTGAGATGCATGCAGTCCATTTTTCTTATGTGACATCCTCCCAGAGTTGCTGCCTAGTGTCTGGTTCTGACGGCAGGCTGTGCGCCGAGCGGTGCCACACTGCGCCGTGTTGAGCTGTGTTATGCTGCATTGCGTCCGGTCGCAACAAACGGGTGGCAGAGTGCACTGTTCACATACGTAGCTTGCATATGTGTTTCTGTGTGTGACAAAAGTACCAAAGATCCGGTTGGTCACATGGACACAAAAATATAATGATAATGTGCAAAGTTATTTATAAATTGACAGGGTATGATAAAGGTGAAGACTGAACACTGAGACTATACACTTTGTTATATTTTTGAGAATGCTGCTTTTTATTTTTATTACACTGAAAAGAAATAGTTTTTTTCAGAATATTAGTTCAATACAATGTATAACTTTTCTAAGGGGGAATTTAAAAAGTAAACTATTGTTGCTGGTAAATTTCCTATTACAGAAGAGTTATTATTTCTATCATGAAATATTTCCAGAGGTTTTAAAATCATGTTTGTACATGTGAAAGCCTTTTTGAAGTTTGTCTTTAACTATCCTTTTTTTTTGTTTTTTTTTTACTATTCTTTATAAGTACAGAGAAAATGCACACTTCAAATATGTCAAATCAAAAATCTTGGCCCAGCCTTAAAACATTTATTGGAATTCATAATATGGTCACTCTAATCATCTGTAAAATGCTAAATTACAAGCCATGGTCAACATCAGAGAGATCTTAGGACTGGTGGGTTAAAGGGCCTCATCAGCTCCCAGCCTCCCGAAACAACACAGCTACGCCTGTGTAAAGCCTCTTTCCAGAAAAAGGAAACATTTTCTATAAGAACTAAAACCTTGTTTCAAAGCTTTTTGATTGTTTTATTTTAAGAACTGAATTAACTCATATCTGTGTTATCTATTTTTCCAAAGCTGTAAACTTTCTGCATATTTTGCTGTTTAAAAACTTAATGTTAAGTTTAAGCTCAATGGAGCTCAAAACCTGCAATTCCAAAATCAGTAATGCAAAAGAGTGCAGTATGTTTCTCTTTTCTAGACTTGACTAACCCTAAAGTACATTTGTTTTTCCCAAGGGTCTGTCTCCCCCAGCACACCCATCACACAACAACAGAATGACAAGGTTGTTTTATTACATTTATAAAGAGCGCTGGTATATTTTCGTTTCTGGTCAAATAAGAGTTTTACAAAGAGTGTAAGTTACTAAGGGTGTAAGTGGAAAATAGGTAACCACAATCCTGTAGGTAATCCAACCTGCAGAACAAAGAAATAACAAAACTAGATTGTTTTTGTTTGGGTTTTTTTTTCCCTCAATTTCTGAATTCTGAAAAAAGCATCTGGCAAATAAAGCAGCTTTATGTACCTTAGAACTCTGTCCTCATTCCCCATACTTCCCTAAATGTACAGAGTAAATAAATATGTACTTTAAGAAGAACAAAGTCTCCCACGGGGGACCAATACACATATTTTATGCATATAGCTATGCAAGCAGTAAGTTCTTGAGTTTTATGCCAGATCAAGATTTTTACTCGATTCTGTTTTTCTTTTTCTTTTCTTTTTTGTCAGTATCCACTCACGATAAAACCCTTGTACATGCAGTGCTGTCCAAGTCACTTCCTAGTTCTTGGACATGCAAAGTTAAGGATAAAATGTTTTTTGTTTTTTTTAACCAATCTAAATCTTAAAAGTGCAGTTTTTATTTGAATGCAGGCCCACTGATCTTTGCTTTGTTTAACCACTTATACTGCAATTACAGCTTTCAGCAATTAGTCTCGACCAGCTTTACACTTCTAGAGACTGAAAGTTATGCCCACTGTTCTTTACAGAATGCATTTAGCTTAATCAGACTGGATGAAGAGCATCTTAGAACATCAGTCTTGAAGTCTTATCACAGATTTACTAGATCATAATAATTATGGAGGCACTATATTAGGAAAATAACCTGGAATATACAAATATACAGTAGTCCTCATTATTGCTGCTATGGTACTATGATTTTCTTTGTGATAGTTATATTGCCAATACTCATATTGTGAGTATAGGCAACCAGTTCTCACGTCTTTTGCAGCTTCTAAGATGTTTTATTCCAAGGGTGCCCTGTATTTAAATTAAATCAACATTCCTATCAATAATGTCCAGCACTTCTTTCCCTGCTGCAGGAAAGCATCCCCACACTTAAATGTTGCCACCACCATGTTTCTTGGCAAAAATAGTGCTGTCATAACACTGAGTAAGTTTTCCCCCTCACACAGGACTTTGGATGTTTTGTGAAAAGTTTGATGATTCTCAGCAGAGAAACCCTCTTCCACATGCCATGATGTGTCCTTCATGTGACTTGAATCAAACTGCAAACCGGACTTAAAGCTTTCGCTCCCTTCTTGTCACTCTTCCATAAATTCAGGGTTTGTAGAGTGTAAAACTAATAGCATTCCTATCAACGGATTCTTCAGTCTCAGCTGTAGAGGTCTTCATCTCCTCAAAACCGACTGTAGGCTTCTTGAAAGCTTTTCTGAATAATGCTCTTCCTGAGCGCTCTGTCAGTTTAGGTGGAAAACAGTGTCTTTGTAGGTTTGCTGCACTGATAAACTGTTTCAGTTTTTTAGATCATGAAATAAACTCTGTATGTGCTTCATGAGATGATCAAGATGGTGACCAGGTCTGTCGGTTTCTGGAGGTATGGTCCCATAGTGGAGGCCCATATCGTGATACTTTTTAGTTCAAAATCTTAGGGAATAGTTTGATGACCTATCTGTGCTTAAAAAATTCCATCCAACAGGAGACCTCTTAAGGAAGTTAGTTGTATCGGGCTATCCCAGCTGGTCGAATAAAAATGCAAATCAAACTATACAATTACAAATGAAATTTTGTAGTTTTAAGAAAACAAACTGAAATAATAATTAGAATAACGTCCAAAATATTCATTCTTTTTCCTTGTGCATATTTGAGGACTTGGGACAAAAGTAAACTAAACATTCCCTTAATCAGAACATGATCTAACAGACTAACGTGTATACATTAAGCTCACTTTCAAGTCAGACGCTGTGAGATCAAATGGCAAATCTGCAACGTCTGCAGAAATGAAGCAAGAAAAAAAGAAAGAAAAAGAAAACTACATAATATTATCTCTCCCTGAGTATTGCATAACACAGCTATCAATCATGAAAGCACTCACACGTTATCCCCCACCTATAGTTGAGAGACTGCTGCTTGTGGAAAATCACCCTCACCTTCTGAACATCCTATCATAACTAATAATACAAATAGTTTAATAATTCGCCCTAACTTTTTTACATGTCTAAAAGTAAAGTGGGATGTCTAGGTATGATAAAAAAAATAATATATATGCCATTTTAGAGACATATGTCATATGTCAGCCTAAATTTCTAAGTTTTTACATGTCAGGAAGTTTTTTATTCTTATTTTATTTACATGCATTAAATTTAGTATAGAAACCCTTGGCAGATTGTGCAGTAAATAGTTATTTTTTTTGCTGCAAAATGTGCAGTGAACACGGGGCTGTAATGTAAGGTTACTCATGACTTCCATCTATTTGACTTGGCTGCAGCTGCAGACAGCTGCGTTTTTTAACATGCTGCACAACTTATTCAGTGGTGGGATTGTTTGCCCGAAATTCACAGAAACTATTATCTGTAGGGAAGTAAACCACAGCCTTAAAGCAACTCCCATGAGTTAACTGATAAAACAGTTAACTGTAAGTTAAAAAGTCAGTAGTAACTTTCTCATTAGGAAAAACTTGGGTAAGGAAGGTGAGCATGGGGGGAGACAGGACACTGAAGTAGCGTTCGTAGAGTGCAGGCAAAACAACGGTGTGTTGTGGACATACCATGTGAGAAGACGGTCCCCCAGAGGAGTAGAGTTTCCAGGAGTCCTGCTGCTGGTGTTGATTTATCTGCTTTTCTTCTCACAAGGCTTCCTTGAGTCTTCTCTTTATTTAGTTTAAGACTTTATCGGGGAGGGGGCACATATAATTTACTGACTGGCTCAACTTTCCACCGGGCAGTTTAGAGAAATTGAGGGCACTTTGGTGCGCTGGAACAAACTGTCGACTCAACCTCAGAAACGAAGGAGCGGCTCCTCGGGCTCAGCCAATGAGGAGACCACAGGGGCTGAGCAAACCGTCCGTACAAGGAAGCAGCGGGGAAGGGCGACGCTGCAGAGGGGCGACTACTGCTGCTACTGCTCTGCTGCATGAATTAAAGAGTCTATTAGTGTTGCTGTAACAGTCAAATAAAATGTCCGGATGTTTTAATAGAAAAAAAAAAAAAAAAACATAGGCCATTCAATGAAAAACTAAATGTTTTAAATAAACAGTAATAATCAAATCTCTTTTCTTTTTTTTCCCCAACGTAAATTAAAAAAACCCTACACATTAAAAATAAAGTCCTTGGAACATTTAACAAATGTTTGTATTTTCTGTGGATTACATATTTTTTATTTATTTAAAAAAATGATAGTGAAAACCTGTCAGCATCTTTTTTATATCAGATTTTTTTTAATCTGGTAAATTCCATACAGATTTCACCAAATTATTATGAACCCTCACAAACTTTCATAAATAGTATTAGATAAGACAAAAAATACCTAAAGCACTGGCTAAGAAAACCCTACAAATAAAGTAAATAATTGCTTCTTTAGAGTCACCTTTTCAAACCCCAGATATTTAAAAACAAACAAAAACCAAACAACCTCTTGGAAAGTATGAACCTTTATTAGCATAACAATATATACGTCTTCAGTTAATTTTTTTTAACCTTTGCTAAAGGCAGAAAAAGAACGTTTCGGTTCTACTGTTTTAAGCACATATTAAATGTTGTTAATTTGTATTTGGAGGTTATAAGTCATTTTCACATCCCAAATTATAAACTGGAAAACAACCATAATTTCAATGTCCAACTATAAAGGGCAAAGGTCCCAGAGCAAGGCCTAGGCTCCAATGTGGCTGCTGTGTGAAAAAAACGTAAGAAGATGTGCAGAAATAACATTTTCACTTTTGTTTCTTCGTGTTTTATTAAACCTGACATATGCTGAGTGCTGTACAACATCTGCTTCTGGCCGTGCTCCTTTGGTGATTGAATTTATAAAATGTGACATTTGCATGCCTTTCTATTGCTAAATTAGTTCTGGTTATTTTAGAAATATGAATAGAAATTTCTGATTTTCCCATTTGCAACTGAAACATAGTGAGGCTGGATGTGACATGATCTAATTCAATTCTTGATGCAAATAACAGATGGCTCGAAATCGAAAGGGGGTGACCAAAGCTCGAAACGTGTCAGAAATGAGAATCAGAGGTAAGGCATCTGTGATCAGCTCTAACAATTGAAAAAGTCTCAAACTGGGAAAGTCCTGATAACTACCAAAACCTACCAAATGGACCTCTCATGATCGTTAATTCTTTGCTCACACAAAAAGATCAGGCATCAACCAGCTGTTAGCTGTTATCATATCAACAAAAGCAATCAACAGCTGTCTGAGTTTCTGTTCTGCAACAACACTTAAGATTTTAAAACATAACCTTATTGTGTTACTGGATACCTCATTTCCTTCTGTATTGCTGTGTTAATTCACTGATTTCCTCATTTCTTAGTTTCAGCCAAAGAGCCCCAATGATACAGCTTCCATCATCTTCCACTGCAGGAAGTTTTTTTCTCATCGGTAAAACCCTGATGTTTTGAGAGCAGATTCACCAGGCTTTAGTCTTAAAACAGAAGTAAATGACTACCAATTTATGTCCTGCAAACATCAGTGGGAATTATTTTTCATTCCACTCCAGGGATAAAATAGAAAAATTATAGATTACCTACACAGAAATATTATAACCCCAAGGTCATCATTATTACTTAGGAAAGACCTGAAAGTTTATTTAAGTAGGATGGTCATTGCAGGAGAGAACCAGGAAGGAGCAACTGGAAAGGACTGTGGCGAGAACAGAGATCAGGTTAGAGGACGCAGTGAGGAACAGAGATATGATGGATGAACTAAGCTTACTTGGAGAACAGGAGGAGTGAGCATCGGAGAAGGTAAGTGGGATCCCGTTTCCTATGGTTGGCTAGAGATGGTGTTGATCTTGGTATTTGTGTTTTGCAGGAGGGGATGGAAGGGCAGGGGAGCAGACTTGTGACGACAGGTGAGTATGACAAACCAGATGGGGAGCTGTGCAGAGGCTGACCAAGAGGGAGTCGGAGGAGCTTGAGACAAAGGGAGAGGATCCATGTTCGTATAGGAGGGGGAAACAACCAGTGGAGGATCAGGAGGAACGAGGAGGATCTTGGAACAGGATTAGAGAGGAAGAGGTAAGTTAAACACAAAAAGTTCCTGCTAAGTTCTGCTTCACAAAAAAAATTTGAACAAGAGGTAAAGGTCGGCCATGTTACCACACAGGGAACCGAGAACAATCTGGCGTCAGCTTGCAGGATTCACTCCCCATTTGTGCCTGGAGAAAACCAGCTCAGATGAGCAACACCCGTGACGGCTGCCTGCCACGCCCCTGCATAGAAGGTGAGACAAGCAAAACACAACAAAACAACCAATCTCCAGCACACAGGAACAGAAGCCCAACAACTTCTCCATCTGTGGCGGTGCAGAGACCTGCTGCACCTCTATCTGTCGACACAAGAGCTTTCCGACAGGCACGTAAAAACAGACGCAACGGAGAGTGCATGCCTGAGATTGGTCTGCCCAAGATCAGCCCAAAGTCATTTCACCAGAGCGGTGCTCTACAGTCAATGTAATTAGTCGTCAATGCAGCTTTTGGACACTAGGTGCTTTACATTACAAGGTCAGTTTATCTAATACGTTCTTTTCGCAATTTTGAACACCAGGAGAAGAAAAGAACAACAAAACAGACTGCTGTAGTTGTTTGTTTTGCAGACTAGTGTTTGGTATAGAAATATACTTCTAGTAAAAAGCTCTCCATGCAGCTCAATCAAAACTCGCTCTCTGTCAGCTGTTACTTCTTGAGTAGACATGCATTTACAAGCTAAGGTAAATCATCTGTCAATGACCAGAGGCCTCTTTTCAATGGTAGGTAGACCCACCAGAAAAGGTCAGCACCTCCTGCTGGTCTTGTGGGGAATTACTTTGCAACACTGACACACCAACAGAGAAGTATAAAAGGAAAATGTCTCCATCGATGCGAGTGGGTGTGAGTGCAAACCTGCTCACAGAGAAGCATAAACTAGGCTTAATGAAGCAATTGAGTATCGAATTAAAGAAACAAACCATTTCCTCAGCAGACTCCGTTTGAGTAGCTTCTCTATAAAGATGAACTCCCAGTGGACAGAGCTCCTCACCCTGTCTCTAAGAACTGAGCCTTGTGACATTAAAAACTTATTTAAGCCACTTGTGTCTGGGATCTTATTAGTTCAGCTATGATCCGTGTCTCTTCACCGGGATGAGGGTTTGGAATGTAGGCAGACCAGTAAACTCATTATTTGTAAACAAGACACATTCAGAAAGAAACTGACTCTCATCCTGGCTACTTTGCAACAATGGACACTGTCAACAGAACAATGTCATCTGCAGAGATGAGATCATGATATTTATAAACCAGACATCCACCTCTCCATGACTTTGTTTGAGATCTGTACATGGAAAATAAATGGAACCAGGCACATGAAGCAGCACTGGCGGGGTTAATAAACTCACCCTTTTTCCTTACCCATCTATAGTATGGGTAAGGAAGCATAGTTGAAAGCCTTCTCCATTTCCACAAAACAAAAATACTAATTCCAGGGTTTGAGATTCAGCTGGAGAATCCTTTCCAAAACCCTGGAGTCACCATTCACAGCATGGCTAATGAAACCCCTTATCCACTAGGGTCGGCTTGGCCTGCATGCGCCATGTCGGGTAAGCTCGGACCAGAACGTTCTGGTTGAGTTTCTATTGCCATCTCAGGAACGCAGAAGTGGAAGAGGGCATGTATGGGCTCATCAGTAAAAATCAGTCATCACTCAATGTTTCCCCGACATTACAGATGCTGATGCTGGAGTCGGTCTCTAGCCCACTATCTCTCTCTCTCCAGTTGCTTGCTGGTTGTTCTCCATAAATGCCATCCATTTCTACAAAGCACTTCCAGTACCTGCGGTCCTCCAAAATCGGGCTGTTGTGGTTATTCACAGTGCGATATTTAAACTTTCATGTCTTTACTTTACTCGTGTAATCTTTTTGAACTCACAGGAAGTCATGTTTCAGCATCTTCTGGGTCTCCTTTGAACCAAGCCAGAGATAGTCCAAAAAAGGGGTCAGCTCGGCTCAGGCAAAGGTAGTGGAAACGTGCCACATAGGGGTGGACCCGTCCCGGTCCGGACTGAGCCAACGGAGGTTAAGGGGTACAAGCGTGTTGCCTCAATAATTGGAACATGATGCTCATTTCCACCTTCCCAGTCTGCCACTTCTTGGTCTTTAAGATCTCAAATCAAACGGTCACCATTCCAGGTGCCCTGCCATAATGGGTTTTTTGAATACCTCAGTGATCACTATCTATGTTATGTAATAGGAAGTTGTGTCCTTTTTTCTAATACTTCCTCTCGCCATCTATATAAACAAGCTGAAACTTTGCATTCCAAAGCCCTCTAGTTTCATTTCTTCTGCCAGCAGAATATTACTGTTATTTTACTGAGACTTTAAATTAAAAGTGTTAAGGTTGATAGTCAGACTGAAGCTCTTATTCTTCTCATTATTTGTTCAAAATTATCTGCCATAAGTTTAAATTGTAAACTGCAAGAAAAATTAATAAAGAAAATCTTTCACTCTTTGATCTTCTACTGAAAAACAAGTCTTGTTTTATAGAAAAAAGAAATTGTTTGTTGGGACATTCTTTTGAAAAATCTGCTTTTATTTATCTCCATGGAATATTTTATTCTGTTATTTTTCTGTAAGATTAACCAACCACGTAGGCAGTTATTAGAGCCACCCTGTTACGTAGACCCGGTGACCAGTTGGTGTCACTGCTCGCTTACATAAAAGAAACCAGTTCGCTTCAGCGTTGCACAAAGTTTGTTGTTCAATAAAACAAGAGGACTCTGCTCTGCTTGGACCATATTGATTATGTTTCTATAATCTTATGTATAAAAACAACTTTTGCTTTATTCTGAAACTCTTTACAGAATCTTCCAGGTCTGTGTTTCATATGTTAGAAAAATAAAATATCTTGTTATACCTACGGCAACTCCTGAGTTCATTAAACCATTTCCTGAAAATTAAATGTAATCAGAGAATTTCATACCTGAATTATTTGAAGGATCAAATTAATATTCTCTTAGGAGCATATACCTAAAATATTCAAAATTAAGAATATTCAGTTCTCTCTTTTTCAGCACTCTCATTTTTAATTTTTAATTACTGTTTTACTGTATGTTTTGTTGTAATTGTTTCAAATGAAAATGCACATTGGCAGGGTTTTTAAGTAGACTCTAAACATTCCTGGAATGGTTTTGGTTACTTTTGGCTGACCTTATGGCACAAGCTACAGGCAGGTGAGAGAAATACCTGTCAAAAAGGAGGAAGAAACTACAAATTATACAGAGAAAGACAGGGAGGCAGGAAGAATGCCCTGTATGTGTGCGTGGATCAGAGAATAGTAACAGAGAGACAGCAGGAGAAAAGCTTGTTTTTCTTGTTCTGACACATCTCAAGAAGGTAGGACGTCCTCTTGTAAACAGCCAAAACTCGGTGCTCACACAGCTAAGCTGGAGGAGCGGCGAATGCAGCTTGGACTTGAATACGCACATCTCATCAAAAGGTACAGTGAGAATCTTGATTTTATCTGAATTTTCTTCTGTAAGACGAGGACACAGAAAGACAAGGGGGATACAAAATGAAGTCAAAGATGCCCTTTTCATTTACCAACTTCTGTTTTGTCCCATAACAGATTACAAGTATATTTGGAAATTTTAAATCCAACTTGTGACATTACAATCATTAATTTATTTCTGTTGCTTACAAATTATTTTCATCTTGTATAATTCATAAAAAATAACTGGCAAAATAAAACTCTTAAACCATCCGTCTTTTCTAATTCAATGAGTTTCTCTTGAAATTCTGGTGGTTGTGTCACCTGCATACCTCCTGGTCATAGTGGTTTGTCCTGAATTGAGTTTCCTGTCACTTTTTCTGCGAATGACACTCATGAAAAAGTTACTTGATACAGAACTTCTTTGTTAGGCAATAACCAAAAAGGAGGTCAACCAGAAAATCTTTCTTCTTTTAAAGCAATAAGTTTATGGTTTAAAGTTTTAGAAACAAAATACTAATTTATCTCAAACTGTTAAAAAAATGCTCAAAATTCACATTGAAAGCTACATAATCTGTGCTAAATTCTGAGTAAAACGTGTGTGTAATGCACTTAAATGTTGCTGACATATGTGAGGTTCATTTACATCTTACAGAGAATCTTCTGATGTTCAACCCTTTTTGTGGGAACAAAATGGAAGAGAGTTCATGTGGTGACAGAAAAGATGATCTTTTGTTGATTTAGCCATATGTTTTAGATTATTCTATTAAAAGAACTGGTGACAATCCATTTTCAGTTTCTAATTGTGTTTATAACTGTGAACTGTTAGCTAGGATATAAACTTGCTTAGCATGAAGAGCGTATCATGTTGCTATAGAGACATAGTGACCCAATTTACAGCACCAGTATTTGCCATAATTGTAGATTTCTGTAAAAAAAAAACACATACAGATGTGGACAAAATTGTTGGTACCCTAATTAAATAAAAGAAAAACTCATAATGGTCACAGAAATAACTTTAATCTGACAAAAGTAATAATAAATAAAAATTATATAAATGTTGACCAATGAAAGCCAGACATTGCTTTTCATCCATGCTTCAACAGAATTATTTAAAAAATAAATGCATGAAACAGGCCTGGACAAAAATGATGGTACCCCTAGAAAAGAATGAAAATAATGTGACCAAAGAGACATGTTAATCCAAGGTATGTCCACTAATCAGCATCCTAGGTGTCTACAATCCTGTAATCACTCAGTGGGCCTATATATAGGACTCCAGGTAGTCACTGTGTTGTTTGGTGACGTGGTGTGTACCACACTCAATATAAACCAGAGGAAGCAAAGGAAAGAGTTGTCTCAGGAGATGAGAAAGAAAATCATAGACAAGCATGTTAACTGTAAAGGCTATAAGACCATCTCCAAGCAGCTAGATGTTTCTGTGACTACAGCTGCACATGTCATTCAGTAATGTACGATCCATGGGACTGTAGCCAACCTCCCTGGACGTGGCTGCAGGAGGAAAATTGATGACAGATCAAAGAGACGGATAATCCAAATGGTAACAAAAGAGCCTAGAAAGACTTCAAAATAGATCCAAGCTGAACTTTATGCTCAAGGAACATCAGTGTCAGATCGGAACATCCTTAGCTGTTTGAGCCAAAGAGGGCTACATAGGAGACGAACAAGGAGAGGACAAATCATTAAAAAAAACAGACTGGAGTATGCCAAACTACATGCTGACGAGCCACAAAGCTTCTGGGAGAATGTCCTGTGGACAGATGAGACAAAAATTCCACTTTTTGCCAAGAACATCAGCTCTATGTTCACAGACGGAAAAATGAAGCATATCTAGAAAAGAACACGGTCCCGTCTGTGAAACATGGGGGAGGCTCGGTTATGTTCTGGGGCTGATTTGCTGCATCTGACACAGGGTGTCTTGAATCTGTGAAGGGTACAATGAATTCTCAAGACTATCCGGGGATTCTAGAGAGAAATGTGCTGGCCAGTGTCAGAAAGCATGGTCTCAGTCGCAGGTCACGGGTCTTACAACAGGAAAATGAGCCAAAACACACAGCTAAAAACACCCAAGAAGGGCTAAGAGGAAAACACTGGCCTTCTATGAGCCCTGATCTCAATCCTATTGAGCATCTTTGGAAGGAGCTGAAACATGCTATCTGGAAAAGGCGCCCTTCAAACCGGAAACAACTAGAACAGTTTGCTCATGAGGAGTGGGCCAAAATACCTGCTGAGAGGTGCAGAAGTCTCATTGACAGTTACAGGAATCATTTGATAGCAGTGATTGCCTCAAAAGGTTGTGCAACCAAATATTAAGTTGTGGGTACCATCATTTTTGTCAAGGCCTGTTTGCATTTATTTTTTAAATAATTCCGTTAAGGCATGGATGAAAAGCAATGTCTGACTTTCATTGGTCAACATTTATATAATTTTTATTTATTATTACTTTTGTCAGATTAAAGTTATTTCTGTGAATATTATGAGTTTTTCTTTGATTTAATGAAGGGTACCAACAATTTTGTCCACGTCTGTATTTTCCAACATGGGATCTTATTTATCCATCCCTGAATAAATATACTATTAAAGGTTCCCATATTGATAAGTTTTCAGGTATAAAACCTATAAATATAATAGATTGGGTAACATTTAGGTTTTTTACACAGTTTACCGGGGCCCATCAATTCTCCTAATTTGTACTAGGGGTTTACTACTACTCTGCTTGCATCTGCTTTTAAGAAATGTCGACTGCACCTCCTAAAGTGATTCCAAGAAAACCTTCAGGTGCCAAAGCGCTGACTCCACTTCAAGAGCAGTCTCTTCCAGGTGGGCTGCCCATCACCACAGATGCCAGCAATGGTAATTGTCGTCACTCTGAAAATTTTTACCATTTCTTTCCAATGCATAAGTTGAGGTTGTTTCCCTGACACTTTGGGCAAAGTGGATTTGTAAAGTGTAATAGTTTTTGCTTAAATGTGGCTGTTTTCTGTGACCTCAGGGAATGACACTAACGGGAAGTCAAGCCATATAATGTTGATGACTCCAGAAAGAGAAGTTGTAAGTTCATTTTGAATACTTCCCTTCATTATGCGTGTGCACCACAACAACCCTTCCCTGTAAAGTAGCAGTATACACATAGATAACTTCTTCTAGCAGTAATTTGAAATGCATTTCTCCAAATAGCATGCTGAACTTCAGCCTATATGTCCAGTATGCGGCATCAGTGGGGAACCCATCTTTGGAAAGAATCTCACAAAAACATTGTTCTTGTTTCTTTCTTCTGAGGACTTTCTCTTCTTCTCATACACTTCAAAGACACTTTTTCTCTTGTGACTCTAAGCCGTTTTCAAAGTACCCAGTGAGAACTGCAAGGTAGAATAATTGGATGATTGTGTAGCGCACTACACATTAACACTTGAGTGTGCATGTGAATCCGCACTCTCAGAAGGATTGAGAGTTAGGAGGTCCAATAATGTAGATGATCCATCCGAGAAAAAAAATTATGCTCCGCCATACCTTTAACAAACCACCTCTTAATCTTCAGATTAAATCTGACTAATCATAAAAGCAATAAGAAGAAAACAATACATTTCAAATTTCCTTCTTATTTGATCATTCAAATTTGATAAAAAATGAAAACCCTAATTATTTAGAAACAAAAGTTAGAATCTACTAAAATATTTGTGCCTGTTGAAAATGAAATTAGATGGGATTGTTTTCAATACTCGAGGCAAACTATTTTACAGTAATGGAGCCACATCTAATAGGATATTTGTGACACTTAAGCTAGCATTTTAAGAACATGCACACATTACTGAAACATCTGTTACATGTCTAATTTTTTTCAGGAAATCTTAAATCACTGCTTTGATGACATTGAGAGGTTCATGCTCCGCTTGCAACAGACTGCAGAGGCTCAGACTATTCTCAACCAAAAGACCAAAAGGAATGCCAAGAAAAGCACCAAGAATGAGAAGAAAGGAGGTGAGTTGCTACATGTGATTTAAACTCCGTTGGACATAAAGTTGAAAAACCCATCTGAAACTCAGGCTTTGTAAAACAATCAAATTTACTGACTTAAGATGACATCTTCAGGGCTTGATTTGCCAAGGCTGTAGTGGAGTAAAAGCAGGGAAAACAGTTTTAGGATTCACAAAAACAAGCCAGCAGGCACCTTGCCGAAAAAGCTCTGAGGTAATTCAGAAAATTCTTGTGTTTGGCGTGGCGTCCCTCCTTTTGTCTTGAAGGCAGACCAAATGAATCTTAGAAAGCTGCTTAACGACTTGGGATGGTCAGCCTGTAATGATGCAAACCTAACCCATTAATCATCCACTGGATGCTCATTTGTTTTTGTTCTCATCTTCTAAAACCCTGTAACACACCTACATTCACTGCTAAATCATTGTCCAATGTTGCCAGTTAATTAAATCTAAACTTCAGCGTGTAGACGGCATGTGAACGTGTGCATGAATGAGCGAATGACTGAATGTAGTGTGAAGTACTATACAAATACAGGCCATTTACCATATTACATACATTTATCTAGTTTGTGAGGCTAAGAAATAAAAGAAAGAAGTAATTTAAGTCAGCACAGGTAGATTCTTCTGTAATGACTGAGCAGCTGGAATTAAACTCCTCCTCAATGCATACAGAAACTCGTAACATTTTGGCATTTTGACATCTGTACAGAACCCATTAAATTATTCTTATGGAGACTTGTCCCCAAGACGTCACTGTTTGGTGTTTTAAAATAAAATCCCTTTCATTATTTTTTGTTAAACAGTTAAAAAGGGTTATTTAACTTTTTTGTATCTGTTTTCATACATAAATTATATTTTGTTACACTGTTTTAATACTTAATATCCCTCTGCGGTCAATTAAGTATTTTTGAGTAGAATTTAATTTTAACCATAAAAATATTTAGTTATTTGAAAAATATATTTTATAATGATTTATAGTAAACAAAGTAAGTTATTGACTGTAAAAGTTACAGAATCATATAAAATGCACCATACTGTGACACGAAACCTTCATGTATGTTTTAAAAATGTCAGTAAAGAAAATTAAGAAATCTGAAAGGCACTTGATTTGCAATTTCGAGTTTTTTAATTTTGTTTTTAAATTCAGCTTTTTTACTCACAACCTCCTTGGTGTTAGACTTGATTAAGGTCAAGGTTCAATAATGAAAATGTTTATTTTTTTTCATTACAAAGATACTAGCACCAGGTAATTAACAATACTTAAACACCTAATCATATTTACAAATGTAACAAACAGTGATTGCTTTGTGTCCATTTTTAGGTTTGTGTTCTGTTCTGCTGCTACAGTCGTTTTTATGATTGCACTCTCATTTTGCAGGCGACTTGTTGACAAAAAAATCTATCCCCCCATCAGAGCAGGAATTTAAGGAAATCTTTCAGAAAATAAAGTACTCCTTCTGTTTACTGGTAATATATATATATATTATATGTACGCATACACAGTGGTTCTGGGAAGTTTGATAAAAGAGCTGTTCTTTGAACACATATAAAACCATTTCCTGTTTGATATAGGATCGTCTGAAGTCATCCATCTCACAGCCAGATGCCCCAGATTTGCTTCATCACATCTTCGTGCCTCTCACCTTGGTAGGATCTACACTATGTGTTTGATTTAGGGTTTTCCCCTCTTTTTTTCCTCTAATATCCTCTGTTTTAAAGATGGTGAAGACCACTGAAGGGCCAACATTAGCTGCATCTGTAGAGAGTCCAGCCATGACTAGAGGGGCTGTTTCTTTACTTCAAGACCACCTGACTGAAGAAGAAAGGGAACTGTGGAAATCCCTGGGACCCAACTGGACCTCACATGGGTCTGTGTGTTTCTCTGTGTACCAACCTCTGCTTCAATGTATGGCATCACTGTTCTAACAAGACTGCTGTCTTATTCTCAGTTCACAGCTGAGTGTTTCTGCCACTCCATATTCACCTGTCTTCCTAGATGGGTGGCAACCGCAGACTTATGACTCAGCTGGGCAGCTCCTAGAAGATCCCATCCAATTACAATACAAAGAGGACGCTCTCGTTGAAAGCAGACAGGAGAAAAGTCAACAGAAACATCCCAAACCTACAGCCAAGGATGATGGAGGAGAGACAGAAAAAATGTAAGTTTAGTCACTGGAAAAACATGTTTGATGTGTCTGAGGTTTTAGAGCATTTATTAAAATACTTAGGATTGCTGCTTACAAAAAAAAGTATAATGTGATATTCAAGATGAGAATAATATATCAGACCAATGAAAACTGTTTTAATGCAGAAATGTACGCTTAATGAAAAGTATGTTCAGCAACTATTAAAGGGAAAGCACCATCTTTGCATCATGGACCTTATTAGTAGCTTGCAGTACGTTCATATGTAATCACCCAGGCAATTGTGATGCAACTTGAAGTCCTTCGAGATATTTAGATCCATTCCCGATCAGCGTATATCCATATAATTGGGATTGATGGGGAAGCCAAATTGCAGTCTTTAAGTAAGGCATTATCTGCCACAAAACTCCTTCATTCCACCAATGTTTTTTTATGAATCACTAGTGCTACTCCTTACTGAGTTTGGAGCGTCTCAGAAGTGTGTTGTTGTTTTCATTAGGGGTGTTTTACAGGCTTTTATTCCAACGACACTTACCTATGATTTCAATAATAGTCTGAGCAGGCTCTGTGCTCTACGACGGCGGTCAGTTACACAGAACTTGCTTTTTCAAAGAAAAACAGGGTTCACGTTTGCATGTTTCTAAACTGCACAAACAAAATGACTAAGTGGACTAAGTTCAGATTCCACGGGCTCTCTTTCCTCAACCTGCTCAGGCAACAACTGCATTGGGTCACCGCAGTGACGTTGTGGAAGTTGCCATGGTGTAGTTGGAAGAAACGCCTGTAAAACACCCCGGGAGACAACAACAAATAACCTCTGAGACTCCGAACTCAAAGGGGAATAGCGCTAGCGATCCATAACAAAACATTAGAGACAATAAGGATTTTTGGGGCAGATAATTCCTTATTTAAAGGCTGCAATTTGGCCGACCTATCAACTCCTATTATATGGATATACTCTGATTGCAAATGGATCTAAACATCTCCTGAAGGACTTTATTTGCATCAAAATTACCTGGGTGAGTATATGAACGTATGGCATGCTATAAATAAGGCCCACTTTGCAAATAAGGTACTTCCCCTTTAAAGGTTGTTTTCAAAAGGTACATTAAATGTTGCAAATGAGGCCTCATTGAAAATTACATTTCATTTTAATTGAGTATGACTATAATGGAAATGGAAAATAATAGGTCAGACTATTATGAAAGTCCGCTTCAAAATGGAGTGAGATCATCCCATGCTCTGCAGGACTTCCTGATCCTTCAATCGTTAATGGATTGCAAAAAATCTAAAGACCTAATTTATATGTACTGTGTCATTACTTGGAAATAGAGTTTTACCTGCAGTTTTCTCAACCTTCTTAATGTTACTACTTAATGTTAAAATGTTACTGCCTCAAGTACCTAAATTGGTAGAACATGTCTCGCCCAGTCTATGATGTTTCCCTTAATACACATGGGAGGTTTCTGCACCACCACCATCAGTCCCAGCCTTTCATAGAAAAGGAAACAGCATAAAGGCTTAAGCATGAGAGGATGCTAATGGGAGAGCAACTTTTATATTATAGCATGGTATACTTTGAAAAAATTTAATGCTGAAGCTTGCTGTTATGAGTGACTGTGGTTAGGTTCGGATGATGGCATCCTAGCTAGTCTTCCATTAATTCTCTAAAGACCAAGCCAAACAAGTGTCTATTTGTCAAATTGCACTGCCAGCACTGCAATCTCCATAAACCGCGGAAGGCTTCTCTAAAGTCCAGGAAAGACCTTCCAAATTCAGGCAAATTTTAATGCGGTTGTCCGGATTCAGCCTGTTGTGATGAAAGGGTGAATGGAAGCATATAAACAAACAAAAAATCATATTCATCTGGATAATGCTAAATAAACATTGCCATTTTATGCATTGCAAAACTTTTTAATGTAATTTCAGAGCTGAAATTGGGTTTCCACCAAACGGCGAAACACTCTATCGCTGTAGTTATGACTTTGTGGCCAGAAACAGCAATGAACTCTCTGTGCTACATGGAGAAACACTAGAGGTACTGTGCACAATCACAAGTGGGCTCAAAGCTGATGGACCAATCTGTAAAAGCAGAAGTAAACTGATTTGACCCGACTTTCTTTAGGTCCTTGATTCATCAAAAAACTGGTGGAAGTGCCGGAATACATACGACGAGATAGGATTTGTTCCCTCCACTATTCTTGAGCCTTTGTCTGCCGTTAGTAACACAAAGAAAGACCATCCAGTGTTTCGAACAGATTCAAAGGTACAGACACTGCTATGTTTGCGTTTCTGAAACTACTGTGAAACCTCAGCACTGAATAATTCGTCCTTCATTCTCAACAGAAAGCTCTCACCCCACGGAGTTTCTCGTACGTCCCAACTAGCAGAGATGGGGCCAGGTTGACCCCTACCAGCCCAACACAGCGACAACAGAGCATGATCCTGCCATCTAACATGTCAAGAGAAGATGGTGACCGAGGTAACACACCATGCCATGCAATGTACTACAACTGACATGTTCCTTGATGTTAAACAGGCAATTAGGCAAAAAAAATAATTTGATTTTTACACATCAATAGCAAGGTTATGATATTTACTTGAAATAGTATATAAAACCATTAGCTGTAGAAATTTTAACAAAAGTTAAAACAGTGTAAAAGAAAAACAAAAATTACACATTTACATTTGGAAATGGAACTCTTTGAAGGAACTTGAGGACAAAGAGATTTATTTTGTTTCGGGGATTAATAAAGTATTTCTTAAATGAACTAATTAGAATGGGATGGTTAAAATTTACAGTCCATAACTTTTCCACAGCTTGTATCTTTATCAACAAGAGCTCCAGAGCATTTCAAGGATTTTATGTCACAGGTCAAAAAAAGTAGAGAAAGCCTGTGAAAGGGAAGGAAAATAACAGGTTCTTTTTTTTCTTATTTTACTGATGAAAATCTGGAACTTTGACCCTTCCTACTTTGCTAATAGCTCAATCTCAGTCAGATTGGACTTGGACTGGGGAAAGCAAAAAAATTACCTAGATGTAAACAATTACACTGCAATTCTGGCTGAATGTTTAGGATTGTTGTCCTGCGAGAAGGCGAACCTCCGCTCCTCTCTCAAGTCTATTTTAGCCTCTAATAAATGGACTTGCATTATTGGCCAATATTTAACTCAACCATTTTCCTATTATCTCCGACTAGTTTTCTGATCTCTGATAAATAAAAGCATATTCACAGCATGGCGCTGCCACCAACAGTGGGGATGTTGTGTTTGAGGTGATGTAAATGTTGGTTGAAGAAGGTTTACACTTAGCATATATCCTTTTGAAAGCAAGACGGGGATAAAAGGTCTCATCAGACCAGAGCGCTCCCATGCACACATTTACAGTGTCTCCTACAGTATGCTGCACTTTTAAAGATGTTTTGAAAGCAGTTCTTCAGGTTTTCAATGATTTCCTTTAGACTTAAGCAGCTATCTCATTTATTTTCTCACTCACATTCTGTTTTTGAATTAGTGATTTAAAAAAAAGCTCAGGTCAATGGCACCATCCCTAATGAATGAAAGTATCTCAAACCAACACAAAAAAAATCCAATAAACACCTTAGATAACCTAAGAAATGCATCGCCCTGTAGTTTATATGCTCCAGTCAATAGCTCCACAACATGTTGAGAATTCCTTCTAGTCAAGGTCGGCTATACAGCATTTTTGCTACATTTTATAGTGGCTAAAGAAATACGACCAAATTCCTTCTTACTGATCTTATTTAAATCTTTTTCGCAGCAAACACAGTTTCATCACTTTCTTTGGGTTCAGGAGTATTTTAGATCACATTTATGTGAGACAGAGTAGAAAAGTAAGCAGTACTTTGTACAATCAAGCTCCATTCTATGTCTGTATGACATGTTTTTTTGCTCTTCCACAGTCAGGGTTATGAATGATGAGCTTCTTCTGCGGCTGGCTAAAAAAAGGAACACACTAGAAGCGACGGAGGTTCCCTCTAAAGCTGGTGTCTCCATTCCCCTGAACTACCACTCCCCATGTGCCGAGGTGAAGGCCTGGCTGACTGCTAAGGGCTTCAGTCAGGGGTGAGTGTAAAATACAGCTATAATGAGATGATGCAGCTTGTTGCTTTGTTTTTATTACCCATAACAACGAAAGGTGCAGTAGATCAACTGGCTTGAAGAAAAAAATGATTTACATTAAAAAACAAATATATATTTAACCAGGAAGATCTGGCTGATATTAAAAATGTATATTTTTTTAAGGAAGACCTCGCCTAGATAGGCAGCAGCAAGTATCACTCATAGTAACAAAAGTCACACAATTAAGCAAAGGTGACAACACAAAAAAATAGAAAATAATTAAGGATTCATTTAAAAGCAATCTAAATGAAACTTACGTTAGGAAATTGCCTTAAGAATTCTTAGTTTTAAATTAAAAGTACTAAATAAAATTAACTCTGTCATTCAACACAATAATAGCTGATTGTAAGATCAAGCAACAATTATGTAAAAAAAACCTTACCGTACATTTTAACATGAAACAGCAAAAACAAAACAAAACAGTAACAGTAATGGAAGGTGTGTCCGCTTGACATTGTCATTGTAAAAACTGTTTATTTTACCATAAACTATATCCTATTAGAAAGTCGGTTTCTTTATCCTTAAGGGTATTTATGGGTGTAGCAGCATAGTTGAATTCCTGGGTTGTATTTACGATCCAGATCCTCTCTGCCAAACCATTTCATGATGGAAGTTGTGTGATGGTGTACGGTAGTATGAGCTTTAGAGAAAAAACAAATCTTGTCATCTTTAGAGGCAGTTTCAATGCAGACGGATATCAGTATGAAATTCTGCAACCACAGGCATTCCCATCTCTCCATTTTTAAGGCTCGATCTCCATCTTCCAAGATGTCTACTGTTGACCCATAGAGTGGAGTTTATCAGAAACCTCCAGAATATGGTTGTGGAGAGCATGGAACGGCACACCTGCAATTCTGACCTCAGCCACATTAGACAGCTATCAGTGTCAGTTTTGGCCAGAGTGACAAACACAACTACAGTGGGAAGAGAAAGTATTTGATACACTGCTGATTTATGACGATAAAACAAAATGATTTTTAAATAATTAATTTCCATTTTACTGCATGGCATAAGTATTTGATTGTCTATCAACCAGTAAGAATTTAGGCTCCCACAGACCCGTTAGTTCTTCTTTTAGAAGCCCTCCTGTCCACACACTCAAATAAATCCCCACCTCTCCACAATGGCCAAGACCAGAGAACTGTGCAAGGACATCAGGGATTAAATTGTAGAGCTGCACAAGGCTTAGATGGGCTACAGGATAATAGGCAAGCAGCTTGGTGAAAAGGCAACAACTGTTGTTGAAAATAAAATAAAGAAAATGGAAGAAGTTCAAGACGACGGTCAAACTCCCTCGGTTTGGAGCGCCATGCAACATCTCTCCTCGTGGGGCATCAATGATCATGAGAACAGTAAGGGATGATCCCAGAACTACACGGCAGGACCTGGTCAATGACCTTAATAGAGCTGGGATCACTGTCTCAAAGAAAGTCACTGAAATCACAATTTGTTATACATTGGAATAAAGCCTGTAAATAACAACAACAAAGCACCTCTGCACACAAAAAACTCCTGGGTTATTTGTGTTGGATTAAAATTATGGGTTATTTTTTCAGAGAGTAACCATTTTCTGGGTTATGGGGCTAATATTTTGACCCAACTCCTGGGTTGTTTGTGTTTCTGGGTTATTTTTCAAAGAATAACCCATGTTATGGGTTATAGGGTTGGCTCTCTCTAATGTATTTTTTTTTGTTGGAGGGGTGTATTTTATGGAGTTATTATATTATAATGTCAACGATTCTTTATAATATGGATCACATTATCAGTTGTGTACCAGTAAATTATAGACATACACATCAGTCTGCCAGAAATTCAAAAGAAGACGAAGAAGAACGCCCCCGCCCCCCAGTTGCTCTGGAATTTTCTCACAACAGTCAGTCGTTTGAAATAACCGTCGCTTCGCGGCCGATTTTTTGGCCAGTCCTTCTTCGGTGGAACTTCGTCTTGTATTCAAGGTATTTTCAGTGTTGATGTAACATAAGCTTTTTCTGTGTCCATGTTCCCGTTGCTAGGTTAGCACCATTTGTGGGGAAAAAAATTAACATAACTAAAGTTGCTATGTTGAGACTGGCATTAGCTTGTTGTTGGCCTGTAGCCGCGGGCATGGCCGGCTATCGCAACAACATCTAAGTAGTTTAAAGTCAGTGTCAAAGTCAAAAACATGTGTTAACGCTGCACTAAGGGCTGTATGGTGGCGCAGTGGTTAGCACTGTTGCCTTGCAGCAAGAAGGTTGTTGGTCGTTTCCCGGCTCAGGGCCTTTCTGCATGCAGTTTGCATGTTCTCCCCGTGCATGTGTGGGTTCCCTCCGGGTACTCCGGCTTCCTCACAGGAACATGACTGTCAGGTTAATTGATCACTCCAAATTGTCCTTAAGTGTGTGCGTGCATGGTTGTTTGTCCTGTCTGTCTCTATGTGTGGCCCTGTGATGGACTGGCGACCTGTCCAGGGTGTACTCCGCCTCGCGTTGACAGCTGGATATAGGCACCAGCCCCCCCGCAACCCCTGGAGGACTAGCCCCTCCTTTCCACCGGACGCGTCAGCAGCACGAGTTTGGCCCGTCACAGGAGCGTTATAGCGTTTTTCTAAATATACGCGGCAGTCCGATTTTCTACGCGCTACGCCTGTGAAACGTGTAAATTTCAAGATTTTGAATAGGGGAAGACAGGAAGTTAGACGGCTCGGCATCCGGAAATCTTCAAAATAAAACAAAGGGGCTTCTTTCCGGTAGCCTTACTTTACTACCTATGCAGCCCCGTGAGAAGTCAGTAGGCCGCGGGAGGGTCTACACTACCACGGATCGCCACTAACATTATTCTTTTGCCCTTTGAGGGATTTTGTATGTTCCCTGACATAACATAAATTTATTGGCGAATGTAACATGGACAGAACATAAAACACAAACCTTTTGGAGCCATGTTGTAGTCTTTTTTCCTACTTGTTGTTGCGTTTACTGACGAAACCACGCGTGATTTTGCTGATATCACATTATTTTGGGCTCTCTCGGTGACAGCTGCTTCTATACTGCTACCTGCTGCGGACCCCCCCGGTGAAAGGGCATAGCAGCAGAATACGCTAGTAAAACGTGCTGCTCCTGTAACATGCTGCAGACACGTCCATTGGAAAGCCCGGGTAAGCAGTTCAGAAAATGGATGGATGGAAAGCTGCAGTGAATGACACAACTGTTTGTTGAGTTGTTTATTTTTCAAGTTTTTTCTCTCTTAATATTATTACAGTATGAACTAAAATAGATAGTAAAATTAATATGTCCAAGTGTGTTTTTATTTTATATATATGTTTAAAACAAAGTTTTATTTTCTGAAATAAGGCATACTGGCATAGGAACCCATAATGGGTTATTTTTGACCTATCTGCTGGGTTAAAAAGGGACCAACTAATTTTGGGTTATTTGAACCCAGATATTGGGTTGTTCTTTTGAACCAGAAGTTGGGTTATATTAACTACAGTGTAGGTTTTTTTTAACCCAACATTTGGGTGAGGTATTTGTAAAAAAGAATGACTCAATTGTCTGGGTTGAAATAACCCATAAATTAGTTGGTCCCTTTTTAACCCAGGAGTTGGGTCAAAAATAACCCATTATGGGTTATGTATTGGATTTTATAAATAAGGTTCAAGTTAAGAAAAAACAAACCTCCCCTTGAAGAAGATGGAGTTCTCTAAGGTGAACTCGAGAGGTGAGTTACTAAAATGTTGAGTCTTGAATCAGCTTTAGATTTCTCTAGTTTCCATCACTCACTGCTTTCAGTTTAGCCGCTTGTTCTCATACTAACTCCAAAATTAAGGATGCACCGATACCGATACTGGTATCGGGTATCTGCCCCGAACCCGTTAATTTACATGAACCAATACTTAAAATGTGGCAAATCTGCAAGAAATTTATAAAAAAGTTTTTTTTTCAATTTAAATTTTAGTTTTATGGTTAATTTGTCTTAGTTATGTTTAGTTAGTAAAGTCTGGTGCCTTTCGTCTCTTCAAGAAAGATGTAAGGTGGAAGGTATAAAGTTGATTAATTTAGCAATAGTATTGGATCGGTATCAGGTATCGACAGATACACAAAGCCCAGACATCGGTATCAGAACTGAAAAAGTTGGATCAGTGCACCTCTATACAAAATGTTTTAATTTTTTCATTTGAAACTAACTAAACCCTCTTTTCACCCTTCTTCTGCTAGGACAGTCCAGAGCCTTGGAATTTTGAATGGAGCACAGCTGTTCTCCCTAAACAATGAGGAGCTCTGTCATGTGTGCCCCGCAGAAGGAGAGAGGGTGTACATGCAGGTCCTGGGTCAGAAGGCCGTTCTCGAGGTATGTACATTTTTGTTCTGAATGCTCTCATGTGTTTGCACATTTCTGTTTTTGTATGATTATTCTAGGGTTCAGATGTCTGTAGCAGTTTGTTAGCTCAGCCTTGACTGATGAACAGACTTGCATCACTTTGCCAGATTGTTACTAAACTAACCAACACTGAACTCTGTCCAATGAGCAAGGACAAGAAAGTAATCAGTTCTGATTCTTTTACATTTTTTAGTGGCCAATAACCCTCTTATAAAATGTTTTTAATTATTTATATTTGTATGTCATTAAAACCTTTACATTTGTAATTCATTCAATAAGGCAAGACTGATGAGGGTAGAATTAGAGCCCCCTCTACCTATAAATAGTGGTATTAAACTGAATTTGCTTATGTGAAAAATTGGTTCATGACACAAAAAGGGATTTCAAAAGAAGTAAAAAAAAAGTCTTGATGTTAATTCCTACATTGCAAGAAAAAGTGGATACAGATTATCATTCACATAACTAGGCTTTGCAGAAAATTATCTGTTTTACCATTCAATCTGTCCCAATGGCCAATCTGCTGGTTTCCGCAAACCCTAACACACCCTGAAGCGAGTTCAAATCTCCTTTTTAAACTTTTGTAAATTGTGTTTTTTTTTTTGCTTAATTTGCCAAATTAATAAAAAAAACAACAGATAATAAAGATTAATGTGCTGAATGTGTTCAAAAGAAATCAGTTCTTACAACTCTGCTTTTAAAAACAGCTTTTCGGAGATACAAGAAGTGTCTGACATCTATCAGTCACTTCATCACCTAAACCAGCTATTAGACTGTTTGAATACAAAAACATCATCTGCAAAGAGACAGAATAAAAGTTAATTAGACCTGGGTAACAGAACCAAAATATGTGGTTAATCACATTTAACCCATCAATTAACAAGGAGTGTAAATATAATTTAACACAGGGCCAGACTAGCCTATACGTTCCACCTTTATGAAATCCTCCATCCAGAATTCTTATATTTTTTAAGAATTATCATAGTTTGATGTTAAAATGCAACAATCTGAAGCACTTATGTCACAATAAGGCAAAACTGAAAGGTGGCTAATTCTTTTCACAGCAAAACAGGTGAATCCGTCTGCTCTTTTTGCTCTAAAAATGTATTATAAACATGTTTTATTCAACTAGCTTATTCCTTCTTTCTTACTAGAACGTCCGCAAAGTTTCTGAACTAGAGACGGTGGTGGAGCAGTGAAATGTGATGACTGACCCGGCTTGGTACCTAATATATGATCCAGAAATTAATGCTAATTTTAAGAGAAATGAGACCAAATTGTTATATACAAAGGTAATATAAATGCATCAGAGATACAGGTAGAGGAAAGATACATAAATGTATTAATTATTCATATACAATAATATCTGCACTGACACAAAATGCTATTTTAAGTTTTTTTAAAGAAACTTTGCTAACTTTGTTTCTCCTAATTGTATTTTGTTGGAGTTCCTTTTTATAAATGGTAATAGCCAATATGGTAATTATGTTAAAAACATAATAAAAACAGCATTACATAAAAACAAATTATCTTATTTTACATGAAGGATACATAAATGTATGAATGATATTATCTGCACTGGGATGAAAAAATATATTTTACATATTTGAAAAAATACCTTGTTCTTACTGTTTTTTGTTATTGTCCTACGTCTTTGAGCTAATATGTGGACACAACAATGCAAATGAAATGAGAAAAAATGAATGTAAGAATAGTACAAATGGATAGTTTCATGTATTTGCCACAGATTGACTTTTATGATATTTGTTTATTTCACATTCATTTTATTATATCACTTTGTACAGCACCATGTTGTTTCAGTCTGAATGTACAAAAATATTGCATTAAAAAAATTGTGTTGATCTTCTATTGTGTCTGAGATAGTAAAGTAATTATTTGCGCTGTTAATTATTGTTTACAACACAGACATGCATAGTTGATATTCTCATCAGCACTCTTAAACAGAGGTCAATAAACATATCTGTAATGTTTATTTGAAACACGGTAAATCCTTTAATGCATAATATTCTCGATGTTAAATCCAACATGATCTTTCAAGTCATTCAGTTCAAAGATTTCATAAACATGTTTGATTTGTAATAATTGATGCGAGGTGACCCTGCCGATGACAGTACATGCAAAAATACTCATCCAGTCACATCAAGAGAAGGTAAACACATATCATGTCAACATAACGTTGCTTCACCAGAGTTTTACAAATAACTTTCACCATAGGTCAAATTTTACTGTGTGCTCAACAACTGACCTTTCAGATTACCCTGTTCTGATTTTGCAACCTTGTCCTAATTTGCCTTTTTTAATATCATCAAATGCACAATGATCTATTTATTTCATTAGTTAACTCTGCATTTACTGGGTTGTTGATGTATAACATTTTCAAATTTACCATTGCAGCGTCCTGTTTCATAAAAGATCATAAAATTACAAGTAAACAAACAGCATACATTATAAGAAATAACAGTGGTGAGTCTTGAGGGAGATTGTGAATAAAGATAATGTGTTCTGTCAAGGCCAAGATTATGAAGAAATGTTTGGTTGACAGCATGTGACGTAACAAATAAGCAACTATTGTGCGTTAATTCACCTTTTCAAACTCATCTCCTCCTGCACCACAAAAGCCATTTAGAAGTACTTTTTGATAGCTTATTTTGTCATTATAAAGCAGAATAGACATGAATAAAAAACAAAATTTAAAAAAAAACAATCCATTGACCCCTCTAGCCTACTTATATTTTTGGATTATTGGTTTAGCGTCTCTGAGCAAGAAACATCATATAGATGGGAAGAAAAGTGATGACATATAAAGAAAAGCCTGAAATGCATATCCAAAATAGTAGTAACTTGGGTTGTTTAATTTTTGTTAAAATTGCAAACCATTTTTTCTCTGTTATTATTTTTTTTGTGAACAAAGGAAAGGCTCACAACAAATCTAGCCAGATGTACAAAAAGTGGTTAGACAGTCTCATGATGGAATAAAAAAAAAGTTCAGAAGGTGTTTGTGAAATGTTTTTTCAACAAACATAATGTATGAGAGAATGTAGATGAAAGATAAAAGTAGTACATTTAAAAAATATATAATTATGATAAAAAGGATCTTTGTGTACTCTTAAGTAAAAGTTTTGCTTAGTAAACCTTTATGCAGCTTAACCATTAGTCAAAAACATGTTGATTACAAATCAATAATATCTGTGCTGTTTCAAATCATGCTTGAAAACTAAAATCTTACACAACATTAACATTTTTGTTTGAGTGCCTTTCTGAGGTAAATCATTGAGATAGATCACTGAATATGGCTCATGTTCTACAATCGCCTGTGGCCGCACTGTCCGAATGACAGAGCACTGAGCAGCAGGAAAAGAGGCAGTAACTCTAACTCTCACTTTCTTCCATTGGTGTTATCTTCACACATCGCTGGTGCTAGACTGGTCCCAGCACTTCCAGTCCAAAAGTTCTTTCGATTGAAACCACAGCTGGATCTCCTTCTGCGCCCCCTCCACTGAATCACTGGCATGGATCACGTTCCTTAAAATGAGCAACACTAGTGAAGACTTTGTTTTTCAGAGACATACGTTGAATTTTAATAGTTTTATTTTCAAATCCTATCTGGTGTTGCATGGAATTGCAAAAGTATTCATTACCCTTTGACTTTTTTTCCTATAATCACAAATGTTTTATTGGGATTTCCTGTGACAGATTAAAGTCCTGCATTACTGTTACAAAAAACGTAACTGATACATGGTTTCCCAAAAACGTAGAACTAAAAATTTGAAAAGAGCGACATACATTTCTAAATACTTTGTAGAAGCACTTTCTGCCATAATTTCCGTTTTAATTCCTTTGGCGAATTTCTTTGACAAATTTGCATAACAATGGAAGGACATTTTTGCCTTTTCTATAAATAAAACTTAAAACTTGGTCATATTGGAATAAGAGTGTCTCTAAATGTTGTTTTCAGGACTTGTCACAGACTCTCAACTGGATTTAGGTTGGGACTTGATTAATCCATTCTAACATATTACTAAGCTTGGATCTAAACCATTTAATTTCAGGGCCAGCTGTATATTTAATGTTGCTATTTCACTTGGAGGGTAAAACTTCAGCTGTGTTCCAAGTCGTTTGTAGCGTTATCCAGGATTTGGCTAATTTCATCTTCCCATCAACTCCATAGAGCTTCCCTGTTCATGTTGAAGTAAAACATCCTGGCATCACCATTCTGCCACCACCATGTTTCACTATGAAGACAATGTCTTCAGGATTATGTGCAGTATTCGCTTTTCCATAGAGTTTTAAAAATGTTTGACACAATAATTTAGCCTGGGTTACACCTGACCATCTTCCTCCTGTTGGGTTTGTGCCCTACATGGCTTGTGGCAAACAGGGCAGTCTTTCGCAGACTCCTTTTTTTTTTAAACCAGTCTCTCCCATAAAGCTAAGATGTTTGGAATGCACGGTAGTGCTGGGAATCCCAGCTCTTTTAGGAGAGACGGTTCTTATGACTCTGCTAACTAAAAAGAACAGGCTCTTTTGGCTCCCAAGAGGCTACTCACATTTTTTGTTTCCTGAATTTATTTATCATCTTAAATAATGTAAAATTATGTGTAAAATGAGTTATTAATCTACAAATATAATTATATTAAATCTTTTTATATGACTTATTACATTCACTACGGAACAGTGCTACAAAATAAATGAATGTTTAAGTAAAACAACATAGTGATTGTATGTCAAATATTTATAAATGTAACATATGTAAAAATGTAAATATATATATATATATGGTGAAAAGCTAACATAATGTAGATAACTGCAGAGTCTGCTTAAAAATATTTAAACTTTGCATACTCTACACCCTGCCTTTGAATCATCAATATATTTCAAATGCATCCAGATTTTGCTGCGTTTCCTGCTGTTACTAATTTACTCAAATCTCTGTTCTGCTTAATTTTTCCTCCTACATCCTCCCATTTCTCTGTTTGTTTGTGCCGCAGTCTGTGTCTGTAACCCCCATTCCCCTCCCTCCTGCTCCCGATGTGCAGCATGAACAAGAAAAAAAATTAATTAATTTTAAAAAGTGTCTCCAGTCCGGCTCCTTTCCGATAAGTCTCTTCTATGAGCCGTTTCGTTCGCCACTGACACATCTCTAATGCATGACAAATAGCTCTCCGCACATAATCCCACCTAAAATGTGAATCTTTGCAAACCATTCAGAATCGCCATAGGCATCTTGGTTGCTTTATGTGCTAATATTCTTCTTGCATGGCCAGCCAGTTTAGTTGGACTGCATTTCTAGGTGTTAAGTTGTGGCAAAAAAAATTCATATTTAGATGATGGATTAAGGAGCTCTGTAAAATTATCAGAGTGGGCTTTTTCTTGGATTTAAAGGTGTCGCTTGTTCACTAATCTTGTAAAACAAAGTATCTAAGGCCTTCAAAGGACACTTTAGATATGAGATTTAAAACAACACTTAGACTGGATTTAATTTTGCAGTATTAGAGTAAAAGGGCTGTGTAAACACTACAATAATTTAGGACTTGAGGTTACCTGCTGACATGAATGCTGAAATCTCCCCTGACAGTTCCTGCCTGAGCCTCAACGGGGTTAGTGTTTCCCACCATAGTCCGAGATGTCTGAACGACGTTGTGCCCTTCCCATACCTAAACGCAGATAAAGCAACCCACATGCATTGCAGCAGACTGATAAGCAAGCATGAGATAAAGCTAAGAAAATGTAAAAAAAAAACTGAAAGTGGTCCAAAATCAGGCAGAGAAACAGGGAAGGCCTCACCATCACAACCAGAGGTCCCGAGGTCATGTAACACAGCAGACTGCCATAGAAAGGCTTTGTCCTCAGGTCACTGTAGTGCTCAGACAGGACATCCTGAGATGCCTTGACAACAAGTACAGCTAGAGTTAAGAATTTATAAGACAACATTCTTTTCACACAAAGTCGATGAACAGATCTGATGTACCTGCAACATCTTCAGCCCAACCAACTTGAAGCCTCGCTGCTCAAACCGCTGGATTATCTGTCCAACAAGACGACGCTGGACTCCGTCTGGCTTTATGGCGATGAGAGTCCGCTCCCTCACATCCTGGAGACCTGCGGTGGCAAGAGGAAACGCAAGAGTTAATATACAGCTCAAATGCACACATGTTGGTGGAGGTATCAGTTATCTACAAAGGAAGATGACTAATAATTATCCAAACTCAACATCTTGGAGCAATGAAGCACATCTCAAAGTGCAAGCTTACAAGCAAACATGGTTGTATTGTTATCCCAGAATCCAGCTTGTCAACTATAATTCACTGCATAGGCTTGTCTTTCACTGTATTCCACAAAGTCCAAGATGTTTTAGGGAAGTGATCAGTCGGAAGTGCACGTAATTGTTTACTATGCAGCCATGTAAATGCTTTAGGTAACAGAATGATGATGACAGAATAAAATCTTTCCTGCAAAAATGTATCTGCATCGCATCATGGGACGCTGCAGAGGAGTTATTAAATTATGTCTTCACAAATAAAACTTTCTTTGCATATTAAAGACTTTCAATTATACGGAGAATATATTTTTTTAAATCCTTATTTGATACAGTGAGCTGAAAAAGTATTTGCCCTAATCATGCCACATGTCTTTGTTTTTTGGGGGGACATTTAAACTTTTCAGATCATCAAACAAGTTTTAATATCAGACTCAGCCCATTTTTCATATTATTCTCCTTTTAATGTTGCTCTTGAGTGTGTCTGCAGATGAGGGTTAGATTAGGGGTGCGGGGTCATTTTTAATCTGTAAAAAACACTGAGTTGCATTTTTTTTGTATGAAAAGCACTTTATCAGTAAAGTTTAATTACTGATATGTAATGCATCCAGCTTTATTACTAGATCTAGCTGATCCACTGGAGCAAAGAACGTGAAAACAGCCATCATCTAGCGGTCATACTTTTAATTTTACTCCAGAAATGATCATCAATGATTAATCCATTCAAATTATAAAAACTGATATATTGATTTTGAATATCAATACAATATTGTGACACAAAATACTGTGATTTATCAGTGTATCAGTATTTTCTAACATCCCTAATGTCATCCAGCAAAAAAAAAGAAGCATGATGGAGAGTGTGTGGCCATCAGTTTGTTGGCAAGCAAGAAAAATGTATTTATATAGCACATTTCACAGACAGAAA
Source organism: Apricaphanius iberus (assembly GCA_028564705.1). NCBI lineage: Eukaryota > Metazoa > Chordata > Actinopteri > Cyprinodontiformes > Aphaniidae > Apricaphanius > Apricaphanius iberus. The sequence goes on from JAPXFQ010002841.1 coordinate 2,120,916, forward strand.
GTCACAAAGGGCTTTACAAAAGAATAAAAATGTGAAAATATAAAACAGATAAAAGTATAATTAAAACAAGTAAAAAAGTCTACTACGATGGAAAAACTTGGGTAAATAAGTCTTGAGTTATTTCTTAAAAAAACATCAATTGAGTCTAATGAACGTAGACAGATAGGAAGTTTATTCCAGAACTTGGGAGCAACAGCTTCGAAGGAGCGATCTCCACAGGTCTTAAAAGTACGAGTACGAGGGACCTTAAGGAGATTCTGGTCTCTTGGTCGAAGCTCCCGGGAGGGAGCATAGAGGCAGAGCAGCTCTTGACCATGAAGAGCTCTAAAAGTTAGCACGAGAATTTTAAATTTGACAGGAATCATCAAGAGGAGCCATTAGAGTTCCTTTAAAACAGGAGTTATGTGAGCTCTCCTATTTGTGTAGCAGTCTTGCCGCAGAATTTAAAACGTGTTGCAGTCGAGACAGCATCTTTTTATTGAGGCAAGAGAACAGGCAATTACAATAGTCCAGACTGGACGAGACAAAAGCATGTATAACTAGCTCCAGATCCTCCCTGAAAACCATCTAATGTAATTAGGAAACATTTAGCAGATGGTAAAAATCATTTCTTATTAACAATTTGGAGTGTTCCTCCAAGGACATAGATCTGTCGAAAGTAACCCCAAAAATTTCTAACTCTAGTTTGTGACTTCAAGTCAGAGCCCACTTGGGTCTTAAAGCAGGACAATGGTCTAAAGCCCCCAAAAAACTGCTTGAAAATTAAACAAAAAGATATCAGAACAATATATCGACAAGTTCAAAACTCAAATAATTCCGCAATCTAGAAAGAGCCATAATTCTTCCACAACCACACGGCCTGACAGCAGACGTGGTTGTCAAAGGTGACACTACCAGTTGGCTAATTAGGTGCAGGAGGTAATTTATTTATCAAACAAGGCCAGTTGGTTTGGATAATTGTTCAGACATATATATTCATCTAGTAGAATTAATTTTCTTTTCTAAAACATTTAGGTGTCACCATACACAGCAAAAATTGGGGAGTTGAATTATGAGAGTTAAAAAAATCCGAGTTCATTATAACACCATCAGAGTAATTTCAACCTTTTCCGTGTAAAATTTTAATGTCTGGAGTTATTTATCTGAGTTGATCACACTGGTATTAATTCAACACAGTTCAGAGTTAAATAAACCTCCATCCATGCAATTCAAAGTCAAGTGTTGTTTTTTTGGTGTTAAATGAATGAAGAGTGCCAGTTCAGAGTGATTTTAACTCCATCCAGACATAAGTAAGCTCCACCCAGAGCCCATAGATTTTGTTGTACACTGCAAAGACTTATGGGTAATGTGTTTGTGTTCATTGTAGAAATTCTCTTTTGCACATTATAGTTTATGCGCTACATGTAGCCGCGCTCCTTAGTTCTACTTTGAGTTCTGTTGTTGTCAGTGTTTGATAGTTATGGTCCGCACACCATCATAGAGACGGCGGTGCACGGGAGTTCGGCCTTCACCATCATGGTTATGTGGTGCATATCTGTGAGAAGTCTGGATGAACTTTTCACTCCAGTGACTGATTTCATGAGTAGTGTCACATTAGAATTATTTCTTGCTTATGACTACAAATAATTCACAAGTTATTTGACACAAATAATTGTTTGTAAAAAAAAAAACATTACTTTTCCCTTTCTGAATATTGTATCTGGGTCTGGCTCAATACGTACACCAATGAGTGTTAATTATTAGTTTATTATACACTTGTGTTAATTTTGAAGGTTTGTCTTTACACTTTGCAGAGTTGATTGAGTTCACATTTAACACCAAACAGTGTTGATTTTGAATCCCTCTTATTGCTTTTAACTCTGTAATGTGAGTTAAAGAAATAACCGGTATGGTGTTAAATATTTAACTATTCAAGAAATGTTAAATCAACTCTTCAGAGTGTGGAGCTATATAAACAACGAATTTTTTTTTTAAATACACTCTATAGGAGTTGATTTAACACTCAACTTTTTGCTGTGTAAAAAGAAAGCCAAAAATAAAAATGTAAGGGTGCAGATTGCCTACTTTCTTCACAACACTGCATAGACCTAATGTAGATGGAAGTCATCATTTTTTAAACTACTTTTCATTTAAATAAACCCAAAATAAACTGTTCCTTCTTCATAAATGTTTACACATGTTAGAACATGTCTTAAACCCGTCCGGTTGTATTCCACAGCTCCTGATAGGGGCCACAACTGCAGGAGCGCATGAATGACTGCATGCGATTTATTAACAACACACGAGACTCTTTGCCACGAGAGAAGCTGAGGGGTAGCGACCGGTGTTGTGCCACGACCTACAAGTGGTATGGTTGGAAGTTCCGATCTTTAAGAGGTTCGGCTCTAAACAATGGCGCAGAGGACGCGCAGATTCGGACTGAAACCTCCGGAAACTTTTGTTGTCACCATCACAGCCATTAACTTTTTAAAACACTAACCTAATTCCGGTTCATGACCCCATTGCATCTGGCTAGCGAGTTTGATGCCAACAATATTGTCGTTGGGTCTGGGGGAAAGTTTGCGCTTCGGGGTTAAAGTCTCTGACTCGAATGGACTCTGCCCAGAGATTCGTGTGTTTTTTTATTCAAATTTAAACAGCAGATTGTGGTACTTGGGTAGACGGTGAATGAAAACTAAAATCTAATTGCGTAAAATGCGTTTATAAGGGAAAATGCGCTGAACGAAACTTACGGAGACGTACGAATTACTACAAGTTATCACCTCCTGCAATCTTCCACTTGGTTTAAAAAAAGAAAAGTCTCTTCACTTACTTGATTTGCCTCTGTGCCAGACGAACCTGTGTCCCCACTGAAACGCACAAACGAGCCCGCATGGCAGACTTTTGTGGGTTCCTTGAGTCCCTGTGAAAAAGTGCTTAAGAGCTGCGTGGAAAAGTCTGCGCTGCAACATGACCGTGCGCTTCACGCGTGTTTTGTCAGCCCCTAGAGTGAAGTCAACCCTCCCCTATAAAAACTGACGAGTCACCCACCTCCCCACCTCCCCTTGTCCGGCTCCACACATTGACACTCACTCCTGAATATTTAACTCTACTCATGCCAGATCCATCCTCCTTTTCACTGTGGAAGTATTTACAGGAACATGTTCTGCATTTAAGCGACTCAAAATGACCTATTTTCCCCACATCAGTGTAAAGTTGATCCCATCTTCCTCCAGAGCGCCCTTTTCTCTTAGCAGACACTATATCTAAACATGTTGTGATAATTTTGAATCAATCATTGATCTAGCCTTTCAGGAGGCACCACCTGAAGAAACAGAAACAATTCTTATGCAAATAAAAACTAACCTGAAAGGAAAGATTTAAAGCAGAATAACCGGTCAAGTCATAGCTGGAATTAAGGTCAGCCTCTTTCACCCGTCTTTGCTGTTCAGTTCTGTTTCAATAATCCCCTGTGTCTGTTAGAACCGTAAACCTTTTCTAAATCGGGATGGTGTTAAAATAACCAAATTTAGTCAACAAGTTGTGATATTTGAAGTAGATTTGTTTTAATTTGCCTTTTATTTGTTCTCAAATGAAACCAAGAATGTAAAATTCTGTTTATAAAGCCACTCTTTCTAATTGGCATGACGACCTTCTACCGTTTCACGGGACAATTTTGCTCCCAGGAGACATGCGTCTTATTTGTTCCAAGACTTTACCGGTCCAGAACTTAAAGGCAGACTCTGCTCTGTGGATCCAGCATCCTTATCCAAAATACACACTCCCAACCAGTTTATGAATTTAAACTTAAAACATATTTCCTTTTGAAAGTCCTTTTTCTTAACTGATTATTTTGCCATAAATATTTAACATCTTCACACTTATAGCGGTGTTGACCTAACTTCCCCGTGGGATCAATAAATATTTGAATTGTCCGTCAAGTAAATTAGTTCTTACTTGAAAGGTGCTATATCAATAAAGATGAGCTGATGTCTCGTCACATATCAGATGTAAGGGAGAACATTTAACCTCACCCTTAAAAGTACGTTTCCCTAAAGTGTCCCATTAACCCTCAAGTATTTAAATCGTTTATCTTTTGTATTTTGTGGGTTTTGCTGATGTGATTTTGTATAGTGCATGTGTATTGGGAACAAGATTGGGATTGTTCTACATCAATCAGATAGGGGATATTTCCCTCCTTATGATATCACCCTGTCTCTTTTCTATAGTAGAACCTCTTTAGCACGTCTTTTTCAATAGTGGGTCTGCGTGGGGTTCTTCCTGATATCTGAGGTTGACACCAGTATCTTGTTATTCACATCAAGGTATGCAGTTATTTGGAACCATATCTGGATGAACCTGGAGCTTTCAGATTCTCAGGAATTGCACTATAACCAGCATAAATACCTGATGCCTTTGTCTTTATGTAGAAGCCACCCATTTTTCTACAGAATGAAATACTTCGGTGATGCAAATCCACATCATTATTCTGAATGCACACCCTTCCAGCCAAAACAGAACAGCTCAGAATCAGCAGCATGCACGTCATTTCTGTTGGGTTTTACATTACCTTACTACTAAATTAGTTGCCATGTGGAAATGTTGATCTAGTTAGTAAAGTTGAAATGCTAATGCCATTTTTAAGCAACCATATGGTATCTGAAAAGCTACGACTGCTTAGCTGAAATTGAAAGTAGGTTTGCTAAGCTAAATGCATTACAAAAGTTAAAATGAAACTGTGATAAGTTCCTCAGACCGCATGTTTCCCACATCACTGATACCGGAGGTAAATATGCAAAAGTGTCTCAGCAACTGTTCTCTCCCCATTAAATCCTTTAGTATTTGGGAGGTTAAATAGGAATAGAAATTTCTTAAAAGACTGAGATTCAGTGTGAAAATTGATTCCTAAAGGAATTATGTTTTGAATTGAGAAGGCAGGAGCTTGTCATGTATCTGGAGGGTTGGCGGTTTAAATCCCTGCTCCATCCTTCTTGATTGTTACATCTATGGGCAAGACATTTCCCCTCTGTCACTGTGCCCCAGGGTAGCTGTGGCTACATAGTAGCAATTATATATAATAAGTTATTACATGATGATGATGATAATGATATCCATCCATTTTCTAAACCGCTTATCCTCAAGGGGTCACAGGGCACTGGTGCCTATCTTCAGCCGTTAACGGGCAAGAGACGGGGTACACCCTGGACAGGTCGCCAGTCCAACAGAGACAGATGGGACAAACAACCATGCACACACAAACTCACACCCAAGACAATCTAGAGAGACCAATAAACCTAACAGACATGTTTTTAGACTGTGGGAGGAAGCAGACGTAACCAGAGGGAACTCCATCACTAGTTTTCACAGTGACTATAACATTAAAAACAAACAGACAAATCATAGTAATACAAACTAACACAAGTTGTAATAAAAAAAGCTATTTATTAATCAAGCAGATTTCACGTTTTCAGAATGGAATGATATGAAAGATCTTAAGTTGAGATTCTGTCTCCTTTGGAGATGAAAAAGGCAGAATGAATAAAAGCACATATTAAAAAACAAAACAAAAAAACTCACAATGAGTTGAAAGTGCTCAGTCCCAACCCAGCTTTGTTGTGGCAGAATGGGAGAGAAGGCCTGGCTCAGACAGCTCCAGGTCTGGGCCGATAACAACTCCAGACCAGGTTTACATTTCCTCACTAAATGTTCATTGGCAACACGATAAGGAGGACACAACTCAAAGGAATATACCAATGTGCTGACCTCTTACAGTAGAAATTAAAAGAAAATTATCAGCAGCATGCTCAACGCTTGCCCGTTACTCAACCGAGAAATGTGTGTGTCGCTCCTTGCCGTTGCTTTGAGTGGAGCGAAGCCGAGGTGGAGGAGTGTCGGGCAGAGTGGTCAGCACAGGCAGTCTTTGAAGGTTACAGCTGACGTGTGGAGTGGTTCAAGCAGTCGTTTTGCTATAGCTTGATCGTGCCAGTGGGCAAACTGCTGTTACACAGTCTATAGTAGCGAAGGTCATTCACCAGTCTCTGCACGCTTTGAGTGAACGAGGGCAGGTCCTAAAATAAAGGTGGAAAACAAAGTAATTTACAGATGGTGTCTTGTTGAAATGTAACGAATAATGCTTTTGGAATTTCATTTCATTTATAAAGAACTTTCTACCGCTAATCAAGGAGGCCTTAAACAGTAACTGAAACCCATGAAAAAGCATCTTCCGACCCCCAGGCAACATTTGAAAAACTCTACCAAAGTGGGCAGGACCAGGAGACACAGAGGGGCGTGGGCAAGTGTGGCGAATGAGCGCGAGGGGGCGACGCGGGGGTGTGGTCTGGAAGACTGTCATGGCTGAACTATGACATGCAGCCGCTTAGCTCCGTAAATCCTCTTTTTACCTACCCTAAAAGGTAGAAATGAGGTCTCTTCGCTGCCATCCACCACAGGTAAAGAGAGGCTTTATGGAGCACAGGGGCCAAACGACCTATCAGTTCAAGCTGTTGGCTCAGGGCGCTGAGTCAGAACTGAAAGCAGCAGCACGTATAGCAAACAAGCACAGAGAGCCTAGCGCTAGCGTCAATGCTAAGTAGCTTTGGAGGATTGTAGTTGGAGGGAACTACCTCAGCTTTTGTTTCCTTATTCACGGTGTGTTTAAAACATATAGGTTATAACTTATGGCTTTAAAACACTTCGACGTTGTGGTCCTCCAAAGTGCGATATACGGATTTCAGCTTCCACTGTTTCTCTCAGTATCCTTCTGTGTGCACACATAGCACACAAGATCAGCAGTTTCAACTCATCACGGGGCGAGTGTGTCTGAGAGAGGGAAGGCGTCTCTCTGAGTCCGTGCCTGTGACGTAGACAATGGATAAGATGTACCGCTCTTAGCCAATCAAGAAGTCCGCACATATTTGAGATATAAATGCTTCAAATAGGTTTCTTTTCCATTAAATGAAAAGCAACAAACTTTAAACTTTCAATATCTAGGGTCAAACACTGAAGTATTTATCTTCCTTACGTACCTGATTCAAAGTATGTAGGTACCGCTATATGACATCATCAAAATGCATAATCATGGTATGGCGATATAGTCAATATCTCTACCTTTGGCTAAATTCATATCATTGCTGTCTTATACCTTTTATATTGCCCACTAAAAAACTACATTTCATCGTCTTTCCGCTTAACAAACACACTGCTTTGTGTTGGTCTTTCACATAGCACTCTAATGAAATACCCTGAGGTTTGTGACTGCAAACGTGCCGACAAGTGGAACGTGGGGTATGAAAATCTTGTATGGTGCCATGTTCATCTAAGAAACCAGATTTATTTATGTGTACATGAGGATTGTGCTGTGTATGAACCAACACTTCAGCGTCAGTGCTGTTAATGTCATCTGCCTCCTTTATCCTTGCACTGGAGCTGGAAGATCCCCTCAATGAAGACGTTTAAGTGTTTCTGAATCACTTGATTTTTGTGAAAACCACCTAAGAAGACAGTTCTCTGTGTCGTATGGCATCTTGCCAAGTGGTGTGCTCAACAAGTGATTTTATCTTGCACTGAATGTGTAAAGACACCAACAAAAGTCAACAAGATCACAGTTACTTGATGAACCTTACCTGTTCAAGCTTGAAGTTGCGTGCGAGAACGGTCCGTTGATTGGTGTCCACACCTTGACAGCCGTTCAGGAACTCTGGCATGAAAACCGAGTAGAAGGCATCGAAGTCAACGGAGGCCATGTTGTAAATGGCAAGGGTTATTTCCTCCTGAAGGAGGTCATGACTTTTGTGCAGAAGGACTTGCAGGAACACGTTGATAAAGTGGAAGAGCATTGAGGTCCGGAAAAGCTTCTGAGGAGTCAAAACAAAATTGTTGACAGTGATTGCATGTTAGTCATGTTTTGCTTCTTTAGTCAGATTTTCTGTGTTGAGGTGAATTCCTTTCCAAGATTTATATTAGGTCACTGAGACTTGAGGATATGAGAGAGTGGAGGAGAAAAGGAAGAATTGAGCTGAATGTGTAAAATTTAATCATTACATTTAGAGACCTGGCAGAATATTAAACTCAAAATATTGTCCACCGTTGTTATTCACTCATAATTCTAAAATGTTTAATCACACCCTAAAAAACAAACAAAAAAACGCAAATCTGTAAAAGAATATCGGAAGAAAATCTAAACGTACTCTGTGATAGAGCTTGTGCTTGCTGTTGAGCGACTCCAGATAGGACAGATTCTGCTTGAAGATGTTGATATCCGTTTGCAGGAAGGACTGTCCAAACGCCTGAAAAGATATTTCAACAAAGAACAGGAAATGAAGCAGAAGCAAAAGAAGCTGAGCGAGTGTTTGCAAAACTCAAAAGAACTCAAGTTGAATCTATTCTTTTAGTTGTGTTGATAAATAGGATATGCATAAGCTCACCTGCATGGCTGCTGTGAACTGGGCCTCATTCTCCATGGTGTCGTCGACGCCTTTTTGGACACTTGTTAAGACCGAGGCTTTGAAAAAGTACCTCCAGTTTTGGTGAAGTATTTGATAAAGCAGCTCAAACATTTCCGCCTTCACATCCGGTGAGGATCGCTGCTCAGGGAAAATCATTCAAGGAGACACAGATTCTGTGAGTCAGGAAATCTGATTATCATACATTTATCAGGTCATAGTTCAGGTCCAACAGAAGAAGCCATATTCACCCCTAACAACAATACAACACTCTGAATGCTCAGCTGTATTGTTATAGTTTGTTAACTGCAATGGAAAACAGGTTGTAGCGCACACAATTGACGGATATTGTGAAAAACAAAATAAGCAAAATGGCTGAATATTGCATAATTAGAATAAATGGCCAATATATTGATCAATATTTTTGCACATTTGACAGGATTTGTTATAGTAAGCCAATGAGAAAGAATCTAATAAACAGTAGGCTAGTGTGAATCACTTTATAATGGTACACGTGCTCAACTGCGTGTTAAAAATAAATAAAACTAAGCTGAAAGTTATTGAAATATGTTGAAAACCTGCTGAATTTCCAACCTGAGCATCAGAATGAGAGAGAAGCGGGATTTAAGTAACTTTTTAATGTAGCTGATTTGTTGGTGCCAGATGATAGTTTCACACATTATCTTTCTTCAAGACTACAGTGAATTGTCGATCTCACAATGAAAAATTATCCAGTTAGTGGCACTGTGTGAATAAAAACTCCTCATATGCAAAATAACTTTTTTGAACTCACGACAACTCAATCCTTGAAGCTGATAGGTCAGGAAGAATTAAGGCAGTTCTGAAGGCCCAACTCAGAACTAGCTATAAAAGGCAGTTAGTGTATGACAGTTATTTCTTCAGCTTATTTCACTTATTATTTTTCCCACTTTCACAGGTCAAATTTTAAAAGTTAGTAAACAACCACAAAGAAACAGAATCCAGCCTTTTTAAACCTCATGTTTGCCGTTGTTGAGGCTCTTCTAGGACGTCAAAATGACGCCCTCTGGTGGTTCTGTGTCACTTTTTCTTCTTATTTAATTTTGATAGAAGCATGTGCTGGTTGACAGCACAGCAGTGCAACAAAATGCAGGCAGATTGATGGAGGGTGTGTGCCTTTCATGGCAACCAAACACATTGTGTGACCGCTAATAACACTCTGACATCAAAGAAAAATGAGGCTAAAAGGCCTTATTGCACGTAGACCTGTATCACTCCGTTCCGTGCAATAAAAAAAAAAACGGAGGAGTAAAAATATGAGGGTGACTTTTTTAAAATGCATAAATACCAACTGACCTCTGCCACCACTGGGTAAACCTGCTCCATACACAGTGAGAGGATGCTGGGCAGGAAGGGCTTGAAAGCTTGACCAGGTTCTTGCACCACCACCTGCAGGATTTTCAGGAATTTCTGCACCACCCTGCATCCAGCGCTGCCTTCCTGCAAAATACTGGTGGCCAGCTGCTCCCTGAAGAAGCATCACATCAATATTTCCCATCAGTTAGGATGCATTAATAAACCCACTGGACCAAACCTTCATTGGACAAAGCTTTCATTTTTACCTCGTGAACATGCTGAGGAAAGTGTGAATGATCTGCCCCGTGAAAGCAACACCCATTTGTACTCGCAATGCTTGAAACAGAGTCAAGAAGAAGGCCAGCATCTCATCCGTCACGTCTGCAACAGAAGAAGTGATGATCACAAAAGCAGAAGTAACAGAGCTTTAAATAAAAACGATCAGTAAAATCTTTTTTCTTCTTTCAGGACTTTAATCACAGCCCTTGTCATAATGTGCCCAAGACTAATTAATATTGTCCTTAATAATGTGGGTCAAAATCTTTAGCTGGTGAAGTATAAGCATTAATTCATTCAAACCAGAGTGAATTGAGCTTTGAACTCGTTATAAGCGAGGCTGATCTGGCTCAGCACTGCTTTGTGCTTTAGTGTTTTTCAATAGGAAAAAGTTCCTCTGTATGATGGCAGTTTTCTGTAAAAATGTAACAAAAACTCCATCGCTACAAATTAGTAGTGGGCAATATAAAATATATAAAAGGTAGAAATTATATAAATTTAGCCCGAGGTAGAGATTTTGACTATACTGCCGTTATACGTTTCGATGAAGTCATCAAAATTTGAACCTGCTTTTATTTTATTTAAAATATCTTCCTCTTTATTTATGTTGGGAGAATTTTTGTTTTGCATTACTTTGGAACAATTGAATGTTTTTTTTATTAGTTTTGCACATCGGATGTGTAACTTTAATTCTAAACCATTTTGAAGTTGTTCTGTGCAATGTATATGGAAAGTGAGAATTTTCGTAAGAAGTAATTTTGCCAAATAAAGAAAAAATGTATACCGTAATACATATCGTTATCGCATATGCTTCGGATTACATCACAATATAGATTTGATGCTATATCGCCCAGCCCTACTACGAACGTTGAGATGCTTCAAACAAACCAGTTTAGGAACAAATGTAGCTAAATGTAGCTTTTTTTAATTGTTCTGTATGTGTGTGGAGAGTTGATGTAGAGCCCTGTCTAAGATGAATTTCTGTAACCTTTTGGGATCAAAAAAAGTTTCTATTCTATTCTAAATAAAGAAAAGAGAGAAACACCCCCCAGTTGTGCATGCATATCATCTAAGACGGGTAAACAGGGTAATTCAACTCCCTGTCATGAAAAATGCTTGGATTCAAATCAGCGCGTTAGCATTGCATTTGCAGAACTACCTACAGACAATTTAAATCTGGAGTGCTGCAGCTAAATTTGCAGGCGAAACCATTGAAGTCAGATGTTTTTGTTCGAGGCTTAAATGAAACCGCTTGACCAACACACCTGGCTGCTGAATAAAAACTGGAAACAGGTTCAGAGTGAGCTGGACAGATTCCTGAAGACTCTGGTAGCAGATCTGACGGGATTTTGTGGATTCGCTCGAGATGCTATCAACCATATCCCTGAGCACAGGTAGAGTCTGCTGTATCACTGCTTTTGCTGGAGAGGAGACAAATGTTGGGGGGAGTGTAAGAAGGTAGACTCATGAGCAATTAAAGCAGAACTTTTCTGGTGTGTGACGTTAACTTTCTGACAGAACAGTCAGAAAGTCATACGGACCGTTATCTAGACCCGGCTGTCGTGGACTTATGTTCACTGTTCCTCTTAAAATGCGATATTCCCGAGTGAGAGCGGCCACTAGGGTAGCATGACTGTTGGAGCGCGTATGCCATTGCTGCTCACTCTCTGGTAAATTTGGCCATGGAAGCAACAGCATGTTGGACAAAGCTCTGCACACCAGAATGTGCGCCTGGACGTAAAACAAAGAAACAAATTGGTTATTTCAGTTACTGAAACCATTTCTAAAAGTTTCGTCTTTAAAAGTCAGGAGTAGTAACTTATGATTTCAAAAACAATACTAATAAATGACACATTATATAAAGATTCTATAAATCTAACTGCGTTTACCTCTTGGGGAAGTCTATGGGTCTGATTCTCTGTAGTAATCCGGTTGAAGATGTTCTGAACAGCTGGCAAAGTGACCAGAAACACCGGCCTCACTGTGGCAGTGATGGAAACCAACAGATGGCATGCTGACAGCAGCAACTTTTCAGGTACCTGCAGTAAAAGCAAATTATTATATTTACAGCGGAATATAGAGAAGGACTCTGCAGTAAGTCACTTATTTTTAAACGACAGCTCACAGGAAACAAACAACCAATTGATTTTTTTTCAGGATGATAAGATTATTTCTTTAAAACTAATGTTCTAAGTTAAGAGAGCATCTAGTAGATTAGGACAGCTGATGTGAGTTGGTCTTCGAGCAACTTAACAGTAATCAAAACTGGATGTCAGTCTTGTTAATTCTGTTTGATTTACACATCTTTCCATAATCGTGGCTGGTTTCATATGCACCTTGGAACATAATCTCTGCGTAACGTAGTTATTTGGATCTGATTTTACTGTGTTCCATTTCCCTCTGGAACTTTTTTTAGCTAAGGACTTGCTCTTCCACTTCCAATTGTGATAAATAAAGATAGACAAAATGGTTGAGTTTAAGAGTGAAGGTCGCAAACAATAACAACCTGAAGTTTACAAAAAGAAGCGAACGACAGCAGAGACTAAACATGAGATAGAAGAGGGGAAGGTGACGTTAACGCCTCATTAATAAAAATGTATACAGTAAACAACAAAGCTTTTGTTTCTTGGGCAATTTTATTAAGAGAAACATAACTAATTACCAAAACGAAAAGACTTGGCATGGTGAACATTTAGAGGAATTCTTCTGTTTAGGTATACGGTGAGGTTGGCCGTTTTGAGATATTACTTCCTTATTAACAAACCACTGTTGCAACAAGAAACCATCACTGCCTTTCTGACTAGGTCTCAGTGCGCTTCAGTTATCAATATTAATAATTTAAAAAAAGATAAGAGACTATCCATTAAATATTCTTTCATATTTTTTCTCCATTAGATTCAAAACAGGGCTGTCAATCTAATTTTGTATATAAAGCAGTAGAGAGACACATAAAATCTAAGTTACTGCTGCATTTGTCTCAATAGGTATGCAGCTGTTGTGGCTTTTAGATTTACTTGGTTGGTGTGTGACGTTAACAGCTGAATGGGTTTCATTAATAACTAACCTCAAAAGTTTCTTCTTCTTCCCCAACTCCACTACAGCTAAATGTTCACCATCTATTAGCATGCTGATCAAAAAAAGTAATAATTGCCAATTTGAAAGCATTTTTTTCTACATCAAGGAGATTATTTTAGAAAACCTTTTTCATAAGGTATAAATTGCATACATCAGGTAATGGCAAACTCAAATAAGCAAATCTTTCAAATTTGAAATAAATTGCTCCTTCAATCTCTCCTTAACAGATTGCTCACATTAAAGAGACATCTCCTGCTGTTAAACGTCTACCAGAAGGTTCCTAAACTTTTCCCTTGTTTATAAATGCCAAACTGTCTGTCTCAAAATAGTCAGCAGAACTTAAAAAACTACTAAAATATTTCTGCATGATACCATTTAAAAAAATAGCAATTCATTACTCTAATAACTGTACATAACTAAAAATACTGGCAATTAAATCATTTTAGAAATGTTTTAAATTTCTTTAAGTACATGATTCTCTAAAGCAAGTTATTTCTCCAGTTTATGTCATAAGAATGTGGGTTGGATTAATAAAAAAGCAGTAATTTTACAAAGTGTCTCAGTTGAATCCATCAGACGAGATAACACAACAGCCCAAATTTTAAGTGCTTCACCCAAGACAAAACTGAATCTGAATAAACGTTGCCTGAAGGGTATGTTGTGTTAGAAGTACAGATGCAATATTGACATCTTGTGGTCAAATTGGAGCATTGCAGTCTATGAAGAAACACAAACTGGTCCGCTCTCTCTAGCTTGAGATATTTTTAGAGCAGACTATTTTACTGCTAGCATTGTTAGCTCAACATTTGCCTTGAACCCGATCGGTCTCAGATTACAAACGTTTGTGCGTCGTTTAGTGTTGAAGACTTGGCAGCCTTGCGGGCTCACGTGATTGGCCCTAGAATCAGGAAACATGGTAGCGGGCAAGATATTGTTAACAACTACATCCCATAGCAGCGTTTTTAAAATAACAAAAACACACAACTACCCTTCAGGGTGAGATCGAAATATGTTTCAATGTAACCTTCCTTCCATCGTGGTTGGGACATTACACTATTGTGTGATGAATTCACTGTAAAATTCTTACATATGGCACTTTTAAATAATGAGGTGTCCATTAATTTTACAAGGAGTGTGAGAAATATTTCAACAGAATTTTTAAAATCCAAGTAATACATAATTTTTTTAACCAAGGAAGAAAACTCAAAAATTTGTATTTCAATTATTAACCCTGAACCAAAATCTGTAAAATCTGGAGAAATACATCTCTGAAAGCGCAGATAAAAAAAGTCCTAACACTCTTTATAAATCTAAAACAGTTTTTTGCCTCAGCCGTCACAGGCATTAAAAAAAAATCAAAGAAGAAAATAATATATTTGCGGGAAGTACCTTGGTCGTGATGAGTGGGCTACTAGCATTTACGGCAGAAGTGATGAGGTTGATGAACTGGCTCTGGTTTTGGCTGTGGACTTCACTGTAGAACTGAGCGAGCCAGTGGGAATAGGCTTGCAAAGCAGCCAGAGCCTGCGCATGTCTGTAGTAAAAAAAAAAAAGAAAAAAAAGAGAGGAGCACAGACAAAGCATGAAACGCGCATCCCTCATAGAAGGCTGTTATTGACACCAGTAGGGTCTGACAAAACTAATCAACACAAAAAAATTAAATATCAAGCCTAGATAAAACATAAAGTACAAGTCTAGTGGGCACCTCAGGACTGAGTAGGTTAATTAAAGAGTATTAAACATTTTAAACTTCAGGGCCTGAAACAAATATTCTCTATCTGCATTATGTACAAACAGGAACCAACAACCCCCCCACCCTTCAAACCGTCTGGGTAGCTAATCAGCACTTTCGGATTAACAGCCTGCAACGTTTTACATTCCCACCAGCATTTTTTAACTTTTCACATTCAGCTCAGCTTCTCTCGCACAGAGTTCTGTAACCCAGCAGTGTTTGGAGGGAATGGCGATATGACATCTGATACTCACACGTCAGTGAGGTCAGGTTTGAGCACAGAAGGCACAGCTGTCTCCAGGTCATAGAGGCCGGTCTGAGAGCCATAACAAGTTACTTCCACCAACCTAAAAGAGGACACAAGTGATCCATTATATGCCTCATATTTCATTATAAAACACCACAAAGAGACAAAAAAGTAAAATACGAACATGTTAAAAGCAGAAACAGAAAACTAACAGTAGCTCGTGTCAGCATGACTGTACTGAGATGTAGGTAGAAAGAAAAGTTTAACATGCAAGGGTGTTTTTTTTTTATGCTAACAAACTGATCCCCCCTTTAGAAAGACGTAACAGGGCACGGACCTCTCCACCACAGCCAGAGCATCAGCGAAGCGCGCAGCAAAGATTTCACCAATGAAATGCTCAGCCAAGCGTCCTACTGCCTGTAGCAGCGAGCTGAGGTCCCTGAGAGAACAGTGGAGTCGGCGACAGTCATTCTCCGCAGTTATGTTCAGTCTTCGGCCTGAAGGAAAAATGTAATCATCATTTGCAATCATGCTTGAGTTTAATCAATAAACATCAGAAATGTTTCACAATCTACGTACCTGAGCCAGTGGTGCCGATAAACTGCCGTAAACCCAGGTATACGTCCAAATTTTCTTGCAGGACAGGAAACTTGAAAGACAGGATATAAATATAATTAAAGGTTTCTAAATATAATGGAAATATAAAATGAATAGTTGTGTGAAAAAAAAAGAAATTTAAGTTTTAATTTTCATCTTCTTAGGGTAGATATGCATCAAACCAGCACAAAACAGATAAAGAGAGTATACAACTATTAGAAAGAACAGAATAAAAATACACAGTAAAATGTCTCTCAGGAGGAAGTGGGTAAAAAAAAAAAAGGAACTATCTCAAAGCTTACGCAATTCAAATTCATTGTTTTGAGCAGAGTAAATAAACCATGATGATAAAGCAGTCGCAACGTAGAAATACAGCTTTTAAATGTGTTCATAATCGCATTGAACCGATTGGCTGCAATATTCAGTAGAAAACATTTAATGTACTCTGTATTCATGCGGTGAGTATCTCCATTATATTTGGCCAATTTATTGGACTCCGGGCTTCCCCACACTGAATATTTTGCTAACGCAAGAGCATTAGGAAAATTTTATAATGGTAAAATTAAGACAAGTGTCTGGAAAATAAACATGAATAATTATTGATTGCATTAACTGCAGTGTTTAGCAACAATATCACAAAATAGGTTTGCCTTAGTTATGATACGGTGCCTGCCTTTTAAGAATTAAACGAAAAAGAGAACATTTTAATTTTAACGTTCAATTTAACATCAAAGGTTTTCTTTTTTTTTTGCACAGTGATGTAAATGAAAGAGCAACACTTTGATCCCACTTATTTCAGATATGCATTAAACCTTAAACTAAAAATACAAAATAAAAATGAGGAACATTAGGAGCACACAGCAGGTGATCTCCCCAGAACAACGACATCTAATTTTTTTTTCCCATTTATCGTTTTTCATTTCTTCTCAATCATTGGCCCTTTCAGATAACAGCCAAACTCTCCTGGAACAAACTGTTCCAGTCTTAGGAACTCTAGTTAACACAGATAACAATAGTACGATTGCTTGAAGTAAGCTGAACAGTATCGCTTCTCAGAATCTCCCAAATTCTTCAGCTTATGCAGGTTTACACATGATGAATAATGCAGCTACTCAGGGGGAAATGCTTAGTAATACCTTTCAAAATAAAAGCAGTACATTTGGATTTGAGAGCAGAAATATTTTGGTTTAACTATGTAACTATGTGTATATATATATATATATATACTTATATTTTTATATTATATATTTATATTTTATATATATACTTATATTTTTTTTTACAGTATCTGTAAGATACTCTTATCTGACCCACAGCATTATTAAACCACAAGAATGTGAGTTAATCAAACAAGAACCTATTTAACAAAAGGATTCCTATATGAAATCCTGCCTGGGTGCATAAATTTACTGATTTAAATGGGAAGCTATACTGGTAAATGGAATAAAAAGTCTTTAAAATGTCATCTGCTGTCTTACCAGGTTAGAAAATGCATGTGATGGGAGGAGCTCCATCACCTTGTCAACCACCTCCAGACTCTGACGGAGGTACCTTTGCCACTCCGTCTGTTGCTATAGTGATTGGATGAAGACAAAAAACATTTAACTATGAGGTACAAGAGAAATGTGCCTTTGTATCATATCAAGCAGTTCAAGATTAATAGTGCTGGAAGTAAAATACATTGTAATTTTAGTAACTGTTGTTACATTGTAACAGAAGGACAATTCATGAAATATATTCATTTATTAAACCTTCTTACATCATCATCCAGAGTCTCATCGTCCAGCTCCTCCAACTGAGCCTGGTTGTATCTGAACTGAATGCGATTGAGAACCTCTCTTAGCAGAAGAACTAAGGCATCTTTGTACCTGTCAAATCCCATATGAATAAATTAGGAAGACATAAAAAGATGAGCACACAAGGTTGACGCTGATGTACGGTTTGCAATTGAGCCCACTTACCTATCAAGTACACTTTCTCTGTCAGAAAGTCTGCTTTTTATTTTGGTCGTCAGGAAATCCAAAAACACACTCCAGATGTCTAAGCAGGCAAAGTATCCCTCATGCGTAGGCTGTCGGTTCAAAGAGAAGCAGGTCTGTATAAACGCGGCAGCAATTAGTAAACACGATAATTACTGATAAATCCCAGCGTTACCTGGTTGAAGGTGTACTTGAAAAGCAGACCAAGAAACTCCACGATTGGAAACTGAGGACTTGACTCGATCCTTCTCAAGTGAACACTCACAAACAGGCGCAGGAAATCTGTAAACTTTTCCAAGTAACTGTAAGATTAGAGAGACGTCATTAATACAAGACAGTTAACACATGAACAATGCTCTGACAAAAAAAGATATTCATACCACCATCTAATGCCAATTGCAGCCTTAATGCAATGAGCAACAAACAGGAATATGTTTGTCCCAGACACATGAGCTGTGCTCCTTTGAGGCAGCTGCACAACACAAACGTCTAACCTGAGATTCAATTACAAGGGAACTGAACGTCTAATGGGAACACTGAATTTTATTTAGGAGCATCAGAATAGAGCAGCTGAATAGCCCCCCCCTTTTTTTTTTTAGATTATGTGTGTAAAAAAAAATAGTCACTTACATTGAGCTGATAAAGTGCTATACAAGCAAAAGCCATTTACCATGCGTTTCCTTCTGTTGGCTCGGCACATTGACATATGTAGTTGTAAAGTTATAAATATTAGGGGCTATTAATATATTTACAAAGCGCTACAGTTTGTGTTTAGAAGTTGCTGTGTAGTTTATGATAATTTTAAACCATAAATAGAGGCCAGCTAGCTTGCCAAGATCCATTTTCCATTCTGAATGAAAACCACAAACACATCATTAAAAAACTGCATGAAAAGCTATATAAAGTCTGTTTAGTCACTGAACACAAAGACTGAGACAACATAGTTGGGGTTCTGAAATACGGAGCGGTTCTTTTCCTGAATGTTTTTGATCATATGCTTATTGGCTTCATGGTTCTATATTAAGCTTTTTTTTTTAAACCACACCTCTTGTCAAGTCTGTGCTGACTTTTCTAAACATGGTTTAAAAATAATTCATGAAAGCTGGAAGAAATCCAGGTCACTGTTAGCAACCGCATTCCTTAGTTTACGTCCACTGCTGAAGTTAGACTAAAGCTGTTAATTATTAAGACGAAAACATTTTTACAGAAGCTACTGAAAGAAAGCAAAAGCATTCAGTGGGTGACAGGAAGGCTCAGCTGGGAGGAGAAAGTTGATCCGTTTTATCCACTTTAGCTTTCAACCATCAAATCCGACCTGAAAAACCCTGAATAGAGGATTGCTGGTAGTTTTCCAGAAACCTCAACTTTAAGATAAAGATACATAAGATAAGGAATGATAACCATGCTAATCGCTAAAATGTTGTAAACCATCCTTTACAGTGACTGGTCCATCTAACAGATTCTATAAAACTGACTTTTTCATTGGAAATTTTTTTTTTTTTTTTTTTAATGGTAATGATCAGCCATGGTATAGGACTATAGACAAAAAATATATCTTTATCTGAGTTATTATTGAGAAACCAAATGGCTAAAATCAGTAAAAGAATTATTTACCATAAATAGAGAACACAGCTGATTGGTGCATGTCTCATATAGGTGTAGGGAAATATGAAAATTGCTTTTTTTAATCTTAATTAATAAAGATATGGGTAAACTATTTCCCAATAGACTGTATAGACATGGGGACAAAAAACCTGGACAAAAAAAACCAAAAACCCAATAGCATTAAAGTTAGTATGACACTTTCAGATAGAAAGAAACATGGCTGTAAAGAATCCATGCAGAAAATGACAAAGATAAATAGACGGTTTTCATAGCTACTCTACCAAATAAAGGGAAACATACTGTAGGTCTGCTAAGCTGGTTTTAGACTAAAACTAAATATAATACATTTATCAGTAAAAAAAAAAAAAAAAAGCTTTTCACACTTTATTCAGAGAGATAATCTGCTTCTGTACTGAGGCTTACCTCTCATCGAGTTCCTGTAAGCGGCTCTTGACTGTGTGAGCATTGTTCTCTCGTGTCAGCCTCTGCAGGAGAAAGAACGTCTGCTGGAACATTCGCAGCAGGTACTCCTCAAAGTCCATTGGCACACAGTTCTTTGACACCAGTTCATTGACACAGGTCATGGCAAGCACGCCAAGCCGAGCGCGGTCAGCCTTGTTAACCTCGCTCTGCTGTCCGTTTCGACACTCTCCGTTTGACGTTGGCACTGCCCCGGGGTTGAGCTGTCCGTTAGAGCCGGAGGAGATGAGGGGTCCCATCTTGGCTTTCGTCCATAGATCGCAACCAAAACGTGCGAAGTGGAAAATGGATGCCAGCAGGGTGGGTGTGATACTTGTGGACAGTGGGATCCAGCTGAACAGGTGAGCCAAGCACTCCAAAACAAGACAACAGAGCTGATGACTCTCATTGTCCAGCGCAGCCATAGGCTGACAAAGCAGCTTTGAGTATTGGCTGCCCTGAAACAAACTGCCCAGCAATTCCACTGATACATTAAAGAAACAAAAATTGGTAACGTTAACTTACAAACTGCTTGAGGAAAGACATGTTACAACTCAGGTTAAAGACAAGGACAAAAAAATAAATAAAAAAACTCATAATTGATTTAAGGCTTTTATATAAAACTAACAAAAAAGGAGAATTCACTTACCACTTTCACCAGAAGTGGGAGATGGAGGCGGAGTGGAAGCAATGACGCTGTGCTTGTCCCAGTAAGTCTCCAGGATACCTGTTAAAAACAAGCAGTTCAGTCAATAACGATCAGAAAATTATGTTAAAGCAAAAATCTGCACTCCGATATTTGGCTAATTTTATCTTTTTTGCCACTTGGATTTAAAAACAGCGCCTAAAAGTATCAATGCCACTTTAACCTACTCATATTTTGTCACATCATGAACATTTAGTGAATTTTATAGCTTTTTACATCAAAAAGAAAACCAAGTAAATTGCGTACCTATGAAGATCAATTTACAATCTAACTACAGACAGATTATAGGGTTGTTGTTGAGATTTGAACCTATATGGGGGCCTTCTAATGTTTCATGTAGAAGGTGAGCTTCTACGCTACGGTCTGTGCTCTTTTACAGCTTATACCAAGTTTCCTTCTTCGGTTGTTCTGACAAAAGATTCTCCAACCTGAGTGATGGATTTCGGCAGCACCTCCAGGGATACCATGGGTTCCCTAATTAATGCTTTCATTGCCCAGCCTGTTAGCCTATGCAGACTGCTACATAATGGTAGGTGGGCAGTTTTATACTCCCTTCATTTTCGGACTCAACATGTCCGAAGCCTGAGGTATTTTTTTTTAATAACCTAACCATGCTTTAAAATTTCCTCTTATTTTCAAACTGGACCTAGTTTAAAAAAGAAAAAAAAGCTGGATTTCCTCAAGTCTAATAAGTTTAAGTCTGTTCACAGAAGCGGTGCTTACCGGTCAGCAGTCCAAGCACGGTTGGTACCTGGTCCAGCAGTAGTTTACGCAACTCGTCCTTCCTGGCAACGCTGAGGTCCTCTCGAGGACAAGCAAGTTCCTCTGATGTGGTTTTTAACATCACCAAACCCAGCGGAGCAAGAGCTGGGGTCTGGATCAGCTGGAAACAAACAGTTGAAAGATTTTAACAGTCTGCCCATCAGATTAAGTCATTATCACACTTTAACTGTACTTGCAATGTGCTTTCTTTTTAAAGTAGTAACAATGAAAGGCAGCAAGTTTTCAGTTTAGCTTCTGTGGAATTTCTAATATATATATATATATATATATATATACATACAGACGTGGACAAAATTGTTGGTACCCTTCATTAAATAAAAGAAAAACTCATAATGGTCACAGAAATAACTTTAATCTGACAAAAGTAATAATAAATAAAAATTATATAAATGTTGACCAATGAAAGTCAGACATTGCTTTTCATCCATGCTTCAACAGAATTATTTAAAAAATAAATGCATGAAACAGGCCTGGACAAAAATGATGGTACCCCTAGAAAAGAATGAAAATAATGTGACCAAAGGGACATGTTAATCCAAGGTATGTCCACTAATCAGCATCCTAGGTGTCTACAATCCTGTAATCACTCAGTGGGCCTATATATAGGACTCCAGGTAGTCACTGTGTTGTTTGGTGACGTGGTGTGTACCACACTCAATATAAACCAGAGGAAGCAAAGGAAAGAGTTGTCTCAGGAGATGAGAAAGAAAATCATAGACAAGCATGTTAACTGTAAAGGCTATAAGACCATCTCCAAGCAGCTAGATGTTTCTGTGACTACAGCTGCACATGTCATTCAGTAATGTACGATCCATGGGACTGTAGCCAACCTCCCTGGACGTGGCTGCAGGAGGAAAATTGATGACAGATCAAAGAGACGGATAATCCAAATGGTAACAAAAGAGCCTAGAAAGACTTCAAAATAGATCCAAGCTGAACTTTATGCTCAAGGAACATCAGTGTCAGATCGGAACATCCTTCGCTGTTTGAGCCAGAGGACAAATCATTAAAAAAAACAGACTGGAGTATGCCAAACTACATGCTGACGAGCCACAAAGCTTCTGGGAGAATGTCCTGTGGACAGATGAGAAAAAAATTAACTTTTTGCCAAGGCACATCAGCTCTATGTTCACAGACGGAAAAATGAAGCATATCTAGAAAAGAACACGGTCCCTACTGTGAAACATGGGGGAGGCTCGGTTATGTTCTGGGGCTGATTTGCTGCATCTGACACAGGGTGTCTTGAATCTGTGCAGGGTACAATGAAATCTCAAGACTATCAGGGGATTCTAGAGAGAAATGTGCTGGCCAGTGTCAGAAAGCATGGTCTCAGTCGCAGGTCACGGGTCTTACAACAGGAAAATGACCCAAAACACACAGCTAAAAACACCCAAGAAGGGCTAAGAGGAAAACACTGGCCTTCTATGAGCCCTGATCTCAATCCTATTGAGCATCTTTGGAAGGAGCTGAAACGTGCTGTCTGGAAAAGGCGCCCTTCAAACCGGAAACAACTAGAACAGTTTGCTCATGAGGAGTGGGCCAAAATACCTGCTGAGAGGTGCAGAAGTCTCATTGACAGTTACAGGAATCATTTGATTGCAGTGATTGCCTCAAAAGGTTGTGCAACCAAATATTAAGTTGTGGGTACCATCATTTTTGTCCAGGCCTGTTTCATGCATTTATTTTTTAAATAATTCCGTTGAAGCATGGATGAAAAGCAATGTCTGACTTTCATTGGTCAACATTTATATAATTTTTATTTATTATTACTTTTGTCAGATTAAAGTTATTTCTGTGACCATTATGAGTTTTTCTTTGATTTAATGAAGGGTACCAACAATTTTGTCCACGTCTGTATATATATATATATATATACTAGCTGATTAAAATTATGAACAGACATAGAAATTAGCTTTATGTGAAAGTTTAAGCTGTTTTGAACCCATTCATCACTTATATGAAGACTATAAATGTGACACTGATATTGGGCAACAGCAAAAAAATGATTTAAAACATCTCTATTAAATGTGATTCAGGATGTTTTTTTAAGAGGGGGTGAAGTAATTTTATGCTCTTTTTATTCTCAAGTAACATTCCCTTTTCTAGCTTTGTGCGTGCATTTCCAGCCGAACATCTCCTGCTTTAGAGTTTATGTGGCTGCAAAATTCAGCTTAAATACTGGGAAAACGGTGTGAGAAATAGTTTCTAGAGGATGCAACAAATCTAAATTTTCAGAAATGTTTTGGCTAAATATTGAAATGCTTTGCATTATAATAACATCTAATGAAACATTAGAATAAAGAAGGGAACTACAACCAAAATAAAATCTTTTATAATACAAGAGCACAATACAAATTTACTCATCTTCTAGAGTTTAGCTACTAAAATAATAATAAAAACACCACATGACACAAACTTAGAAGTAATTTCACAAATGCAACAGATAAGGAAGAATTTACCAGCTTTTTGGAACTGCTTAAAATACCTGCATAAAGGTGTTTACAGATTTTGTCCAAGACATTTCATTGAACAGCTTGCACACTATAAATACAGTCAGTACACGGTTGCTGACGCTAAAAAAACGTCACCTGGGAAGAACAGCCATTGGCGAGGCTCACCTGAAGGGTGTTAGTAAAGAAATCATGGTAGAACATGGGCCAGTCTTGACGACCGATGTCCACAATGACTTTGCAGAGCTTGTTGCGGATGAAATACGGCACGGACTTGTGCTGAGCCAGCAGGAGTTTGGGAAGACAGCTGCGAATCTCCATCTTGTCTTGTGAAGCTAATCCAATCCACATTTTGTTCACCAGATTCTGAAAACAGACAGCAATAATTTCACAAAATAATACAACACCGCTAACCATGTTTTCTCAGAAAACAATACATGAATTTAGACACACAAAGCAGCTATATTTGGTTTAAAGGTTAAGGGTTGGTGAGAAACAAGAGGTTCCCACCTTGCTGCATTTTAATTTTCTACCTCTAAGTACAAAATGAAGGAGATTCGTTTGGTTGCTGTTTTTATGACAACTGAAAAAGTTATTATTCCCTTTAAACCCCTGGTCAAAACAGTAGTGCTTGGCTAACTTATTTACTGAGGCGGTACTTGTTCTAAAACGTTTGAGAACCCTAAACAATATGTGCAAAAACCTGAAGCTTTAAAGTGTCAAGTGGCTGCAAAGACACTTGACACTTTAAAGAGTTCCTGTACAGCAACGTTGCCCAAAGCAGAGTTAGAGACTGTTTATTTCCTCGTAAGTGAGCAAATCCACAACATCAGCAACGGATCGCATCATCTCATCTACCAACGTGTAAAACAATAATATTCTGTTAAAACTGTGTTCTATCTAAAACAATGAAAGGGAAGTAGACTCCAGAAAGCAAAATAATCTTCCACCATCAGGACTTACCTCAAACACTGTGAGACTGTACATCATTACATACTCATTCCGAGTATTGGAGAGGAAGAACAAGCAGTGGCGCCATGCTCCCGTCTGCTGTGCAAAGTTATTCAGCAGCTCTTCTGCAGTAAGGGAGGAAGTAAGCGTGAGATCTTAGAGAGGTACCTGACTTTGTAATGCTTTACCCATAGACAAACTGAAAGTAATAAGCTGCAGCACAGGAAGTGTATAACAATGTCATGTGTAAAAAAAAAATAGCCCAAGTTCAATCAAAAGTTATATTTACAAATTATTTAACATTCAATATCTGTCTACAGTATGTTGTATTTGACTATTTGAAAACAGATACATGTTATAGGGAAGAGCATCGTGTAAAAAAAGGTTATCCAAGTGACTCATATATGATCTGAGGTTCCATGCTTTTAAATATGGCGATTAAGCAACCCTTACAAAACTAATTTTTAACATTTTAAACGGGATTTTAGTCGTATTCAGTGATGAGGATAAGTTACAACAGGAAATGAGTAGGAGGGATCTATAGGCACTAACGGCTCTGATGGCCTACATTTGAACTAGAGGCGAGTGACGTTTTAAAGTTACTCACCATCTGAATGGGACCTATCTCACAAACCCGCTTCTTTACTGAGACGCTTTAAAGATTTATTCAGTTCAACTACAGAGCAAAAAGACGACTAGTGGTGAGGTTATGAGAAAGCCGTCTACCGGCTTGAGGGTTTAAATTGTTTTGATCCCAGAGCAGAGCATGGTGGATAGAGGCTAGCTTTAGGATTTTGTTTGGTCAAGCTCAAGTTTTTATATAAAAGGATCAGAGTTGTCAGCATTTTCGGTTTCTAAAACTAAGCATTTCGATATCTCTTGTATGCTTTGTAAAAAACATCCACCAACTTTAAAACAACTACTGGCAAAATCATGAGTTTTAACTGTAACTGAGAAGAACCGATTTAGACCATGCAGTGTGACAGAAAGACAAAAGGCTTTTTTATACTATTTCCACCAACCTCATGTGAGCGACGGGGAACTGTATATACATTTCAGCTGGTTTTAAATTTCACATACTTCTTTTCTTATTTTATTTTTTAAAGAGAAAAACACCACAGTACTAGCAGAGTATAACATTTTTCCTTTCAAAATTCCATATGGTTCGTTTCTTTGCCTATTTTATTGCATATATGCAAATGTTTATTATGGAAACAAAGGATAAACGGATGTTTGGACAGACCTGAGTAATGGTGGGCAAACAGATACATAAAGATCTGAATGAAGCAATAGATGCGGCTGGAAAAAGGTGATGAATGGATGATAGCGAAAAGGAAGGATGGGAGCAGCACTTAAATTATCTGACGGAAAGAGCCTTAAAATGTTTATTTTTTCCAAACATTCTTTCTTGTTACTTTTCTGGACTGAAAAATACTAAAATCAAGTTCCACACTTTTCCAGAGTGAGCCAAAACTAGCAATAGATGATATTAACTTGGAATTTTATCACTATACCCGGTGGTAGTTATGCAATGAGGATAAGAATAACTATAAAAACGGTATTTGAAAAGAAATACATTTTTGCCTAAAACTGTATCGCTCCGTCTAATCAGAGTCTCAAAAAACCAAAGACTGCCCAAAAAGAAGAACTTGGACATTAACAAATCAGCACCTCAAGTTACACTGGCTACTTTGGGCTGCTAAACACCCCAGAATTATTATGAACAACCATATTTTAAAATGTTGACTTAGCAGTTATTATGTTTCTTATCAAAGCAAAAGCAGGAAAATGCTTTAGACAGCAAAAGTAACAATTAACAAAAATCAACAATCCCAAAAAATAATGCTTTTTAAGACTTTAAGACAATTTTGTTACTATTTTTTACAGGATTAAATGTTGTTAGAACAATATTGATCAAAAGACTGCTTAACCTTTTGTAGGAACTTTTTACTAGACCCTGCTTTAACCCGTTACATACCTTTATTAATCTGAACTTACCTATTTCCCGCTTCCGCTCATTAGTCGTGCAGCTATGAAAGAACTCTGTCATCAGGTTCTCCAGCGCGCGCAGCGATGATTCATCCGAAGCCTGAGTGATGATCAAAGCAAACAGTATATTCAGAATATAGGGTTAGAATATGAGTTTGACAAAAAAAGAAGAAAAGAAATGCCTATTTAAAAGATAAAATCAGCCTGCATGCCAGAACCCAGATGAAGCTTCTCAATGGAAGTGTATCTATATATAACAAAACTCCAAGTAAAAATAATCAAGATGTGCAACAATAATTATCAAACCATTTGCATATTTCTCATTAGGTAATTTAGGTAAACGAAAAGGTCTGAATTAAGTGCATATTGCTTAATATAGCTCAGAGAAATTATTTAGGGAGCTGGAAATCTCACTTCCTTATCCTGCCAAGACTTGCAAACAATTGCCTCACTGTTCACAATGTCAGTTTTCATGTAATAGTGCTGCCATTTTTAAAACAATCTTGTTTATCCCAAATTTAAAGCTGTGATCTTGTTTTCCTGCTGTAAGAAAAGCAGGGCCCTGTCTTGGAGAGACGAGGAGCTTTGAAAGCGCAAGCCACCTGGCAGGCAGGTTTGAATTCCTCAAATAAGCCACAACTTGCCGAGGATAAATACTACTCAGGGCAAATGTTTTGCAAGATGGGCGTCTTTCACAGTGAAAGGGCTCAAAGCGACCTGTCATTTTTCACGGAAATGCCTGGCCTAGAACCGTTAGATGGCTCAACAGCCACGGAGATCCGTGGGTTAGTCAATCAGGCTCGTGCCGAAATCATTCAGCTAAAGGAGCTGTTTCGGTTCAGACATCAAACGATTCTTGCAACATCAAAGAGGAAGACGAGAAAACAGACGAATAAAACGTATTAATATGTACTTACCATGTTAGGCAGGCCCAGATGCGTCCTTCAGTTTATTTAGTCGCTGATCAAGTGACGGTAATAGGCCAACATTAGTACGTTGCTAGCAGACTCTATGCTAACACAGGCTAAAGCGCTGCTTGCAAACGCAATCGCACACCGTATGTACCATGGTGCACAACTGCTGAGTTGGTGCTCTGCACACAGCGACGGCCAAAATAGTTGTCTTTTTATTTAAAATATACACACCAGCACGACCAGTAGGTTTATCTTGCTGTAGTAAAAAACCTCACGAGTTAAGCAGGCTTGACGTTTAAACGTCGGTCTCAAATGTAAAAGTTAGCTGCATCGTCATATGTCGCCATTTACCGTTAGATTTATAAACTAAACAAGCATTTGCCAAAAGTAGAGCCAGCTTAGCCTTTTCCGATCCGACCGAAGTTACAAAGCTTTAATCAGCGTGCAAGGTCTGCCATTTCATCGCCTAATTACCCAGTTGCTACCGCTGCAGCGGTTGCGGCTAAAGCTGTTAGCTTTTCTAGAAGGCTGAAGGAATCATTTTCGTTAGCTTAAATGTCAACCGCAGGCATGCTTCCGTGGCCGCTGCTCATGAAGAACTGTCCTTACGGCTTGTAATTTCGGCTCGGACTAATATTTCTATCAAGAGTTTATCTTGCAGTGTTGCAGTAATAATCCGAATGATTCAACACACGTCTGTTTTGTTGTTTCCCTTTTCAAAGCTTAGGGCGGCTAGCTCAGGTCAGGGTCTGATTCACAACTTCCTCTTTTGACATAACCAACCCGAACAGCTCACGTCAAGTCAAACGCCGAAAGAAACACAAAATTTCCGGCTTCATCTTTCAAAATAAAGTAACGCAAGCATAACGCTATATATATATATATATATATATATATATAGCATAATATAGCATATATAGTTATATATATATATTATGTTATAATATATATATATATAATATAACATAAATCTAACAATTATATATATATATATATATTATATATATATATATTAATTGTTAGATTTATGTTGTAAACATAGTAACATTTTGCTAGTGTTTCAAATTCCTATGTACGTAATGTAAATTGTCTTTATGTAAACCCAAAAATGATTCTCGCTCTATATTTTTTAACAGCGAAATATCTTGTAAATTCAAATAAATGTTAGTCATTGTAATTCAGTTTACACTGAAAATATAATTCAATACAGATTCCATAACATAGGCTAAGCTCTAATTAGATCCCAATTATCCACGACAATATCAAATTGAGTGCATCATGCAATTCCAATTAGGAAAAAGCTACCGAAGGAAACTGCATTAAGCAATTGTCTGTGTAGCATCCTGCAAGTATGTGACAAATGTGGAAAGGAACCGTCTCTTTTAACAAAGAACCCCACTGTCCCGAAAATATACTTACAAAATGTAATTTATTCCATCTGCAAAAAACCGTTTCAAACAGGATAAAATAGGCTGTACCGGACGTGCTGTGTTTTGAATTTATGTCTTGTTTTTTATGGGTGGAGTTTTATTTATTATTCTATTGCATGTTTACGACGCTGAAAAAAAGTATCTATCTATGATTGCGAGTAGAGAGGATGGGATACTCTTGCCAAACTATAAAAAAATATTTAGACCTACCTTTCATTTCGGACGCAAGCATAACGCTATATATATATATATATATATATATATATATATATATAGCATAATATAGCATATATAGTTATATATATATATTATGTTATAATATATATATATATATATATATAACATAAATCTAACAATTATATATATATATATATATTATATATATATATATATAATTGTTAGATTTATGTTGTAAACATAGTAACATTTTGCTAGTGTTTCAAATTCCTATGTACGTAATGTAAATTGTCTTTATGTAAACCCAAAAATGATTCTCGCTCTATATTTTTTAACAGCGAAATATCTTGTAAATTCAAATAAATGTTAGTCATTGTAATTCAGTTTACACTGAAAATATAATTCAATACAGATTCCATAACATAGGCTAAGCTCTAATTAGATCCCAATTATCCACGACAATATCAAATTGAGTGCATCATGCAATTCCAATTAGGAAAAAGCTACCGAAGGAAACTGCATTAAGCAATTGTCTGTGTAGCATCCTGCAAGTATGTGACAAATGTGGAAAGGAACCGTCTCTTTCGGGACCCCACTGTCCCGAAAATATACTTACAAAATGTAATTTATTCCATCTGCAAAAAACCGTTTCAAACAGGATAAAATAGGCTGTACCGGACGTGCTGTGTTTTGAATTTATGTCTTGTTTTTTATGGGTGGAGTTTTATTTATTATTCTATTGCATGTTTACGACGCTGAAAAAAAGTATCTATCTATGATTGCGAGTAGAGAGGATGGGATACTCTTGCCAAACTATAAAAAAATATTTAGACCTACCTTTCATTTCGGTTTCTTTCATTCAAAGTCAAATTCGAATTAAATATAAAGCCAATAGATTCAAGAAAAAAAGTTGCAAATGTCAGCTTTTATTTTGAAAATTATAGCCCAACTTCAAGGAAATGCACAAAAAAACTAAGCATCTACTTGTAAAACATGCCTGTGTAGCTTGTATTTTTTAATGCGTGAAAATGGTTTAAAAATACAATCTTTTTTGGCAATTGCACAAATATGCTTAAATATTTTTTAATACATAACTGACTGGGAAACATTTGGCTTATGGCTAGAATGATCAAGTCAACACTGTTATGTAACAAGGGGTAATTTATTAGCCAAAGATAAGTACACGTACATATGTATCATAAATAAGGCTCTTTCTGTCAGAATATTATATATATATATATATATATATATATATATATATATATAAGTTATATATATCTTATATATATACAAGTTGAAATACACAAAACAAACATTAAAACTGAATATAAAAATAAATGTAATTTGACACTGACTGATTCCATAAAAGTAATCAGACTAAGCCACAGCCAGGTACGAATCTGCTGCGGCATCCGCAGATTTATCAGCTTTTTATTATTGTTTTGTTAAGACCCCAAATTGGCCCGGAAGACAATCAAGAAGCACTTCCTAAGCATTCGTAAGAATATAAATATGGTAAAATTAAGGCTTTTTAGGCAGATTGAACCTTATTACAAGCAGCGTTTATACTGCCCTTAGCACTCCCGTTCTGCACTGATCAGGACTGGATGTATAAATACTGCTGAACGGCTCAAACTGGCTCCAAACTTCTCAGGGTGAGTGAAAAAAAACATTAAAATGGCTAAAATTAAGGTCCAGGTTGAAAAAAACCAGACAAATAAACAACAACAAAGAATTTCCCTTTAAGTAGAAGATCATGAATACATGGATACGATTCACAAGTAGAAAAGAAAACTAAGACAGCTACTTTTGAGGGGTTTGCAATGAAAGCACAGAAAAAAAAGATTCCATATTTCAGTTCTGCAACTGAGATAGAATAATGAAAAAGTCTAATCCCTTAACAAGTAAATGTAAAACAAAAAATTGTTTAATACCATAATAAAAATCATCAACATCAATCTCATCAACTCCTAGTCTAAACCACTGAAGTATAAGACATGGTGAGTTTAAAAAGTACCCTTTTTAAAAAAAGTCAAGAAATAAACAAGTACACAGTGTAATAATTAGAGCCTTATATTCATCTGCAATTATATTTACATAAGTTTGGAAACTTTGTATTGATCAGCTAATATGTATCCTGGTAAAAGACACAATTTAATGATATAAAATGGGTGTAATCACTTTTAACATGCACAAATAGTCAAACTAACTTTTAAAACTTCATTACTTCAGAATAGTTCAACTTGAAGTCAGTCTATTCACCTTTTCCATTCCGAATCAGAGCATCAGTTCATCTTCAACGTAGATCATTTCTCCTGCTCTAGTTCACTGCCAGCGTCACTCATTTTATGACGGAGGTTTTCGTTTTTCTGACTGGTGTGCTGTCGTTGTGCATGCAGGCTGTATGCCCAGGCCCTGTCCACACCGTGTCCCTCAATCCTGCAGGGGTTCCAGTCTGGGAAGGGGAACCGACCGGCCACCACTAAGGCGTCATCAGGAAGCTCAGCCTGCAACTTTTTCTGCAATAATGAAAGCTAGTAGCATAAGGAAACAAGATATCACTGCAAAACTTAAAAGTAATGTAAAGTCTATTTAATCAGGGTTTGAGTCTCCCTTTTTATTAATAAAACAAAGTAGGCCATGGTTCACATACAATGTAACTTAAAGGCACAGTGTGTGATTTTCGGCCAGTAGGGGGCAGTGTATACCTAAATTATCACAAGCATGCGGTATCTGTGTCTTCGAGTAAGAAACTCAACAACGGAGGTCCAACTAGTGCTGTTTTCAAACGCTCAATTCCCTGAGAATTATCTATTTGCAGCAAAAATGACGAGCACATCAGTCTCTCTTTCATCGCTTGGAACTAGCGAAGAGGTAAAAATGTATTTATGGCGAAACTTTTTTGCATTTTGAGGGGAAATCAATGTTTTAATAGTTTCGGGCTCTTGTAGAAGTAAAGACGTCATCTAATATGGCTTTCCCCTGAAAAGAGGACCTGCGCCTATGTATTTTAAAACAGATTTTTAAAGTCTTATTTTACAATATCGCCAATATTTTGCAATTAATGTGCTTTACGTAATTATTATTACATAATATTTTAATGGCTATTTTCAAAGATGTACTGCAAAAACTACACACTGTCCCTTTAAGTGTTTTAGAAGTGTTTTGAAAAGGTTAATTTGCCTAAGGACTTTCAGTTTTGAGAAATTAGTTCTGAAAAGCCTCCAAGGGATGCACCACACCCTCTCCCAGTTAAGAGCAATGTTTTAAGTGCATAATACTAACCACACTGGGAGCCAGAAACACGGTGACATTCTTGCATTTTGACAAGTCGACCTGAGATGGAACACAAGGAGGAATGTAATTAGTCCAACAGGTTTAAGAAGAACCAATACAGCTAAACATAAAAAGAACTGCTGTTTTGAATTCATAATGTTCCTTAAGACATGTAGCTCCTAAGCTTTCACTGTTGGATGACAAACTGACCCCTTTTTCCCCCACTCTGCTACTTTTTTCTTCTACTGCTCTCCAGCTGTATTTTTTGCTGCTATTTCAACTGTTAAAGGAACAATATGTAAGATTTTTACAGTGAAACAATCACAACAGTCTAAAGTCTCAATTATGTTGGAAGGAAGGTTACATTGAAACAGATTTCGATCTCAGCCGGACGAGTGGATGCAGTCATTGTTTACAAGACCTGTCCCACGTCCATACTTCTTGGTTCCAGAGCCAATCTTATGCGAGCCCGCAAGGTTGCCAAGTCTTTACCACAAACAGCGCGCCGCCATTTGTAATCTGACAAAAACCGGGCTAAAAAAGTTCAGCTAACACCGCTAGCAGTAAAGAAAAAGGTGGTTGGCTTTAAAAATAATATAAGATACTTTTTTTTTTCAACCACCATCAAGTCAATATAGCAGTGAATTGTATTTATATGCTTAGCAGCTTACTGTGTAAAACTTGTCTTCGCTTGTAACCATGTATGATCTGGCAATTTGTCCTTTAAACTTAGGAAGTGGAGGTGTGAAAGGCTGAGAGCGAACTGCTGTGTTCTTTTTTCATGTACTATGTTACTCCAATTTGACCACGTCATTTTTACATATTGTACCTTTATTTCTTTCTATTCTGTGTTCTTTCTCCTCATAGAAGCTACACCTGGTCTGAGATACTGCTAAGATGCAGTGCCCCGTTGGAGCAGGGCATCAACCGGGATGAAGCTCTCAGTCACTGTGCGTCCTCCTTGTCCCGTTATCAGCTTTTTACTTTCTTTAATATACAAAGTACTCTTACATCAGCTCCTTTTGTTCTGTCTCTGGTGTCTTCTCAAACCCCCAGACGGTCGTTGCAGATGGCCGCTTGACAAAGCCAGGTTCTGCTGGAGGTTTCTTCCTGTTAAAGGGAAGTTTTTCCTTTCCACTGTCGCTACATGCTTGCTCAGTATGAAGGATTGCTGTGGTTGGAGTCTGCATCAATGACTGCCAGTCAATGACTCGATGCAATCTGCTGGGATTCCTTAAACAGAACACTTTATAACTGATTGGGATGTAGGTATGATTTAATTGAAATGATTTTTCTTGTAAAGTGCCTTGAGATGACATCTATTGTGAATTGGTCCTATATAAATAAACATAATTCAAATTAATTGTTACCATTGTGAAAATGATGATAGCAAAGGAATTCTCATTGGCAAAAGATTGAAAGGTTTGTACACACCCACCCATTGGTGTAGGAGTAAGCTTAAAGCCATTATCTCAACCTAAATACTTCAACCTAATATTTTTTTCAATATTCACTTACAGACGTGGACAAAATTGTTGGTACCCTTCATTAAATCAAAGAAAAACTCATAATGGTCACAGAAATAACTTTAATCTGACAAAAGTAATAATAAATAAAAATTATATAAATGTTGACCAATGAAAGTCAGACATTGCTTTTCATCCATGCTTCAACAGAATTATTTAAAAATAAATGCATGAAACAGGCCTGGACAAAAATGATGGTACCCACAACTTAATATTTGGTTGCACAACCTTTTGAGGCAATCACTGCAATCAAATGATTCCTGTAACTGTCAATGAGACTTCTGCACCTCTCAGCAGGTATTTTGGCCCACTCCTCATGAGCAAACTGTTCTAGTTGTTTCCGGTTTGAAGGGCGCCTTTTCCAGACAGCATGTTTCAGCTCCTTCCAAAGATGCTCAATAGGATTGAGATCAGGGCTCATAGAAGGCCAGTGTTTTCCTCTTAGCCCTTCTTGGGTGTTTTTAGCTGTGTGTTTTGGGTCATTTTCCTGTTGTAAGACCCGTGACCTGCGACTGAGACCATGCTTTCTGACACTGGCCAGCACATTTCTCTCTAGAATCCCCTGATAGTCTTGAGATTTCATTGTACCCTGCACAGATTCAAGACACCCTGTGTCAGATGCAGCAAATCAGCCCCAGAACATAACCGAGCCTCCCCCATGTTTCACAGTAGGGACCGTGTTCTTTTCTAGATATGCTTCATTTTTCCGTCTGTGAACATAGAGCTGATGTGCCTTGGCAAAAAGTTAAATTTTTGTCTCATCTGTCCACAGGACATTCTCCCAGAAGCTTTGTGGCTCGTCAGCATGTAGTTTGGCATACTCCAGTCTGTTTTTTTTAAATGATTTGTCCTCTGGCTCAAACAGCGAAGGATGTTCCGATCTGACACTGATGTTCCTTGAGCATAAAGTTCAGCTTGGATCTATTTTGAAGTCTTTCTAGGCTCTTTTGTTACCATTTGGATTATCCGTCTCTTTGATCTGTCATCAATTTTCCTCCTGCAGCCACGTCCAGGGAGGTTGGCTACAGTCCCATGGATCGTACATTACTGAATGACATGTGCAGCTGTAGTCACAGAAACATCTAGCTGCTTGGAGATGGTCTTATAGCCTTTACAGTTAACATGCTTGTCTATGATTTTCTTTCTCATCTCCTGAGACAACTCTTTCCTTTGCTTCCTCTGGTTTATATTGAGTGTGGTACACACCACGTCACCAAACAACACAGTGACTACCTGGAGTCCTATATATAGGCCCACTGAGT
This sequence comes from Apricaphanius iberus, assembly GCA_028564705.1. Lineage (NCBI taxonomy): Eukaryota > Metazoa > Chordata > Actinopteri > Cyprinodontiformes > Aphaniidae > Apricaphanius > Apricaphanius iberus. The sequence continues at coordinate 2,156,105 of JAPXFQ010002841.1, forward strand.
GATTACAGGATTGTAGACACCTAGGATGCTGATTAGTGGACATACCTTGGATTAACATGTTCCTTTGGTCACATTATTTTCATTCTTTTCTAGGGGTACCATCATTTTTGTCCAGGCCTGTTTCATGCATTTATTTTTTAAATAATTCCGTTGAAGCATGGACGAAAAGCAATGTCTGACTTTCATTGGTCAACATTTATCTAATTTTTATTTATTGTTACTTTTGTCAGATTAAAGTTATTTCTGTGACCATTATGAGTTTTTCTTTTATTTAATGAAGGGTACCAACAATTTTGTCCACGTCTGTATATCTAAATATTGTCAACTTTTATATTTAGCCCTTTTCCTGCTTCCATTTAAACTTTTGTTTTTAGGCTATAGTTTTAGCTGCAATTAAACATGAAATGTCCTGCAGAGATACAGTCAGACCAAAGAGAAACACAAAGTGAAAGTTAATATTGCTGTCCACGGTTTTCCATGATCGCCAGCTTAACTCCACTGCTCTCCTAATGAACTACTATTAGCAGTTTTGGTTTGAGAAGTTTTCTCTGGTTAAAGGTGCATATCTAATGTCAAATACAGCATTCCTAAAATAAAGCTTACGACTGAAGCAAGGACTAGGTAGTGGAGCTTAAGGCCGAATTTGCTGAATTTAATGCAGTCCCATTTCTTATAAATATGCGGGTTGAAGAGTCAGCAGGAAAGGCAGAATTTCCAATTTTGTTCACAAGCAAGCTGAAAAATAGGCTATTACACATGTAGCTGCTTACAAACAGAAAAAAAGTGCACAAGAAGCAGGAATAATTAATTTAATTAGCAATAATTATGACCAGCAGTGTATCTCTTTCAAGGTTTTACTATGTACAAAACTCATACATTTGTAAACCTGTTGTTAGTAAATTCAAGTGTTCAAGGAATCCCAAGGCTAAAAGGGGGCTCTATCGCTGTTGCAAACTTTGTTTATACCTCCGGTAGTGAGTGAAAAATGTCAAACCTTCCAGAGATCTTCTCGTCTGTAAGACACTTTGCCGTGGTGACCTGCTCTCCAGGCATGAAAGCGAGCAAGCCGGACAAGCCAGGGGTTGAGCTCATAGCCAATAGCAGGACTGAAGCCGTGGTGATAGGCTTCCAAAACCTGGATGGTTATAGGAAGCAACTTAAAACTGATAATTAGGGCGGTGTAATGATTTATGTTCACACCACTGTACTTACAATACGACCATCACCAGATCCCATATCGACCAGACCTCCTGTTCGACCTCCCATCAAAGTCATCACGTTTTTTACTTGTGGTTTGCTGGCGGGGATGTAGGGGACCTGGAAGAATGAAATGTTCATTGCTTATACACACCTATTCTTACTGTTATAAACCTTGAACAACGCTGCACATCAAACCTGTAGCTTCAGTGGTACTTTGCGGAACCCAGGCTGAAGGACTCCAACCCACATGGCATAGACGGCAAGCCCAGTGCCAGCAGCTATCTGCGCAACACCCCAACCTCCAACGTGTCTGGTCCTGAGGTCAGAAAACGCCTCATCCGGAGTGTCGCCGTCCATTTTCTCAGGAAATGAGTAGGAGACGAGTCCAAGTTGAAATATTACTAAAAAAAGTTATATATTAAAGTAAAGATCCAAGAAATATGTTACCTGGATGAGGATACCTTATATACAGTTTGGACTACAAACAGTTTAAGATATCGTAGTAGACATTAGAGGCTGTACTACATAAATTCAGTTCTTCTAGATATATAGATCTGCCCCAAGCTTTCACTAATACTGATATAAAGTGCAACGGGTCACTCACTTAATGTCTGATCAATATAATCCTTATTTTGAATATTATATACAGTTTTAGTATAGACAACCGAGACACCATGCATTAAAGCATTTAGCAGTGGTATAACTTAGATCAAAGAACCAGGTTAACATTTAAATTAAACACGGAGCTCTTTACTCCGTCAGAAAGTTATCTTAATAAATTATAAGCATTCACACAGTAACGTTAAAGGTAAACGCCGACGTTCTGAACGTAAAGAAGCAAAAACCCATGTTTCATCGGGTTCTCAAAACGAAAACTCTCAGTGACCTCAAGCAGCGCAGGCGGACACAATTATACGTAGGACGGGTCCGTCTACGAAACCCTCCGTAAACTTGATTGCAGACGCACTTTCCGGTGTTACGTCTGGGTCATTACCACTACTTATTTGGTTTCCAAAGTGAAATTACCATAATGAAATCTTGTTTAAAAAAAATAGCAGTTTTAGTTATAAGTACTTATGTGAAACTAAGTTTTTCTAACCGGTGTTGTTTTCTTACTGTAAAGATCGACACATCATTCACTGTAGCTGATTATGGAAATTAGTAAGGGATTTATTTAAAAGTTAGGATACATTTATTAACTACTAACCAACCTAATTTTAACGCGTGAATTTCATTCGCTGAAATGATAAATATATATCAAAAAGTATATTTTCTAGTGACTGAAATCCACGACTATGAACTCCAGAGGTCTTACATTTTTTTACTCAACCTCCTGTTTAAGGTCTTTGTGTCAAACCAATCACGTTACTGGATGGTCTTTAATATATTATCTATTTTTATTGTGTATTACTTTGTGTTCAAAAGATTTTAACAATTGTGGAAATGTTGAATTTACGTTTATTTTTTGCAACCTTCATATAAGCGTCTGCAGTTAAACCTTTAAAGACATCGACACGCAGACAGAATTGGCCTACAATATGAAATACAAAATATATAAAAACTGTATCAGAACTTTTATTTGAACTGGAACACTGCACTTAAACAAGTTACTATCAAATTTTATTAAAATGTTATTACAAAATAATCTGTTTACAACTATAACAAAAATATTAACTATGTACAAGTCATCAATAAACATAAAAGTGGAGGAGTCCATGTTTAGTCAGTATCTGCATCATCACTGATAATCCCATGGAGGTTGGACCACTCTGATATTTTTCTGCGTCCTTTGTGAGCATCATTTTTCTGGTCACTGTCAGAGTCAGAGTTTAGAGCTCGCTGATAAGAGGGAGACGCCGTATGTATCTGCATGGCTGAGGTTCCTCTGCGTTTAGGCCGACCTGAAAGGTGTGCACACAATATTAAGTTATGGAGGACAGAAAAACGTATTCAACAGCATGAAAAAACATTGCATCAAATGCATCATCACAGCTTTTCTTCTAACTATTCAGTTGTTAAAGCTGTTAGAAATTCAGTAAAGATTTGATAATTAGATGAGCACTCTTGCTTTTATTTTTGAATAGAAACACGTAGAATAAAACCCAAACCTGTCCGATATTGCAAGTTATAAATGACTAATGATAAGTTAGTCTGGATAGGAAAAAAAACACAAAAAAAAAAACAGCTCACCAATAAGATTACAGTATAATTAAAGCATACCTTCAGTAGGGATGATGTTGTCGACATCAAGTTCAGCCAGCTCCTGAGCTTCTTCCCTCTTCAATCGAATTTTCTTACATTTCTCAATACTGGGGTTACCTAAGCAAGAGAGAATTAGCCATATTATTCCAAGGCAGAGGAATTATTTAATAAACAGTCTGTTGAGAGTGATTTGAAAGGCAAAACACCTTTTTGCAAGTAATAAATGTTAAACTGCACTGATAATCTAAATGAAGTCTACGTCGAGATTTGTTTCTTGGGTTTATTTTGAAAGGCAAGAGAACCTAAAGAGCTTCTGGCAACGGAATAATATCTCATTTAATTAAGTAATTGTTTTCTAGACCAGTAGATACTGAATGAGGGAACAGTCTTAAGGAAGTCAGTCTGAGCTCATCCGCTGGTCCTTTGACAATTTAAAACTGTTTTTGTAATCCTACTTCGTGAATTTTGGCAGTATTCCCAGATCCCACTGATGCGACTGCAATGAATGGATGCTGCAGATCTGAGTAAATGATGCTCCGTTTTATTCAGGATGCTGATGCTTCATTTTCAGTGTAAACAGCAATTTATGTCCACAAACAACACAGTTTTAACTCCAATACTGAAACAGTACAATGAAACTGCATTTATTTCATCTAGACTTTTGATCATCATTCTGCACAGTTAAAAAGAGCTCCCCCAGGTTCTGAGTCTATGAAAAGACGAACGTATCCCCACTGACCACGGACACCAAGGTCTTCAAGCTCCTTCTTCAGAACAGCCACTTTGGACTTAGTGGAGCGGCAGCCGTCCAGAAGCTTCTTGTAATTCTTCCTCACGCCACAGAGGGCGATGTAGCGTTTGAGTCGCACAACTGCTTTGTTTTCATCCTACAGGAACAAGAAGACAGTTGAGGCCCTGAAGACTTGAAGATTCCCCCTCCCCCTACACATACAAATCAACTTTACTTTCTTTTTCGTAGGTCTGGTTGATTTGCTGTTTTCTGCAACTTCTACTGCAGAATTGTTTATCTTAAAATGCATATAACAGTTTTTGTACATTGAAATAGAAGAAATAAAAGCAACGTGGAATATTTTTTGCTCTTGCTTTAAAAAAATGTTCACAGCAACATAGCAGCACCTTCTTTACTCATCGTACAGTCGTAAAAGCAGGAAACTTCCGGCTGATACTCATTCTGTCAGCAACAAGCGTACCTTTGGGCCTCGGTTCTTATCGTCAGTCTTCGTTTTCTTTTCCTTTTTCTGCTTCTGTTCTTTCGTATTTTTCGGTTTGCTTTTCGTCTCTTCTTCCAAAGAAGGCAGCGACGATGAATCAGAATCTGAATCATTTTTCTTCATCACATTTTTTTCTATTTGGCACAAAGCATTAGATATCATGTTAAGCATAATCATATTACTGAATCAATGCTTAAGTATAAATTCATGCTGAATAGTTACCTTTTTCATTGCCAGAAGAATCCCCGTCACTGATTTTGTCACTTTTCTCTGACTTGCTGTCTGCATTACATTCACTCTCCTCGTCGCTGCTTCGGTTTTTTATGCCTTCGCTTGTTTTGACGCCTCTCGTCTCTCCGTTCTTAGCATTGTCGGCTTTCTTTTCCACCCTTTCCTCAGGACTTGGACTCTCCTTCCCACCTTTTGCTGACTCATTCCTCTCTTCATCTGAAGAGCCATCACTTGTGATGCGACTTTCAGCCTTTTTGTTTTTCCCCGCGACGCATTCCTTTGTAGTTTTTTTATTTCTTGGCCGAGATCCAATTTGTTCTTTGCTTCGACTTCCCGCTTCACAGTTCTGCTCATCTTCAGAATCTGTAAAAAACAATGGAAGAACAAAAAAGTATCAAGGGACAATTCCTCATGTAAAAAAGACATCTGTTGCATCCATATTGTTTAAGTTGCAGCAAAAGCACTGGATTTCCTCTTATCTCAAGAACATGGAGATAACAAGGCAAGCATGAGATAAAGTCTTATGTGAATTATCAAGATTTAGTTAATTGCATTATAGCGATAGTTGCAACAGTATTTTAAGCAGGAAAAATTTTCATGGTTTCCGTTTATACTGGACAGAATAATGTGATGGAGCCAGATAAATGGAGATAAAACGGCTACTGCTCATGTTGCCCCCAAACACCACGGTTTTCTCTAAATCCAGCATCTCAGTTATTTATCAGTTTCAAAAATGCACACAAGCTGGGCTTTGCGGTTTTATTTTTTGGGGGGGGGTTGTGCGGTTTTTATTTTCTAAGACCCATTAAAAGAAAGCTAAAAAGGTTGAATAGATGTATTTCACAAGCCAGGGCATTTGAGATTTTTAGACCGCTTTCGTAACACAGAATAAGACCAGTAATCTGCTGCAGTAAAAAAACTTTTCATATCGCTCCTTGATATAAGAAATATGAAAATGGAATCAAAGCAAAAATTACAGATTTAATTTTGAATGCTACAAAATGTGAGGCATGATTAATAATGGCTCTAAATGAGGAAGTTGTTCTGGAGTTTTCCCTTTTAAAATACGTAAACATATTTAGAGCGTTTTGGATGATTTGGTTATGACTTTTGTTCAGGGCATGAATAAAAAAATAACTAAGAACTGGCCATCAGATTAATCAGTATATACCCATCAATGATTTTAGAGGTGCTTTTCGATATTATGCAGGAGGTTTAATATCGACTACACAGCAGCATCCTTGTGATTTCGACATTGGATTTCTAAACAAAATACAGCATTTAGACCTAACCTGATGATGAGCCTGATTGTCGGGATTTCTTTGCTCTGGATTCGGTTTCATCTTCACTTTCCAGCTCTTCTCTTTCTTTGTCTCTCTTCCTTTTCTTCTCCGGTTTCTTGAGTTCAGGCTCGCTTTCACTGTCATCGTTTTCCTAAAATAAACACAATACGTTTACTGCCAAAAGAAAAGTACTGATACATCTTACCAGCTTGTTAAAGAACCCACAATCTTAACTTTGATAAAGCAGATAAAAGACTCGACAGTCCTTTCGTTTCAGATACCTGCATTTTCAAGAGTTCTTCTTCCACCACTTGCTTCATGAATTTTTTTGCTTCAGAGCTTAAAGATTCACATCCTGCTTCAGCCAGATATTGTTTCTTCAACATTCCTAAGGTCAGCGTGCTGAAACAAAACGAGAAAATGTACATATTTGATAAGCAGGAAGGATGAAACAACTCATATTTGCAACTCTAATTCCACTGAGAACTATAGTAAAAAGGAAGTTACATTGACTTTATAAACCCTGAACTTTGTCTGTTCAGTCAGAGCCATCAGACACTAATCGAATCTCTGCACATTTTATGCTGCAGAGGTAATTCTATAAACGATTTGAGAATATTAACACGTTTTGCTACGACACTCAGAAATGAGCTGTGGTGCATCTGATTCATGGTGTCCATCGTTTGGAACCATCTGGAACATCCCTAGGCAACAACAACAGGCAAAGCTCACCTGATCCTCTGTCCGGATCAGAACCATGTAGAAGACAACCACAGCTAATACACTTTACTCATCAGGCAAACAGACAGATTGATCAGCCATGTTGGATTTTACCAAGATGCACCTTAAATATGGTCAAACCAGAAGGGGGGGGGGGGACTTGCCTGACAGAACCAAAACAGAAGCTTTTAGCTACAGTTAGTTTATAAAGTAACATAAGATATAAAAAGTTCAGGGATGTAAATACATTCATGCGTTACTGTATCAGGCTTGTTTTGTGGGGGTGCATTTAATTTTCCCACAAAAACTATTTTAGCTACATCTTTATTTAATATAGTAATTAGCTAATTTAGCACATAAGTCCCTATTTAAGTAACTTTAGTATTCCCTAAAATCTCTTGCACAGCTTATTAATTTAACAACAATCACTTCATTGTGTCAGAGCTAAAATACAATAAAACCCCCTGAATTCGCCTTTTTTTCTTTTCACTGGGTCTTCACGTCTGAAAATAGCAATATTAATAAGTCTAAGATTCCCATTTTCAAAAAAAATAGCATATAATTAGATTTTAGTCATCATTTACTAACATTATGTCCCCAACAATTAGAAATCACTTCACCTCGTGGCAATTTATATTAAAAAGTAGAATTTTTTTTATTGTCCCAGCGTAACACAGAAAACTGAGATTAAGAAACATTATAGTAGGGCTAAGCATACAACGTAGCAAAAACAATATTGTACAGTTAATAAAATAACACATTTCAGAACTTTCTAGGGAAAAACGGCAACATATTTTTATGACTACTTAGCTGCAGTAATAATGCTTCGTCACTAGAGGGAGACAATTAGGATTCACGAAGATGGTAATTTGTGAAACAAACATTTCCTTTTCACCTCCGGTTATATCAGGTATTTAAAACCTATTAAACTTGAACGGAAAACAAATGGAGAAACTACTACATGCAGAAAGTGCAGTGCCTAAATTAGACGTCAATGTTAAGGCGAACTGCTCCTTATCAAAATGTAGCACGTTTTTAAATATTTTATTTTAATAACGCTAAACGTACCTTAAGTCTAGCTCGTCGCGGAGTTGGCCTTTAACAAACCTCCGGATCCCAATTTTCTCTTTCTCTGACACCATATTTAACAGCTTAACCAGCAGATTGATTTCGGCGGCGCGAGGCTGTCGAATTCAGACGGAAGTGACGTAAAACCAACCAAGCCCCTTATACAACAAAATAAAAAATACTTTTTGAAATAAAAAGTTTTTCGTTTCGAGCATTTAATATATGTAAAAAAAAAACAAGTTCAAGTTTTGCCCATGTGTATGTTAGAAAATTAAACAGGCATTTAACTATTAAAAAAATCTCAAGACGTTTAAGAAGTTACATAATTTAAAAATGCGTTTACAAACAAGGATAATTTACTTGATGTCTAGAAGTAGAAACCGATATAAATGTTAACGAATTTACCTTAATTTATAAAGCAGGAAACAGGTTTCTAATGCTGCACATTAGTAGCTAAATACTGCTCAAAGTAATCAAATATGACCAGTGACAGAGGAAAATCATGTTTTTAAATCCAGTTTTTTTTCTTTTCTTTCATGTCTGCCCTCAAACTTAACTGTTCACCCCCGGTCTCGTTTGAAACTCAAATGTCACGGTATTTTGTTGGATTGTATGCCATACCCCAACACACAATGCGTGATTGTGAAGTGGATAGGAAAGCACACATGGGGTAATGCTAATCTATGAGTACTTTAGAGTTCTGTTAGAGAACATTAGTGAACAAATGGCATCACGAAGACCAAGTAAGTAACAAATCAAGTAGGTCAGGAATTTGGAGACTAAAAGAACTGAGAAGAGGGCAAATGTTTGCCTTTCAGCAGGATGGTCAAATGGGATTAAGAGCAACGCTCTTTAAGAAAATAAATAAAAAAATCTATTTGACTGGTCTAGTCAAAGTTCAGTCCAAAATCCAAGAAGAATCTGAGGCAAGACTTGAACAGAACAAAAAGTTTAAGACGTTTTGCATTCAATTTAGCCTAGTTTGAGCTATGTTCCAGAGAAGGGAAAAACAAAACATATCTGCCCTCAAATTTCCAAAGCTGGAGGACAAAACTTAAGACCTGTACCAATATAAATATAAAAACCAATCAGAACCATTGAAGTATATAACTGTAATATGGCTAAATGTGAGCATAACTTTTTGCAAGGCATGCTGTTTTAATATCTGACACAAAGAATTAAATTTAGCATCCAGATTTTCATATAAGAAATACATTTTTTAATTATAATAAAGATGTTATAAAGCTACTAACAATACTTAAGGCTTCTATCAGATTAATAAGGTATATTTATTATTCAGTCCAGCAATACAACACTTTCGAGAAACAAAATCAAACTAGGAAAAAGAAGATGATTCATAAGCAATTTATTTCAAACATTTCCAGGACGGAAGGTGAATTAGTGCATTTTCCAAGGTGTTCCAAGATAAAGGGTCATACGTACATATTATTCGCATTCAATGTTTTTTTTTCCTTCTTACTTTTATGAGTGCTTAGGTTACCACCGGTGAAAATTAGGAAGAAAATCGTACCTTAACCACCCCTGAAAGGATAAAGACTGTACAACCAACCCATTTAAGCACAATCCTGTGATCTGGTGCAAGATGAAGCAAAAATGAAAGAACATGGCTCAGAAAATCATAAAAAGAAAACAGTCACAGCTCATTTTTTAAAACACTGAACTAAAGCCAGAAGTTCAGGTTGTATTAATCAAGAGGAGCAAATTCAAAATTTGCTAAATGCAACAGTGCGCACTCAATGACCGGAGAATCAGACTCACTCAAGCATCAGGTAACAAAGATTGATTTACAAAAAGTTAAATACCGAACAATAAATTAAGTTTATAAATTAATAAGAATAAAAAAAGGAAGCTTGAAGCAGCGTTTATAATAATTTAAACAAAGAAAACTGAGCTTCTCAACAACCTCACTATAAACATGGCTTTTCTTTTTAATTCCAGTGTTAACATGCCGAGGCTCAACTTCACCGACTTCCGTCAGTCGGCTCTGTGCAGCAGTACCATCTTTCTTCAATAGATGCTTCACAGCCTGGAGAAATGTTTCCTACATATTAAAACACAGACGAAGCTGCCAGTTCAAACTATTTACACCCATATAAGTGGCAGGTGGCCCGTTCTATAAGAAAAATGGGTTTGGAGGCTCATTCAGTAACATGCAGGAAGGTTCTAACATTTGAAATATTATTCGACCAGTTGCAGTCATAGCTGACTTCATACGCCGTCTGTTGAAAAATGTCTGAAAATTGTTTTGTTGTAAACGTTGCTAAACTCTATCCTCAGTTACAATCAATCACCGGGTCTCTGCAAGTGTGCTTTCATGAAATGAGTAAAGACTGAACTATTGCTGTGAAAAAGAACATCTTTCATTTTGCAAACATACAAAAACAAACCAAAAACATCGAATAACTTTTCCGAGCCGTATTTCTGCCAGTTAGTCCTTGTACACAGTTTGCTGGCCGTGTCCTCTTTCGTCGTGCATTATGTGTCTTCTTACATGGATGCGGCGCACTCGCCTGTCCCCTCCCGCGGCGCCCTCCTCCTCTGATTGGCCGGCTCCGAGCGATGAACCGGAGCCTCTAGACTCCAGAAGGTGCAGCCCTCCTGGACCGGATCGGTTGTTCTCATAAATGAGAATATTGAGTGTTTCTTCGAAAATCCGCGCCTCGGGGAACTCAACCTAAAAACACAAATGTCCCAAAATGATTTATTTCCGTGAAAGCATTCTTATTCACTTCGATGAAGTGCCTTTCTAAAAGTGAGTCCTTTAAAAGTATTTATACCTCCACCCCAGTCTCAAACGGGCTTCCCTGTCTGAACAAAAGCTTTCCCACAGCATGATGCTGCCACCAATATGTTTTAACATGGGGATAGAGTTTTATGGATAAAATGAATATCAATTAACCAACCAATCACTCACTCAATCATCATTTGTATAGCACCCTAACATCATCCAAAAGGTGCTTATGGTGCTATACAGTCAGAAAATGAGTTATAAAAGCGTACGAAAAAATGTATACAAATTAAATAATATAAAAATGTGTGATATATAAATTTTAGATACTATAAAAATAAACAATAAAACAAAAGTCACTTTAAAACATTAAAAGCCAGTGTGAATAAGTGAGTCTTTAACTGTGTAGCTAGTTTTTAGCCAAAAAACGTTTTCATCTAAGCCAAAAAGTGGAATTTTAGCCTAATCTGACTAGATCACTTAGTTCAACACCTACATGGCTTTAGGCAAACTTTGAACTGGACTCCTAGTAGTTTCCGTTTCACATTCTTCCATTAAAGGCGACTTATTTTAGTTTTGCTATCAACAAATAATCAATTTGGAATCCATTATTCTTTTTTCACGTTTGCTTCGGGAAAACAAAGTAGGCTAAAAACACATGTTCACCACGTGGTCCAGATTTTTTGAAAAAACAAAACAAAAAACCAATTACAGTAAATCCCTATAAAATTCATTCATCTCTTTGGTTGTAAAGTAACAAAATTTTAGCATGTTCAAAGAATTAAAGTAATTTTTAGCCCAAACCAGACAGTAGACAAGTTATTTTACAGCAGTTTTGAAACCTCTCACACAATGCATACCTTTGTCTGCTTCTTCTCTGTCGCATAAACGATGGAGGTGCAGCACACTTCGGCGATCTTCCGGCCTTCGCCGTAGAAAGACCAGCAGCAGATCTCATCACCGAGTACGTCTTTGACAAACAGGACGCGGTTGTTGAATCGCAGCACAAGTTTGTCAAACAGCTCGATGTTCTTCAGCAGGTTGTCATCAGAGTTGCTAGTCATCGGACAAAAGGAGATAAGAGAATATTTAGAAAAAAAAAATCAACAATGTACATCAATAATAATAACAAAATACATACTTAGTAAGTGTTTTACCTTGTATAAGAATATTTGTTGTTACCCCTGTTGTTTTGGAGCTTGACTACTGGCTGCAAACAAGAAACGACAAAGAAAAATTAGAGAAACACAGAACGGAAAACTGCAAGTAAAGATCTTCTTCATAGGATTGTTGTTTTGTCCTTTTTGTGACGTAGCTTTGATTTGCGTTACCTTTCTACACGTAGCAATCATCTTCTGCTCTTCTTTGGCTGATGTGATCATGGGGATGCGGCACACACTTTCAAAAACATCCTGTTGTTTCTAAAAGTACAGCAAAGTACAAAACAACATAATCTTTAAACGTGCAAGAGATAAAGGTGAAAATGTACCAATTTACAATTAAGCTCAAGGGAGGCAAACTATGAAATCTGTCATAGTTAATGTGGTAATAAAACAAAAGCTTTTACTAAATAAATAATGATAAAAAATTTTTTTTTTTGGGTAACTATTCCAGACTTGGTATTTTGCAGAAATATAATTGTATTGACATTACTAGTCAGTTTTACACAAGTTAATTACCTGAAATAGTTGTAGATACACTCATTGTCATTATGAAAATTTTTTTTTTTCCATTTCCAGCTCATTTAAAAAGCTTTGTTTCCCTTTCTATAACAATACATGTGAACATTTCTGTTCTTCTGATTACCTGCATGGCATTGAGGCATTGCTGGACTAGTCCCTGTACTCTGTAGTACTGGGCCTCCTTTAGCACCTCATCAAGTTCTCTGTGGTCTTCTGGAAGTGGTACTGAGCCATCTCGCAGGAAGTTCAAAACCAATCCAAAATGTCGGCCGGACCGCTCCAAAACCACCCAACCTGAATCAACAGGAAGTTGAGTTTCTCTACAAACTGCACAGCGACAAGTAAATAGATTCACAGACGGGGAAACGACATCCACTGACCTTCAGAATCTATGGTAACATTTGTTGCTCCAGTGCAAATGCTTCGCAGAAGGCTGTCTTCTTTGCTTAGCGTCTGGATGGTCGTATAATGGAGCGAGCCGCCAACGTTTAACTTGACGTACTTGCTCCCCATCAAACCCGCGTTTCTGCGCTCATCGGTGCCGCGGCAGGCCGGCTGGGGAACTGCAGACTGGACGGAGTCGGCATCATGACCGCCGACTGAAGCCTCCGCAGACATGGGGCCGTGGGCTCACTTCCTGACTGAAGCGCAAAACACAAGGAAAACTTATTTCGTTAATACAAAAACAAGGCGGGTGACAACTGGCGAAAATTAGGATGACAAGACCAGCTAAGCAACTTTTTGAAAATCTGGACATGTTTAAGACATTTCTAAACCCAACACTGAGAAACAGAAATTTAAGAGTTGTTGCTGCAAATCGTCTCCACTTGTGCGTCACAGTATCTGGGTAAAGAATCACATCTGCAAAAATGTTGGGGATTTTTTTTTGGGGGGGGGGGGGGGTTGTTACGTTTTCTGATAGACTGGGTGAAAAAGTCAAGGGAGTTGGTAGTTTCTTTGAGAACAAAAACAAAAGAGTTCAGTACTTGATTAGCCAGTTTCCAGTTTAAACCAATACAGTAAAAGAAGCTGAGTCCAGTCTCTGGTTAATTGATTGTTGTATCTGTCATTGACTGACTCGAATGGTAAATGTGATATGAGTTATTCCAGAACTAGAACAGGTTAAGTTGACGAAAAACCTGAACTGAGACATCACAGCGAAACATTTCAATATCCATCAAAGTAGTCTTTTAAAACATAATGAAACCATCTGCATCAGTTATATTACTGGTGCTTTAAATTGCATAATAAAAAAAAAATAATAAAAAAGAAATATTAATAATTACAACAGGCTCATCAGTGTTTAGATAAAAAAATTGAAAGCCTAGTTACATTTGCTCTTCAGAGTACCTTTTATTATTACTAATCACGACAAATTATTTTCTAATTTTACAAAACACAACTCAAAACGCTGGTCTTTAATCTAAAAGGGACATTCATCTCTTAGTTACAGTTGCTGATTAGTTTACTTCTCTGTTAAAAAAAAGAAGGAATAAATACACAATAAAGAACCAACTGATGTCTAGATAGGAACATACCAAACGTAAAAAAATATCTAAATTATTATATACAGAAATCTACTCACCACGCTGAACATCCAAGGGTGCTAATGAGTGAACACTCTTTCTAAATGCAGCGTTAATATATCAGGGAAGTATTATCAGACAGCTTCAACAAGCTAAATGACATACAATCATTTACAACGCAGCTAGCTCAGACATCTCCCTTAGGCACCGCGACCCCGTTGCCCACATAAACAAGCTAACAGCTACTCTAATTTCATTAGCTTCAGGCTAATAAATGTCATTTACTCAGTATCGCTTCCTCTGTGGTGAAAAAGCCTAAATAAATTAATCAAATAACCGAATTACTATATCAACTGAGGCCATTTCCATTGTTTCAGACGCTGCTTATCATCTGATGCTAATATGAGAAGCTAAATAGGTCACTCGGAAATGAAAAACAAGACAATCCTCTTCCGCTGCTTCAGATCAGACATGAACTAGCACCACCTGCTGGCCGCTCTTATTAACGTCAGTCTCAGATTCTGTCTGTTGTGCTTGACTTGGCTGACCTTCGAGCATTTAAAAAGAGATGGGGAAAAAAACAGAGCAAAATACTCACAATAGCATTTTTTAAAAGCGCTTGATGGGACATAAAAAAGTATTTTTGTAATGAGGTGGTGAGATTAGTTTTTGCTGCCCCCGTTGTGGTTAAAATAGAAAACTGTAACACTACCATTCTTGAATGGTTTGAATTTCATGACACAGAAGAAAATATGTCTATTCTTACACTAACATATCATTGATCTACGTTTTGAAACATGAGTTTTTATGACACAACCGATACCCAAGTATTGTAACTACCTTTAAAAGGGAAAGACAAGAGGAAATGTCATTCAAGTGTGGCAGTTATACCATGAAGTCTACAAATGAGAAAATGGCTGCTTGCTTAGCCTTGTACATATATACAAACAGAGCAAAAATGAAAACATATTTTTTATAGTTTTATGAGTTGTGAAAACGAACAAACTAGAAATGTGAAAAATAGTACCAGGAAGACTAACAATTATCTTACCACCTTACAAAGGGTGATAATAAGGGTAGAAAAAGTCTCCATGGCTACTGTTAGACAACTCTAGCAGTTTAGTCTCAGTGGCACCTTAGGGTTGCTACATCTACAAACTACTCAAAAAACTAAATAAAAAAAGTGGTTTTTTTGTGCTTGTTGTCAAATGAATATGATGAAGATTTGACCAACAAACACTCCAGGTAAGTCTGGGATACAACAAAAAAGAAATATCGTAAAAAAACACTTCATGTCCACTATTACGTATGGTGATTGAGATTTGATGCAGTGTGGGCCTGTTTCTCTTTTAAAGTTCTAAGGAGCCTGTTAGAGTGCAAAAAAATGAGGCCCTCTTACATAGAAAATGAAAATTGGTTGTCATTCAACAGGAAATTAATGAAAAACATACTGGAAACTCTACAAAGAGCTCCATAAACCTCATAATCAGCCTTTTCCAATGGCCTTTTTCTTGAGATTTTCTAACCTTTGTAATGTAATGGAAGAAGAGGTGCTGCTCCATTAGCAAAAGAAGCTTGTGCAAAGTATTAACAACCAGGTGGTAAATATTTGTGCACCGATTTTGTTGGAGACACTTATGAATTAACATAGTTTTTTACCTGTAAAGTAATACATATACTGAAATTAAATTATAATTTGTATTTATTTATTTATTTCCTGTCACATTCTAAATATCAACGTATTTTTTCCGCATATTTACCAGGGGTGCCAGTCAATAGTGTATAGTTATATTAAATAAATCAATATAGAATTAAAAAAATTCTCCACTGGGGTGATCATCAATGAAAGTAATTTATTTGCTTATTGGTTTAAAGTGTGTGCTTGCATGTGAAGTAGGCGACAATCATTTATACAATGAAAAGACAACTCATTACACGATTCAACAAAGACTTTATTTCCAATTCTGCAAATGTTTCACTGTCTTTAAAAGAGTGTATTTGTATATGAAGCAAAGAAATGCTGCTGATGGTCGTAGAAGATTTGGGTCAACAAATCAACAGTCTCCAGAATTCCCTCATATGGCCCAGTGAATGACTAAAATTCACTGTTTAAACAATCGTTTATAAATAAATACATAATGCGCATCACAGCAAGCGGCAAGATTTAAAGTTTCTCATCAACGTAGTGCATACAACATCAAATTTGATAACAATGATACCTGCCAGCAACTATAATGTTAATGTAAGAGATTGAGCAAAAGCAATATAATTTACAATCAGTGCATGCTCGAAGCGTTATGACATTCACGTCCTCACCTTTGCTTATACAGTATGTGGCGCGACAGTTGGCTGATGATGGCAGAAACAGCGAAGAATAAAATAAACACTGCCTTTGTAAACACTATTCCAACAATGGATGAAACACTAAGAGACATTAAATTATTTTACATTATATTTTGGCACAGAACTTTCATTATGCGTATATAATGAAAATATATAACCTCCTGCCACCATGTGTATATATTAAGTCCGATATTTACATTCAAATAGTGTGAAATTGTTACAACCTGTGAGAATAAAAGGAAGGAAAGTTTACTGTTTTTAAAAGAGTTTTTCCCCTTTGCTGTGAAACTCTGTGAGACATAATAAGAACCGCTTTAGAAAGTAAAAAAAAACAAAAAAACATTCAGCATGTATTTTAGGATCCTGAACATAACATGAGATTATTACAAATAAAGTATTGCCATGCTCTCTAATGTTTTAGCCTTGTAACAGAACAATAACTGAAATAAAAGAAATCCCCCTTCCTGATTTACATTTTCATTGCCTACATTTATTTCAGTTTTTTTTTTTTTAGAAGTCAATTTCTTTTCCTTCATAAGGCACCAGTCCTAATAACACAGAAAATTAGATTAATACTCAGGTCTCACTTTTGGCAAATGCAATACAATTCATACAAAGTAGTAATGGTAAAAAAAAAAAAAAAAAAAGAAAGAACACAAATAAGTAACTTAGGGGGCGTGAGGCCTTTTTATACAAAAAGACTTTGTCTTCTTCAAGAATTTAATGCTTCTGTGGTTTTATTTCTCACCCACAACATTTCTTCTTCAAATGGACACTTCATACTCCCGCGTGTCCTGTGATCACAGTAGAAAACAAAGGGACAACTTTAAGCTTTGAAATTAGCAACACTTACAGTACATACTAAGCTTAACTGGTACAAAGTTAAGGGATTCGTTGAAACGAGTGCTCCAATACTCACTCCTGCTTCATAGAGAGGGTTGTTGAAATCCGATTCGACTGTAATGGGACTGTAGGAGTGTGTGTGAGACAGAGACTTCCAGAAGAGAGGCTTCCATTCTAGTCTGCAAATACTGCAAGCGACAGAAGATGAACACATCAATCATTGAGTGAAGAACTGAGGCACAGAACAAAAAAAACAAACAAAAAAGCAGTATTAATGGCTCGGTATGGGAATCATACACTAACGTTAAGTAAAAAAAAACAAACTCTACAGTTCACAATTTTAACCCAAATATTAAACACAAATGTATAACTTAAATAATGTACTGTATGTATCGTGCAAATTATGATCTACTTTTATTCTAAACAGCAAAGCAACAACAGTTGCCAAAATAAAAAATAACATTATTATTACATTTATAATAACGTTATCCCTAACAAGTATTTATTATTTTGAATTTAATTGTGTTAGCTAAATATCTGATTGTTAGGAGTTAACTTTGGTAAAGTCAACACTTACTTTGTATAGTACATATAAATGCCTCCAATCAGTAGGATGACCAAGATGATCGGCAGAATTATCGCCAAGGCGATATTTTCGCTCAGGATCTGATGGGATGGCTCGAAAGACTGGGACACTGCAAAACAATCAGAAGTCAACCGTGATGATTTTCTGTCGTCATTAATGCGAAGTATCTTTCACGTTAAACATACAACTAATGAAACTCATTTAGATCACAGAGAGCAGCTTTTGACAACCTAGGAATTGGTTTTAAAAGTGGTTGAGATAAGAAATCACCTTCTGATTTGTGGTCATCCAAAAGCTCCTCGTATGCAACTGAGAACAATAAAATCACACGTTATCAAAATACCCAACATCAGAGCATTTCCATTCATAAACTATATATAATGGCTAAAAGAATGAGTGAATTATATTCATAACCAACAAACCTGGAAGGCAAACCTTTCTCCTGAAAATTAAAACTATTTATCATGCAAACTGAGCGATGAAAAGTAAATAAATTATACTTTGCTGTTCTATTCTTTGACCCAGAGCATTAACCGGTGGTGGTTTATGAAATTGGAGATATGGTTTTCCACCCCGATGCCATTCTGTTAAGGGGCAGCAATGAGCCCTTGAAACATTGCACAATCTTTTGGTTCTCACCTGAACGACAGTTCTATTGCTTTTCTGTGTGTTCATATAACTAGAATTAGGTGAGTGTTAGCTAGCTCAAGGGTTATTTCACTGTTGATGACTGTGGGCTGTATTTGATCATTTCTACTTCAAAATATAAATCATTTAAACTATAGTAATTTATATTAAACAGAAATTTAGATTTTGTTTGACTGCATTTAAAGACACAGTGTGTATTCTTTGGTCAGTAGGGGGCAGTGCATACCTAAATTATCTAGTGTGCCTATACAGAGAGAGTGGCGACAACTCGGTTTAGAACGTTTAGGACGATTCGGCGATCTGATTGGCTCAGAGGCGGTTACCTGCTTCATGGGCGCCATATTCGATACAACTTGGCCAGTATAAAACAGAAACAAATACAGAAATATATGAGTAGTGCATCTTGAGATTGATCTATGATTATCTAAAAATGCCATGCTGTGCAGCGTTCGGGTGCAGTACGAGACCTGGAGGTGTCAAACGTTTACATTTATTTCCTCGGGATGCAGAAAGGAGGAAATTGTGGGAGCACAAAGTCCGACGAGAGAAGTGGAAGGCCAGTAATTATTCTTTGTTGTGTGAGGTAAGATCTGTTTGCGTTTTGGCGGAAAAAAGCCCACTGACGAGAAAAATATCACTTTCGATGTATAAGAAATAATTTCAACTTTGTGATTGTAGTCTATAGATTGTGAAGTGAACAGATTTCGCCTATTTGAATGTAATGACTTTATTGCTTTCCTTGAATACTTGATTTTAAATGTAAATGTAAATAATTAAGATCGAAATTGATTTAAGTACCTTATAGAAATAGTAGAGTGATGTATGATGTATATACATCCAAAAAAAGAGAACATTTCCGGGCAAAAAGGGGACGTTTTGTCACTTTTACCAGCCTGTTTCCGAATATTTAGTTCTTGGTCATACATATTTGATGCCTTTTAAATATTGACGAACGATAATTTAGGCAGTTATGTGAAATTGAAGGTAAGATCTGCAATTTATTTCAGTCTGATACATAATCTCCATAGTAACGCGTTGAAAGATGGTAGCGAATATGGCGTCCATGTTTCAAGTTGTCGCCACTCTCTATATAGGCACACTAAAATTATCACAAGCATGCGGTATCCGTGTCTTCGAGTAAGAAACTCAACAATGGAGGTCCAACTAGTGCTGTTTTCAAACGCTCAATTCCCTGAGAATTATCTATATACAGCAACATGACGAGCACATCAGTCTCTCTTTCATCGCTTGGAACTAGCGAAGAGGTAAAAATGTATTTATGGCGAAACTTTTTTGTATTTTGATAGGAAATCAATGTTTTTATAGCGGACGTGTTCCGTGAGCTTTGTCCGTCCAGGCTCTTGTAGAAGTAAAGACATCATCTAATATGGCTTTCCCCTGAAAAGAGGACCCACGCCTATGTATTTTAAAACAGATTTTTTAAAGTCATATTTTACAATATCGGCAATATTTTGCAATTAATGTGCTTTACATAATTATTATTGCATAATATTTTAATGACTTTTTTCAAAAATATACTGCAAAAACTACACACTGTCACTTTAAAATAGACATTTTAAATATATTTTTTAGTATGTCACAAGAAGCTGAGATTCTTTAAAATAAAGCAGTAGAATTATGAAGCCTGTTTGAATTTGTAAAAAAAAAAAAAAAAGTTCTTGATGTTCTCTATAACAGCAGGTCCACTTTTGGTTGAGAGAAATTGAAAAACTGGGTGCATAAGCAAGAAATATTGGAACTGTAACAACCTTTACCTTTGCAAAAGGGAGGTGGGCTGTTCCACTGAGATGGGTGGCCAGGAACACATGTGATGATGACCTCTCCAATGAGTTCATAGCCCTCATAGCAGAAGAAACGCAGAGTTTCCCCAGCCTGGTAGGTGTGCTTGTACAAAGTTTGGTAGCCATTGTCAGGGACTCCAGGGTTTGGGCATGGGTCATATTTCACTGTGCAAAACAAACAAAAAACATAATTACTTTTAAATGGACAACAAAAACACCATCAATAAAGACAAGCGATGTTAGAGAAGAGACAAAAAGAGGCCTTACAGACACACTTAGGGCTGCGGTCACTCCATTTAGGGGTACCAGTGTCCCGCCCGTGGCAGGAGATTTGGCTGGGGCCCTCGAGTTGATAACCCTGATTACAAGAGAAACGCACGACTGTCCCCACAGCGAAGCCCGCTTCGGGTCGCACAGAGCGCGCCCCGTTCACTACCTCTCCTGGATCAGGACACTGCTGGACTGTGAGGAGCAAAGTCAGATACAAGTGACACAAATTTAACCAATAAAATCCAAATAAAATAATCTGCTCAAAGTATAGAAACAGTAGCTACATGAATGATAAATAAGTAGTAGGGGAAAAGGCCCTATTCGTTCTCGTGTTACGTTACAGTGTAACCAGCTTTACGTTAAACAGTCGTTTTGGAGGTTGTTTCCCCAGATTGGACATAATGTTTATGGCAGACCCAAGGATCTATGATACAAAGTAACGTGGCTTAATTAAACATAATTTTTACTCAGTAATAAGCAACAGAAATCTGTTAAAAAACCTGTACAGTTTCCTTATTTTACACACAAAGCATAGGATATTTAATATGGAGCATAACTGAATGATTATTTCTTTCGTTTAGTGACTGTTGGTGTCTTTAGGATGCCGTATCAAACTATTTACACCCGTTGACCTTCTATATGTTTTGCCACGTTACCCTATGAATTTCAAAGTAGTTTACTGGGGCTTTATGTGATAGAGCGACAAAAATAAGCATATATATTTGTGAAGTAGTAGGAAAATTATAAATAATTTTCATTTTTTTTACATATAAAAATCTGAAAAATCTGTTGCGCATAAATTTAGGGGAATACTTTTCCTTCGGAGGTTACTCAACTTACCTGGGCGTAATTTATTATCAGTATAAATCAAGTTGTGCTCTGAATGCCTCGGGTCCGATCGTAGCACAGAGATCTTAAGCAGGGAAAAAACCAAACCCTTGAACATGTTATGGAACACTGTTTAATCAATTGTCCAAAGAGTATAGCACTACTTCACAAGAGTATGACACAACTATTAGTTGTGTATTCTGCAAATCAGGTCTTTTTGGAAGATTGGCTAGAATAAAGCAGTTGCTGACAAAAAGCTTTTAAAAAATCCCTTTTACAGTCTGCTATGACTATGTATAAGACATAGCAAGCATGTGGAAATAGGTGCTTTGGTAAAAATGTAATTCTATGTCCTACAGTGTTATACATTAACCAGGCATCAGCCAGATCTATGTGTAGCCCTGCCCCATGTCGAGCCTACACATTTCAATTCTCCTGAGTTTGGAAAAAACTCAAAATCTCGCGAGAATCCGTCTTGCAGAGACAGGTTAGTTATACATGGCAGAAAACAAACACTGCACATGGCCCTAAACACAGTGGAACATGGGAGTGGCAGCATGGCAGGAAAAAAATCTGCTAGAAGCTGCAGAAGAAGTAAGATCAGAGCACAAACAGCATGATTGAGGCATATTAAAGTGTAAGTATGTGTTAGAACAGGTTTGAGCTATTTGGCAAAGAAGATTAGGCAAGCATTGTAGTCTGTAGATGTACACAAGTGCTAGATACATTGGGGTAAAAAAGTATTTGACACTGACTTTGCAAGTTGTCCCACTTAAAAAGATGAGAAGCTTGCAATTTTAATCAAAGATACACTTTAACTTCTGACAGACAGGATGCAAAAAATATCCGGGAAATCCCACTGTATGATTTTTTTTAAAGAACGTATTTCTATGATGGTGCAGAAAATAAGTATTTGATCAGTGACATAGGTTTACCTCAATACTTTGCAATGCAACTTTGATTGGCAATGATAGAGGTCAAATATTTTCTGTAGGTCTTCATCAGGTTTGCACAGACTGTAGCTGGTATTTTGGCCCATTCTTCCATGCAGATCTTCTTTAGAGCTGTTATGTTTGGGGGTTTCACTGGACATCACAGGTTTTCAACTCCCTCCCCAGATTCTCTATTGGATGGAAATCTGGACACTGGCTAGGCCACTCCAGAACCTTGAAATGCTTTTTACGTAGCCACTTCTTCAATGACAAGGTGATGTCGTTGTAATCGTCATGCTGGAAGATCCAGCAACGTTTTATCTTCATCTGACATTCTTATGTGCATCGTTCTCACTGATGAGAGAAGGTTTTTTACCGAAAATCTCACACTGTATGCTTCTTCTTCTTCTTCTTCCTTTCCCTTCCTTAATACGGATCAGTCATCCTGTCCCCCTTGAGAAAAGTAGCCCCTAAGCATTATGTTGCACCCTCATGCTCCAAGTGCATATGATGTACTTGGGAGGAAAGGCAGGATTCTTCCCCTTCCAAACACAGCAAACCAAGGTGTTATTGTATCATTTTGGTCTCAACTGACCACATGACATTCTCTCAGTCCTCTTCTGAATCATTTGGACATCATGGACACGTACTGGCTTAAGCATGGGGACCTTTTGAGCACTGCTGGATATATACCCATGACGACATAGTGTGTTAGTAACCTTTATTGCTGTTGTCCCAGCTCTCTTCAAGTCATTGAGCAGTTCCCGCTTACAGTTCTGGGCTAATTCGTCACCGTTCTAACGTCATCAGATAACAAGTTCAAACGGGTGCGATTAACACAGGTAATTAGTGGAGGATAGAAGAACTTCTTAAAGAAGAGGTAACATGTCTGTGAGGGCCAGAATTATTGTTTCTAGTTTCCAAATACTTGTTTTCCGCACCATTTTACAAAAACATTATTTACAAATCATACAATGTGATTTCCTGGATTTTTTTTTTACAGTCTGTCTCTCACAGTGTAAGTATACCTATGGTGACAACTGTAGACGTCTGTCATCTATTTAAGTGGGACAACCTGTACAATTTAAGCCTGCCAAATACCCTTTTGCCCCACTGTATAGCCTTAAGGACCAGCAAGGTCAAGCAGTAGGAATACTGTTTGTGGCTATAGGGAAACACCTTAATAATAGCAATTCTCTACGTTTACTTCCCTCACCTAAAGATTTTAATTTAAATAGTCTTTTAATTTATAGATAAGAATCCTGCAGGACTTGATTATGTCTATGGGTGAAACATACTAGAGAGAGAGAGAAAGACAGACGGTGGTCATTTCTTAGCTAATTGTTTGGATCAGTTAGCATTAGATGCAAGAAAAGAGATCACATTTGTGGCAATAATAGTAGCTTCTGATCATTTTGAATTGATTCTGTCACCTTTAACACATGTGGGTGGAGCGCTGCTCCAGGACAGGTCCCACTGGCAGGTGATGATGTCTGAGCCGCTGATGTCGTAACCTGGCTGGCACTGATAGGTCAGCACACTGCCTCTCACAGGAGAGGAGTGGGATGAGCTGATCCAGCCAAACTGGATTTGCGGGAGGGTGGGGCAGGTGTTGTTTGTTTCAACTTCTGTAGAAAGAGAAAGACGCTCGGTGAAAGCAGACAAACAATGGCACTCTTAAGTTGTAACAGATTCTGTTTTGACTGCTACGTGACACACATCTGAACACAAACTAACTCCTCATCATAAAGCCAACTTGGAGATTGTGGATTTCCAATTCACTTACCGCGATAATGAATAAGAAACCCCTGACTGAGGATGAAACTTGAATCATCCGGGTCGCTCTGAAACTGAATGGTGACCTCTGACCCGCCAGACACAATCTGGAATCGTTCTTTAGAGCCCATGTACTGGCCGATCACGTGAGACATAAGGTCACGCCCATCAAACACCGTCAGCACATCAGTGTGACGAATATTCAAGCTACAAGAAAAAGGTAAAAAACAAACAAAAAGGAGATCAGCTTTTGATTCAGAGAGGGTTTGCTTTTCAAGTCTAGCAATCCACCGCCTTGCTGCTTTATTTTAGTCAGTGCACAGAGGAGAATGCAGGAAGGAAAAGGCACAACATGCAGGAGGTTATATAAAACAGAGTCACAAGGTTATTTATCTCTCCCTTTCATTGATAGTTACTAAACATCAAGAACTGATATGAATTTATGGAAATTAAAGAGTTTTTCTCTCACCAACATTTGTGCAGTTGTAAGTTTTTATGCACTGCATTTATCAATACTATACTCAGCAATTAATCTCATTTACCTCATCTGACATTCAATCTTTTTTGCACAGCTATTCTTAAATTTTCACTTGAATAAAAATACAACTGACATCATTTATATACTATGTGAAAAATACAATTGAGTAATCATTAGGAAATATACCTAAAAAAAGGGATTTATGATTTACAAAGTTATTACTTTTTTGACATATTGGGACCTTACAATGTGACATTAAACATTAAAGGAATGTGTTAAAAAATAAAATGAAAGAGATAGGCACTCAAAAAATTAACTAATTGGATTAACAAAATTTAAATGATGGCAGTTTTTGCATCCAAAAAATATATGCTGGTTCAACCTATTTCAATTAAGGTAAATTTTCCAGATGTGATTTTGATGGAATCCATCATATATGTATCAGATGAAAAACTGCCATTCTTTAAATTGTGTTAATCCAATGAGTCCTTGTTTTGAGTGTGTTGTCAAAGAAAAAAAAAATATTTTAAAATTTGAGGGTATTTCTCCTGTTATCTTAGGAACTGTGGATATTTTTTTAACTTACTTTTTAAGGTGTGAAGTTCAACCCTTGTGCATACTCAAAGTTATGAAGTTTTATATTTTGTTTTGAGATTATTAATTATCGACAGATCAAGTTTTTTTTAACCTTTATGTGTTTTGACAGCTGTCGAAATGTGTCAAGGTAAAAAACAACAACCTTGATCTATCGATAATTAAGAATCTCAAAACCAATGTTACAAATAAGACAACAATAATGCCGTTTTATATTTTCCTATAAAAAAATAAGAGGCTTAATTTAAAAAGTAATGTAATTGGGATTTTAGCCACAATTGTTAATTTCATAGTTTTTTTTTTTTTTTTTTTTACAGAGATCAAATGTTTTATCTTTATTAAAAGCTTAAAATTCTGAATAACAGCTGACTTAAATCTAACTCCCATGTCCATCCCCATATTTTTGGTGATAAATTACCAAAAACGCCTTTCTTAACATACTTACATCTGAACCTCCAGTTCAACTCGCTTCTCCTCATTAACATGGATCTGCCAAACACAGTCAAGACCCTTGGAGTAACTCTGGGGCCAGTCAGGGGACAGAATGGTACCAGAAGGCTCAGTCAGCTCTCCTCCACACAAAGCTTACAGAGCAAAGCAAACAGTAAGGTTAGATCAAGATCTGGCCTGATAAACAGGGAAGTCATTAAATTACAGATCGCCAGACAAAGAATGAATGAATTGAATGTAATGAATGAGAGATTATAAAGATACTCATGTGAATGGGCTTTTGGTCACAGGAAAAAAATGAAGGGAACATTAATCCATGTGCCATAGATTGTAGAAAGCAATTAAAATGCATTGATTGTGAGGCAACAAAGCAAACATACATAGCTCGGAAAAATTTCAAACAATATCTAATGTTTTTCACCACATGTCTATACAAAAGTTTAAAATGAACTTATATGTCCCAGGGCCAAATCAGGTATATCGTTTCCCTTGGCGTTATCTTCAGCTTTCAGCATTTTTATGGAGGTTTTTACTAAGCGTTATTTGAAGGTTTAGAAGCTAAATAAGCAAATATCCACTAAAAATGATCAGAAAATAGTTTGTAAAACTAATTTAAGAGGTTATGGGAAAGCCTGCTGGTGAGAAGCAAAACCTTAAAAACTGAAGTTTTCACATTATTGAATATGTGTTACCAATCATAGCTACTTGCTCTCCCTAAAGTACTGCAGACACCAGCTGATTCATTTTTTTCTGGAATTAAAAATTTAAAACAGTATTTGGCTTTTAGTGCTGAGACCATAGCAGCTGTGTTTTCAGGCAGCTCCTGAACCATAAAGTCGGTTCCTATCTGAGTCACAGGCTCCATGCTGCTCTGTTTTCACAGCATACCAACACATCACACCATAATTGTTGAGCCACATCTTGCAGCTTCAGGCACCAACCTTGTCAAAATGCAGTGTGAATATCCAGAAATAGACATGCTGAAAACATCATGTGCTTCAAATAAATAAAGAATGACATCGGATCCATCTATAGTTATTGTACAAAATTAAAATGATAGAGTTCAGAATAGAAAAATCTATTTTTCCACCTTATTTTTTTGCACAACAACAGCTAACATATTAAGCTTACCCCTGCACACAGGCTCACTGTCATTCCAGTGGGGATTGCCGGGGTCAACGCACTCGATGGTCCCTGAACCCTGCTCCATGACGAAGCCTGGAGAGCAGCTGAAGGTGACAATGGTGCCCAGTTGATATGATATATCACTGCTGCTGAAGTTTCCATGAGGCATGTAGGGCTCCCAGCAATGCTCATCGTCAAAAGCTTCAAAGACACAGAGGGAAAGATAATTTGCTCCCCTGTTTGACAGCATCTGGAAAAGAGATTATGTAAACTAAAAAAAACGAGGGCCGGGTATCTGAAGATCCCTCTCACCCTCATATCTGAGTGCCAGAAGCAGAGGAATGGAGGAAGAATCCGCTGTGAGCTCCAGGTACAGCGTGGAGCCCTCGCTCAGCAGCCCGCGCTCCGGGACGTCATCAAGATCAGAGTCGAAGAGCAGATGGGAGAGGGAGCTGTTCCCACTGCGGACAAGTAACCTGGAACAAGACAAGAGATATATGTAGAAATGCACTGTGATTTTTGTCTCAATAAGGAACGGGGGTGGCAAACAAACTGAAAGGTGCTTCTCCTGTGAACCATGATGGTCTCTGATCCATTGTTCCTCTTCTGATCCGTGGTTTTGTGAAAGAGTACTGTAAGAATTTTAGCTAACAGACTTGATGGTACTTTTAAAAAATGAATACAAGCAACAACAAAATAGTGTTAGTTACAGATGATGAACTATTGGAAGTACCTCGAAAACAAACATTAGCAGCAGGAGCGATTAAACTAGCATTTATATCCTGCTATTATAAATATTAACTATCAAACTATTAGGACTTTACTCTGTATAACAATAACTACAAATTGGAAGTTTTGAGATTTTTATTTTGTGTAAGAAGCTATGGGACAAAGGACACCTTCTAGCATTGGGTCCTGAGCAGCAACTTTGTTCAATCATATCCAGGCCTGACTCTGTAGTTGCATAAACTACAGTGGCCATTATAAGAACATGTGAGCAAAAATGTCCTGAGAGGAGCAGCTGTAGAAAAGAGCCCAGCAGCACTACAAAGCTCCGGCTACCAAACCAGTTTTCACACTAAATAGAGCAGTCTGCTATTTTCACCCTCATCAACTTGATCACTCTGCAATTATAGTTTCAGATTAGTCAGAGGTTTGATGTAAAATCTCTAGACGCATGTTTACCTGTCATCGTCTTCATCTAGAGCAATCCTCTCAAAGTGTAGGTGCAGCCTGTGTCCTTCTTTGGCTTCTATCAGCCAGTGACAGCTCAGATTATTTCCATTACTGTGGTTGCCGACAGGCGAAGGAGGTGGTGACAGTATCCGTCCCACAGTTGCATTTCGAATCCATCCTCCACAAGAAACAACTGATGGAAAAATGGTAAATGGCATCATTTTCCACAAACTGTAAATGAACCACCATTGGTTTAATTATGACAGATTTTAGTCATCGCACGTACTGGCACATTTAGGCTCAGGAGTGCTCCAGTGTGGCTGCGTTGTGTTGACACATGTTGCCACCTCATGGCCACGGATCTGGAAACCTGGATCACAGTGGAAGTGTGCCTGGCCTCCAGGGTGGATGTCTGTCACTGTCACTCCACCGCTCTCAGGAGATGTGGGGAAAGGGCAGGACAGCAGAAAGGCTGGCAAGAAAGGTAGAAGAAAAGGAAACCCTGAAGATGCAAAAAAAGCCTAATTCATTCTTCTAATATCTCCTGCTAAAGGCAAGTGTAACCTCCATTTAGTCTGACAAGCATTCCATCTGAATAAGTGCTGACTTTGGTCATAGTATTTACTCAGCCTTTATGTGCACATTCTCAATTAATCTGCTGGGTACTGATCATCACAAAGTAAGACAGGCTTTCTGTCATTTCTCTATGTTCTTTGTCGGACTTCAGTATTCTTTATCCTCACAGGGCTTTTACATGGAGTATAAATTCACCATAGATGCAGCTACCTGGTATGTCACATGGTTTTACTGAACTGTAAAAATATAGATCATTTCAGTCTTTTAGCTCCAAACAAGGCCTCACTGGTGACACTAAAAAGAGATTATTTTACCTTGATAGTGGAGGCTGAACGTGCCGTGGTTAGACTGCCGGAGACTGCGGTAGTGAATGGAAACCTGATTGGTTGTGCTGCGGATCACCTGGCCCTCTTTCATCAGCGTCTCATTGGCTAAGACCTCCGGCCCTGAACCACTGTGACCCATAATCACCAGAGATTCTTCCTTTGAAAGGTTTGTCTTCCTGACCTTGAGGGGAAAAAAACAAACACAGCCCAAGCTTAATAAATAATACTGCAAGAAACTCCTAATGAAATAATCCTACTGGAAAAGCATTTATAGTGTATTGATTTTCAGCATTTTCTATGAGATAATAAATTGTACAGGTTCGCATTTCAGATAACCATTTTGTAGTCTAAGCAGTGTAGTATAAACAGTTTCCTGATATAGTGATATAGTCTTTGTTGTATTCATTTCATTGCATTTTTTATGTTGCAATCTTTCCAAAGTCTAGATTATCTACTTTATTGTATCAATTTTTGTCATTAATGTTCAACTGTATTACATCTACGGCTGAATGTCGATTCAAATTTCAAGAATCAATTCGATTTCGATTCTCAAGAGGTAGAATCGATTAATAAAATCCAATTGGATTTGATCTGATTCAGTGTGATCCAGTTTGATACTGATATTGGTCCTTGCTATTAAAAACTTTCTTTGAGCAGTTGTCTTAATTATATGGCTGTAATTCAATGACATAACACTGGGTAACCGTTCACTGGGGGAAAATGTACAAACTCATTCAGATAGAGGACTTAAAATGGCCTTTTCCTTCCTATTTTAACTGTAAAAAGGGCAAACTGTTCTAAAAAATAAAAAAGATTTTTGAGCTTGGAAATCAATTCGATTTGATTTCTATAAGAATATATTCAGAATCAAGTTTTTGATTCTTTTCAACACAGCACTAATTACAGCTATTTTGATCTTTGGATGTTATCTATTCATGTTTTGTTCTTTTTTATGTATTGATTTTTTAAATCTTTAACAATGTTTTTTCTTCAGCTAGTTTGATCATTACTATTGTGTTTTCATGTCTGTTCATAATTTTTCTAACCTTTAAAAGCACTTTATGTTGCTCTTGTCTGCATGAAAAGTTTTCTTCAAAAACATACCATTATTTATAATGTGTGTATATTCCATTCAAAGTTAAGAAATTAAAAGTTAAGCAATCAAAAGAAATTAATAATAAAATAAATTGAAATAAATTGTTTTGCAGTAAAAAAACACTTTCATATATTTGAATGAATTTAGGCCTAAAGATTTACAGTTCACACAACCTGAATTTCCACACCGTAGCCTGGATAGACAGTAATGCTGTAGGTGCATTCCAGAGTAGAAAATGAGGACGATGATCCAGGATCTGGAGACTCAACAAAATCCTCCATTGCTGACAAAGTGGCATTGCACTGCACTAGAAACACAGAGAAGAAACAGCAAATGAATTAGAAATGAATCAAAAGATGTTATCAAATAATAGAAATAGTAGAGAAATAGTAGGCTTTAAACAATAGTAAATTATTGTTAAAAAATGCAGCTGTTTTCTATTAAAAGCTACGAAAATGTTTTCATTTAGTAAAAAAAGAAAACAGTCTAAAATGTCTCTTACAAACAATCCTCTCATAATTAGGCCAGCTTTTACTCAACTTGTCCATATTGTTTTCAGTTGTTCTCGGCTGTTTGCAGATTCATGCGGGGTGACTGCAAATCAATCAACACTTTGTTGCAGACTCAAATTTAGTATGCCCCACGGCACAACCGAGCCTCGGCAAGAATATTTCCGAGAGCTGAAGCATTACTTTAAGGTACAACTGTGTTGCTATGACTTGTGAACAAACATGAAGAAGAAATATCTCGCAGACAACATAAAATCTGCAAACACACTAATGGAAAAACTAAGGCCCAGTCCTTCTGTCTTTTTCACACCTTCGAGATAATCTGTTTCACATGACATTTCTCTCGCCACATTTGTTGTAAATCAGCTGACTCCTTAAAACTCAAACACTCATCCTTCATTCCCATTTGTTGCCGCCGCTCATCAGCTCTCAGTAACAAGCTATGAGAGATGCACAGCTACTTAAGCCAATAGAAATGCTACATTGGTGTGTATCAAAAGTTTTTTTTTTAAACTCATTTACACTGGATCGTCTCTGTCACCCCATGCTGGTTATGAGACATGGTATTGACTGATGGACCATAGGCAGGCAAAGATAGTCCTACTATAAATATTTATATTTTCATCAAATAACAGTGTTCTGTGCTCTGTCTGGTATTAACTTTATCCATCGGGATGAAAACAGTGGAATAAAATAGAAAGGATATTACTCATATTCAGTTCTATTCTTGCTTTGGATTAAAACATTTCACAGCTGGAAAGCATCTTGTTGTCTTCATCCCTATGCCGAGTATGCAGTGCCTTGCAAAATTGGCCTTGAATGTTTTTATCACATTTTGACACAAATGGAGCATGATTATTAAATTGGAGGAAAAATCAGACATTGTTTAGCTGTTCTTTATTCACTGCTATCGGAATGAGAGGCATTGAATACAAATGCACACCAAACTTTTCCGATTTCTATTCTAAAATATTTTGAAATGTAGTATCCATTTCTCATACATATCCACTAGTTTGGTAGGTGTATCCCTTGAAATCCTAATGTTGTAAAAACATTGAAGTTTGGCATATGGATAGTTTGATAGTGACTGTAAACTCGTTTCTTCATAGCTTTAAAGTTCAAATGGTAGAGATGTGATAATAGAAAAAAACAACAACTATGAAGTGCTCATCTGTGTTTATATCATTGCTTTCATGAATCAATGAAAACCCAAGTTTAAGATAAAAAATAAAAGGGTTGAAAGTAATGCACTATGATTATAACTTTAAAGAACTTAACCTACAATTAACTTCAGGAGCAAAAATAGCAAACATATAGTCGGCTCCAAACATAGCATGCAGAATATAGTTTGTTCAGATGATAGTACAGTATGTATGAAGAAATCAGCTTTTGTCCATAATCTCGCAACAGGAATTAATTACCCGTTTGCTAATAAACATGCTATTTAGAAGGGGTATTTAAATACATTTTAATAAAAAAACAGAATCTTTATTTCTCATGATCTGCAATTGAATCTGACTAAATTGTTTCTTTTTTAGTTTAGTTAGGATTATTACAAATCATTTCAATTTGCTTATTGCCAAAATTATGAATTCTTTTTTGAAATTTTACCAACATATTTCTCCTATATGGAGGCAATTTTATCATTTTAGGATGGTCCAACTGGAGTCCATACTTGAAACTCATAGAGAAACTATGGAGGGAGCTAAAGATTAGGGTGATTGTAAGGGGGCCTTCCAGCCTTAAAGGACTAATTTAGAAACAGTGTAATACATGTTATTAGTGAAGTACGATCAGTCACTCTGTGCTGAATTTGAATGCTGACATTTTCCCTAACCTTCATCGTCTGCATTAGCTAAAGAAAGAAAACAGACGCTAAAATGAGCAAGTAAAAAAAAAAGCCAGTCCATCTACGTCACAGGGAAATTTAGTATTCATGGTCTTGCCTATCTTGGATGGCTGATTTTGCAGGCTGGAGAGAGCAGAGTACGTAGAAGCTAGATGTTGAAGCTAAATGTTAACAAGGAAGGTAACCGTTAGCAACTCCACAGAATGGCAAGCTCGGGCTTGGTTTATTTGCAGACATAGCACATCAGAGTTAAATTTTTTCGACCCAAGTCTCGGAATACCGCCAGTGAAGTACTGTAAGTTACAGCAAAATTTTCATTTTAATAATCCTTCCTAACATTAAACCTTCAGACAGTGAAGAAAAAATTGCATGTATTTTTTTTAAAAACAGAATATGCAAATATATGGTATGAAATGTATAGACACAACATCTGATGTAAATGAAAGTGCCAAAGATGCTAAAGGTCACAGAGAGAATTTGAAACATTGCAATGGGAGTCGATGAACAGACGTGTGAGGAAAATGTTAATATTGCCCAACTGATATTGTCACTGCAATATTTAATAATATCAATATTGCATTATTTCCCAGAATTGTGCAGCTATACATGCAAAGTAAGAGCTGATCACCTTCTTTCATTTTAGAGGACTGAGGGGTGTAGCGAGGCATTTTTTGTGCTACCCTTTGGGCCCCCTCACATGTTTATCAGAGTATGAGTGAGAATCAATATGACTGTTTATATATACAGCAAAACTATTGTACTAAATGCTATCTTAGTGATACAGAAACAAATTCTAAGAGTTGTATTAAAACCTAGAAGGTATGGTAAGAAGGAATGTGGTTCAGTTACATTTGGCATCTCATGAAAAATATGATTAAAATATGAACAGCAAAAATACAAATCATGGACATTTTCCTAAGGTTTTACTGCATCACTTATCAGAGCAGAATCATTTAAAAGTAACATCCCTTTAGAGGCGACAAGCGAGGGTAAACTTGTACCTGGCATGTGCATTGTGGTTATGGTGGTGGTGGTAATCAGTGTGGTGGTCGTCTCTTCCTCTAAGGGGAACGAAGACATTGGACCCCTCGATCCAGTCTTACCCGCAGCAGAAGAGGACCCTAAGGCGGTGGTGAGAAGACCTGGCGATATGGCTGTTGCTGTAGACTCAGCCAGTCCAAGGCCAGGCACTGCCTGTGTTGGATTGGTGGTGGTACCTACAAAGTTACAATTTAATGCAATTTCCTCCGAGAGATCATGTCATGGATTAAAAGTACATGGACAACCGAAAGCAAAGTGTTTTCTGTTAGTGTACCTGTGCCTCCAGACACCTGTCCCAGGTACTCTTTACTTTGCAGAGCAGCGTGTATCAGCTCACCTGGTGGATAGGAGTCTGGAGACGATGTTGGGGACGTATCAGGCTCCGGAGTCACAAAGCTCATACCTGAAATAATCAGCACTAGTTACTGAAGCAATTTGTTACAGTGTCTTGATAAATCATCTATAGATCTGGATCCCCCCCTTAACCGGTTCTCTGTCATTTAGCCTACTTGCACTTTATCTTTTGTGTATACTTCTGTGACACATGATTTTCCCCACTTAGATCATCAAACTCTAAAGGCTACGCGTAAAGTTTAAAAGAGTGCAAACCCTTTTCTTTACGTGGATAACCCCTCTACCCCCCCACCCCAAATTTCAGACTATTTCAGACACTTTGCATAGACTGGAGAACACAAACAATATTACCTGATATCATGTGCATCATTGAGACAGAGAAGATCACAGTGAGGTGTGCGAACCCCATGTTTCTGGAAGAAGCTCAATGACCTGAGAAGGTTAAAGAGAAAAGGATGCAAAGAAACCGTTTTGTGATTTTGCAGATACGTTCCGCTGCCTATTAATAGCTCATAACAGCAACAAGAGGCAAACAAATCAGAGTGGTAATGAATAGGCCAACAATGTATTAGTCAGCGCAGATCTGAATGATATGTTTACATCAAACAAGCCATAACTGACTGGAATCAGATCATCTCGACGTGATGCCGTAAAAGGCTCCCCTAATGCTATTTATGCGCAGAATAAAACACGACGTTTGAAATCTTTATGCAAAGCATCGTCACAGATGTTGTCAACATGCCACAAAGGAATACACTCGGTTTTTAAGGTTTAATAACCCGGTTTTTCCCTCCGCAATTTCTCACCCAAATCTACATCAACCCGCCGGAAAAAAGGCTCTATTCTAAAATCCAGCTAGCGAGCCTAAAGCGTCTCTGAAGATCCCTCCTGAATTTCATTGTTTCCAACCTGTTAATTGTGTCATACAGCGCATCCGCTGCTATTCGAGGCGTTTCCCCTGTGAAAAATGTCAGCCGGTCGTATGACATAAATGATGGGTCTTATTCAAGGTAGAATCTAGCGGCCCTCTTTGTGCGGAGGACGATTTTTTTTTTTTTTTTTACCAACATCAGTCATCACCGCTGTTGTTTCCGCAGCAACAATAAAAGGTGCCAGCTTCTTACCTGTCCTCCAGGATGCGAGCACGGCTCTTTGTTGTTACAGTTTTTTTTAAATATCACGTATCTCAGCGGGTGTAGCGTTGCTTAAGGCCGTAAACACGGCTGTGTTTGTGCTGGTGAGATTGCCTCTAGCTGGTTACCGTGTGGTTGACGCATTCGGCTATGATGTGAGGGCATTTGTGCTGGAGCGTCAAGTGCGCCCTAGCGGCCGAACTGTAAACTGCAAAAGTATACATTTCTGTCTGCCGGAGAGCTGGAGGAGCTGTCCACCAACACGGTGCTGAAGCTGTCAGACACGGAGCTTCAAGGTGCATCAAGGTAATCTGACAGAGATGTTTGATCCGGCGCTATAAAAAGATTTTCGCTTGCATGTGGTGCACGGTAATGCATGGCAATCATTTAGCGCCACGGATTTCATGGAATGGTGGATGTTTATTCTAATGTGTCAAGTAAACATGAGCCAGCTGAACTGTGCGGGGCTGGTGCAGAGCGCACAGACAAAATGAATGCTCTCGATGCTGTAAGAAGTATCAATATATGAAGCATCCAACGCCTGCCAATGGAGAGCATCACTGATGTGGATGCAACAACAAGTCTGCTGCAAAGCAAGGATCCAAAACTAGCGTGCACACACGTCCAAAACTATGCATGCACTTTTTTTTTCATCAGTGTAACCGTATACTACAAAAAAATTACAAAAAAACAGATCATCTTGCTACGGCCTCTTTTTAATCCCCCTCTTTTGATACAGACAGACAATGATTCACCATCTCAAGATGACTGAATGCTTGACCAGATATTCTTGGCTTTTAATGCCATTTGGAAAATTACATCTATTCTGAATTTAACTCAATCAATAAAAACTAGGTTAGGGTCTATATTATGCTCTTTTTAGTTAAAATGGCACCCCTGGTATCCCACACTGCAGATTTGAGGAAAATCCAACCTTTCGTTTATGCATAGTTATTCAAAGAAGAATACATACACTGGAAAGAAATACGTTTTTTACTAAAAGAACAATATTGGTATGGTAATAAAAGTTTTCGTTATATGGGTAGTTTTTTTTTCTTTCAAAAAATACATTGAACACCCCTAAAAAGATGGATTTTTCCTAAATTTCCTGCGCGCTGTAATTAATTGAAACTTTAGCAAAACATGCATTTCTTGTGTTTAAATTTGAGTTATTTAAAGTAAACATTATTGGCTGCAATAACTTAAAGTAAGAAACCAGAGGCACTCTCTTGGCTTTGTAAAAGCAAGACACTAAATATTGTCAGTGTCATACTTCATGTTTTGTAGGTCAAATTTATTAAATGCCGGGTGCATGATCACAGATTTATTTCCCTGCAGTAATCTCTCCTTCTAATTTGAATCTGGATATATATGATACTATGTTGCTGAGAGGAAACACCAAAGGGTCCTTGGGTCTGTGCTGGATAAGCTTCTCCTCCTAAATGTTGAGCAAATTGAATCCCAGTGTATGCTGGGAAAGCCCTCAATCCACACTGACCCACAAGGAGATTGGGGTAAAGAAAATAAACAGTTGTCCTCTTAGCTGCAAACCTTTGGATTTGGCTGTGAAATATTTGTTGGACATATCTGAAAACTTTCTGATTATTATTATTATTATTAATTATTATTATTATTATTATTATTATTATTATTATTATTATTATTATTATTATTTAGTCAGTTAGAGAGAAGGCTGCACGGTGGCGCAGTGGTTAGCACTGTTGCCCTGCAGCAAGAAGGTTGTGGGTTCGTATCCCAGCTCAGGGTCTTTCTGCATGGAGTTTGCATGTTCTCCCTGTGCATGCATGGGTTCCCTCCAGGTACTCCAGCTTCCTCCCACAGCCCAAAAACATGACTATCAGGTTAATTGATCTCACCAAATAGTCCTTAGGTGTGAGTGTGTGCATGGTTGTTTGTCCTGCCCTGTGATGGACTGGCAACCTGTCCAGGGTGTACCCTGCCTCTCGCCTGTTGACAGCTGGAGATAGGCACCAGCCCCCCATGACCCATTAAGGATTAAGCAGTTAAGAAAATGGATGGATAGATAGTTGGTGCCTGAGTTTTCCAGCGACATTGGTGTTGTATTGATTAATCCATTTTTGTGTATTGTGAAAGTGTAGTTCTTAGTTCATATTACTGGATCTGTTTTGTTATCCCTCCAAGTATTGAACTTCCTACAGATCACTGTGCAATCACAACAAAAAAGGCAAACAAAAAAATAAAAGCCACACGCTCAGTCTGTAGGAAGCTATGTGGGGGACATATCAAAGGCAAGATATACTAAAATAAGATTCAAATTAAACTTACTGTCCTACATTAAAATACAATATTTAGTAAAAAAACAAACAACAAACCATGCTTGCAGCTGCAAATTCTGCTTATGCCTTCTGTTGGCTCTGCATTGAAGTTTGTAGTTTTAAAATGACAAAATATTGTATGACAATGTTTCAAAGTTATAAATCAGCATGGAATACACTCTAGGCACAGTCAAATCTACAGTCAAATATGTATCTACTGATGATTTCTCCATTTGTTTTGTTTACAGTTCTGTGTCACCCTCGTCTAAAGGATGCATTGGTCAATGAACACATTGCCTTTGCCTCAGTATGTTGAGCTTGGTGTTCGTTCGCTGAGTGGCCTTCTATGGACTCTGCTATTCCTATTTCTATGGCATTGCTACCGGATTGGCTCCGATCTGCCAATCCCAGGCCATGCAGGAAAGTTAAAGTCGAGCTCAAGGCGGTGCATGATTTCCCGGAGCGGCGTGTGTATAGGAACAAAGTGCAGCGCCCGGTCCAAGTTGTTCCGGAGCGATCAAATCGCTCCTTTCATTTCCATGGAAACTGCGAAGGATGAGGAGCAGGGACAGGGCTACCTCACGCCAGTGCTGAGTCATGCCCTGTTCCCTGCCCAGGCATCTGCAGAAGCCAAGAAGCTATACGCAGCACTGCAAGAGTATGCCAAGCGTTACAGCTGGGTGGGCATGGGCCGCATTCATAAAGGCCTTCGTGAACAGGTTAGAGACTCATAATCTACCTAATCTTAGTTAGGAAATGTTCATAAAGTTTTACTGAAATTTTACTGGTTTTTCTAAGTCATGCATAAAATATATATATATTTTTTTTAAAGAAAACTTTTTTTTCTTTTGTCCAAATTCAGGTCAGAGTGAACGATCTCTCTACCATACAGAAGCCACATCTCTTTTTCCTGCTAGATGTCCCAAGTGTTCCTTTTTTCCCACGTGATGCTCATCGACATGACATCGAGGTCTTGGAAGCTAACTACCCTGCCATCTTGGCTGAATTCCAGGCTGTCTACAAGAGAGGCATCGACTCCAAGTCAGGCTGGACCTGTCTGGGGCCGAAGGTACACAAAAAAAAAAAAAAAATACAAGTACAGAGTGCAAAAGTCTAAAGAGAACACTTGCATAAAAATAAGGAATCCTTTTTCTTCGTTTAAAAGTTCATCTCAAAGAAGTGAGTGAAAGAAATAAGTAAAAAATAAAATAAAAAAACTAGACTTGCAAATATTTTCAAATACCTGGATCCTTTGGCACTTTACGAAATAGACCATCCTCAAAGACTGGATGATAAGGAAGTGAAAGGAGCATGACACATGGTTTAAAAATATTATTTAAAATTTTATGTCTACATGTCAGCTAGGGCTGCATTGAAAAAAAAGATTCTTAATTAATTCTTATTAAAATTCAAAGAATGGAATCAAATCAATTCACAAGTTCAAATGTTAGGTTTAATTATTTAACATAGTTTGCCCCTTTTTTACGGTTAAAAAAGGAATTATAAATCCAGACAGCCCTTTTTAGTGCTTAGTTCTGAAAGTGTTAATAAAGTCTATTCATGGTTAACTAAACCAATGTTAAGTCGTTATTTACAGAAATATAATTAAGATAATTGTTAAACAAAAAACGTTATTGATATCACTAACCCTGATCTATATTGAGCTGGATCATATTGAATCAGTTCGGATCGTGATAATCGATTCTAACTCTTAAGAATTGGAATCGAATTGATTCTTGAAATTTGATTTAATACCCAGCCCTAACATCATCTGTTGTGTATCTGTATTTATCCCCCTTTACTCTGATACCTCTGAATACATTCCAGTTCTACAACTTGTCTTGACTAGAGTCCACTTACCTGTAAATTAGTCCCAGTCCAAATGCTGCTGTTCTGTGAGGTTTGTTGGAGAAAATTAGTGAACAAACAGCATCATAACGACAAAGGACCATAGAAGGTAGTCATGATCATCATACAAGCAGCATTTTAAACAATATTATTGCTTTTATTATCTTGCAGAGGACTGTTCAATCTATCAGTGGTGGTTTCTGAGTTAGGCCATGTGGGCAGTTTCCCAGGGTGTCATGGGGTATGTGTGGGGGCGTTGTTAGGGAAGCGCAGGGAAAAGGTTTTTTATTACTTGTATGCATGTTCTGTCACTGGGTAGTTGGCTCCCCATGGTTACTGGTGAGAGTGAGGAGAGTATTTTAACTACCCTGTGCAGGATTGCACCACATTTTATCTTGTCACAGTATTTAGATGATTTCCTTAATTTTGATAGATTATGAAATGGAAGAAGCAGGCGCTTAACCAGGTGACCATTAATGCAAGAACTACCACTGCAACCTAATCTGACCGTGAAAGAAGTATGGCACAACGGCAAAGTTACTAAGACCTAATCATTCACCTGAACGCCGGGGCCTGGCAGGCAGAACATTATTCAGAGAAGTTGTCTGGAAAACCAAAGGGAATTCCAGAAATTCACTGGTCAGGTGTGATAATTCAATTCAGTTTATTTATACAATGCCATTTCACAACAGATGTCATCTCAAGGCACATTATAAGAAGAGTTATTACAATACAATGTTTAATTTAGGAATTAGAGAACCACAGAAGATTGCGTTGTGACTTCTCAGCAATCCCTCACACTGAGCAAGCATGACCTCATAAGGATAACTATTAGTCGAAGAGAGGAAATAAAAAAAGCTACAGTGCAAAGAAATACATAAGTAATCCCATCACGGTTATCATTTTGTTATCTTTAGAGAACATGTGGAACAAGGTGCTCTGGTCAATTGAAGCCATATTTTAATGGCTTATATACAAATTAACCCTGCACTGTGCATCATCTGAATTTAGCATTCTGAAAAGAAAATATGTTGGTGGAATTATCATGTTGTGTTGATGCATTCTGTAGCAGGAATAAGGACATTAGTTGGTGTTGAGTAGTTCGAGGATTTGAAAAGCTTTAGTCTGAGCCAATGGTTTAACTTCCAGCTGGGCAGAGACCTTTAACATACAGCCAGAGCCACAATGTATTAATTCTATCAACACACATTCAAGTCTTACAATGCTGTATTAAAACTCCAGATCTAATTTAAACCAAGAATTCACACAAAGACTTGAAACTCAGTGCTTACTTTTGCTCTCTACTCAATCTGACACAGCTTGACCAACTTTTTCGTGATAAGACATTCTCCGAAAAACGTCCATCCTTAAACACCAGGAAAGAAGTCCTCAACAAATGATAAACTCAAGGGCAACAGTGGTGTGTTTAGGGGGTGGCCTGGGGTGGCACGTGCCACCCCTAGAATCCAATAGGCCACCCCATGTGGTGTTCTGAATAAGCTTGTTTTTTCCCTTTGAAGATTTATGAATGTTACAATTATGACATTATTAAAGAGGAAATTTGACATTCTACATTTGTGCTTTGTGCTGACTGTTGCAAGATGTCTGATGTTGTAGCTCAGTGCTTTAGAATACATTTAGTTTAATCAACTGTACATACATTTATTTAGATTTTTCTTGATTTACGGGTCCCCACCCTTCAGAACTAGCTGCCCCTCCTGTGCCACCCCTGGAAAAAAAAGTCTGGACACACAACTGAAGGGGACAAAAAAATCTTGCTCACAGTTCACCTTTAGTTTGTAAAAGATGTAGAAGAAACGTGTCATAAAAGTGTAAATGTCCTGGGTAATCATGGCTGAGATCTAAATATGAAATATGTATTCTTTTTCAGAGCCAGGCTGTGTTTCCCTTGTACAGCGCAGGTGTCTGTGTGGCAGAAAACTGCCGTTCCTGTCCCTCCACATATCGCACACTTCTTTCACTGCGTACTTTCATAAACAGCAACTCGTTGGGATCGGCAGGGTTTTGGTTGCTGGGCCCTGGAGCTATACTGGGGAGCGCCTACGGACCAACAAACACACGTCTTCGCTGTCACCTTGGTATGTCAATGATATGTACTTTGTAGATAAATAACCAAAGGTTTCAAGTAATGAAGTCCAAAATTTTTTTATCTTACCCAAGTAGAAATTTAGGGGATTTAATCTTCCATTGAGTAACTATAGATTGATCTACTTTTTAATTCTACACCTTACATTTTAAATTTTTTTACTTCAATTTCATTTAGTCTTGTTGTTTATTAAAATTAACACATAAAACTATCCAAAAAAATGTGCTAAAATTTGGTGTTAAAACTGATTTCAATTTTGGGCCACATCAAGCTGATGAATATCCATAAACGGCCGGTTGTGGCAGAAAGTATTGATACAACTATAACAAACTGTTAAAATCAGCCTCCGCATTCCAAAAGTATGTCTTAAAATTAGATAATACTGAACAGCTTTACATAATAATGTGATTTAGGACTGTTCAAATAAACACTGATTCTAAATTTACTGATAAAACTGTATTGGGGTGCTAAAAAATTTTACTTAAATTTTCTATCTACAAGGACCTCTAGTGTTTAGACAGACACATAAATGCCCTTGGAGGGCCGGATTTGGCCCCCGTCATGTTAGAAGACTATTTTCTGTATTTGTCTTGTTATTTAGAATTGTTGCACAAAAATGTGAAGGCCACTCATCAGTCATGTTTTTGGACCGTGGGAGGAAGCCAGAGTACCCGGAGGGAACCCATGCATGCACAGGGAGAACATGCAAACTCCATGCAGAGAGGCCCTGGGTCGGGATACGAACCCACAACCTTTTTGCTGCAAGGCAACAGTGCTAACCACTGCAGCAATTACAATTCACACCCCCGACCGTTTGCTGCAGATGCGCTGACATTTTTAACTTTAAGGACAGAGTACAGGTAACTGAATCAATTTATTAATAGTTAAAAGATTTCAGTGAAGTCATCCAAGCGTCATCTATGATCGGGAGGCTTTGGAATCCGAGTGTTACTGCTGCGACTAGTTAAAAGACTCTCTTCAAAGAGCACAGTGCCAACCACCTGTACAAAAGGAGCTCATCATGCCATGGCTTTTTCTGCTGCTGAAGAGATAGGAAGCTGGATTCGGAGAGATGTTCCAACTTCTGATCAATTCTATTAGAGAAATGTTCTCTGATTTCATAACCTTGGTTGAAGTGCAGCTTGTACAATCTCTACTGCGGCAGCAGAGCGTGGTAATATATGTATATTTATACACATTATGATACACAGAAGGAAAGAAAACTGTATCGATACTAAACCATCTCGAGTCATCATCTTTCTGTTGGAAGGAGGTAAACTAAAATTGAAACAAATTATTTAAAAAAAAAACGTTTGTGTTTGTAGGACTCTTTAAACATGCTGATTTATTCATTGTAGCTGAACTCTGGCTGTATATGAACCAATTCACAATCTAGCGAGGAGAAAGCAGACGGATGTTGAATTTTTAAATATTAAGATTTTTATATAACATTCTAGTCATTATGGACTTTAATGAGAATGATTTTAGGAGGTGTGATTGTGCTGTGGTGCAGCTTAAGCTTTAGTGTTTGATAGCATACATTAATAAAAAACCTTACTTTAATTTTACTTTTATACTTTAAGTAATTTGACTCCATTAGTTTTTTTAAAACTTTTACTTGAGTAAAACGGTTGACTTGATACTTCAACTTCTACAGAAGTCTTTTTAAACCTGAGAATCTATACTTCTACTTGAATATTGAATGTGAATACATTTGATACCTCTGTAAATAAATGCAGGGTTCATGTGATAATTTTGCTTATGTTCTTTCATAGATTGTTAGGATTTGTTTTAGTTGTCACTTCAGAAATGTGGATTTTATCTTCCAAATCCCATTCTATAATTACATGAACTTCACATGCACTTTGTTACAAAACAAGTAAGCTCCTGTAAGAATAACAAAATCACCAATGAGACAAATGTACTTAAAGTTATGTAAATCATTAGAAATGCATTAGCAAGAGGTTGAGGTTAATTTCTCTGTTATCCATCTTGTGCTTCCACCCATCTGACAATAATCCTCTCAGTTTTGAAAACAGATGGGACAGTTCCGTGAATTGTCATACTGGAAGCCAAACAACAACATAAAATTCACTTCCACAGGTTTGCAGACTCCACCATCGTGTGAGCTGGTGGTGGGAGGGGAGCCTCAGTGTTGGTCAGAGGGGCACTGCCTCCTTCTTGATGATTCATTCCTTCATACCGTCTCTCACAAGGGTATGAAGATAACATCCAGCAAAAACATTATCTGTTCAGTTTAATTTTATAAAACCACCCATAAAAACAGTTTTTGTGTCTTTAAAGGCCCCCCAGAATCTGGACCCAGAGTCATTTTGAGCGTGGACCTGTGGCATCCAAATGTGGCTGCAGCAGAGAGACAAGCCTTGGATTACATGTTCACCCCTGACCTCTGAGTTTGCTGCTCCACTTCCTGTGAGCACACCGCAGGGATGCCTTAACTTAGCCCTGCCCGTCCTGGTTCACGCCACTCATTCCAGTCAGTAAATCACTGTGCGAATCCTCCCTTAAGAATTAGACAAGCCATTAGCAGTGCATTCAAGCAGTGTTGGATGTCTGGTCCATATTTGTAAGCAGTGTAGTGTTTCGCTGTTGTGCTTTCTGCTTGACACTCTGATAAAAGCAAAACAAAAACTGACAACACCTGGAAGCACAAACAGCAGTGCAGGGGTTAACTGCTTAAAATTTTATCATCTTAAAGCCGTTTACTATGCTAATGCATGCATGCAAAACCTCAGACATCTTATTGTTACTGGCCTTATCTGAGCTGTTGTTGCATGTGCATGGGTTTTTAGATATTCTTAATATGAAATGGTGTGTGATGATCGATGATTCAACCAAAAACAACTGTGAATACTTAGATAAAAATGACATAAATTTAAATTGTAATGTATTTTCTCTCTTAAGATAATCTCAATTAAAATGTCACCAAATAAACTGTGTTTTTTCTTTCCTATTTATGAACTGTTTGTATGCTGAAATGTTTCTGTCCACAACCTGAATATAATATTTTTGATTTCTTTATAAATTCTCTTTGCCAGTTTGATTGTTGTTATGCATTTTAAGGGCAGTAAAATGTACAACAATACCCTGTATAAATGAGAGTTGTTGTTAATGAGTACTTTTTCATAATTAAAATAAGATTAAACTGGTATTTAAGTCTCGATTTCTTCTAAAAGTGTCAGGATTGTGGGTTATTTTGCTGTGTTTGGTTAACAGATATCCACCAGAGGGTGTACTGCAGACATGAGAAGCAGCTCATAGTAAAAATTTTAATAGATATAGAACGCTTTAATAGAAATTAAAATAGAAAACAAATGTTTACACTTACTGTAAATCAATTTTTTTTTTTTTGCTTGATGGCAGGATTTACAAAATTATTACACTTCATGTTTTACCAGAATAATGACTAAGTTACTC
Organism: Apricaphanius iberus; assembly: GCA_028564705.1. Taxonomy (NCBI): domain Eukaryota; kingdom Metazoa; phylum Chordata; class Actinopteri; order Cyprinodontiformes; family Aphaniidae; genus Apricaphanius; species Apricaphanius iberus. Next base: position 2,200,423 of record JAPXFQ010002841.1, read on the forward strand.
TTTTATTATTTTTTTCCAGATTTTCTTCAAAGTTAGAAGTTTACATACACTAACATTCTCAAGACCTGAAACAAAAGGCCATATGAAGAAAGTTAAATGGAGACACAACAAAACGACTTATCTAGACTCCTCAGAACAGGGGTGGAAGAGGAGCCTGTAGAGCTACAATAATGAGGAATTCTGACCTAAGAATTGAAGATCCACTCTATGTAGACCACAACTGAATTATTTAGATGTAAAAAGGAAGAATTTAAAAGCATGATATGCCCACTTTAAGGCTACACCTCAAAGACGCTACTTTCTCATGTGACATCATGGAAAAATCAAAATACATTAACAAAGATATCAGTAGCAGAATTGTGAACTTTCACTTGTCCATTTCATACTTGAGGCGAAAATTTAGGTTCTGTTTCCAAGAAAGGAACATTTAGGTGTAATATGCTAATGTATTCCAGAATAAAATTATCCCCCCCACACCGCACCCGTGAAGAGGCTGCCTGAAGCTGGTAAGAGTGTCATAATCCACACACAAACAAGCTTGGGCTGAAAGGCTGGCAATCCAAAAGCAAAAAGCCAGATCACAATTTTAGGTAACAGCACTTATTGTTTTTGGAGGAAAGAGGGTGAAGCTTGCAATTTAAGTAATATCAATTCTAGTTTTTCTAAGAGTCAGCAAAAATAATTACTTATGTTGTTTCCATAAATGCATGAGTTGCCTCTAGGCAATCCAGTTTTCAAAAACATGTATATTTTATTAAACTACTGAACTTTTAACAATATGTGTACATGGGTCTCTGTCTCGTGTCTCTCTATGTTGACCCAGTGATTGCCCGCTGACCTGCCTAGGGTCTATTTCTTGCCCGCTGATTACTGGAGATAGGAAAACCCCCCTTTGACCCTAGAGAGGATTAGGTGAAGAGAAAATGGACGGATGGAAGAAAAACGCAAGAAAAAGATTAATTCTTCATGGAAAACATGAGAGGTCATAGCAACTGGTACTGATAATTAAGTATAAAACACAGATTGTACAAAAATTATTTGAATAGTTCATTATAATTTTCTTTTAAAAAAAATTCTTATTGATGTTGTTTTAAATAGAACTCAAGTATTTTGTGCCAGTGATTAGCCAACAAAATGTACACATTTATCTGATATATGTGTTGATACAGTTATGATATATGACAGTATATGATATAATTTGGTGTAATTTTTTTTCTTTCCTTATATGCAGTAAACAAGAATTAGTGTGGTGATTTTATCTTATCTGCCATCTGTTCATCTGAGGGTCCCATGTTCAGGATTACAGACCAGGAACTAATCCCACCCCAGAGAGACAGATTAGTCCTGACATGTGGTTGTTTCCGTGTTGCTTCATGATGCATAACTCATTTACACATTGTCTGTACAGGGTTGGATAGGAACAATGTAAAGTTTGCAAAAACTTTGCAAGTCGCATTTATTGAAAATCAATCTTTTATGTGGTCACTTAGTCGGAAACTCTGCATTTTATGTGGATATTGTAGGAAAGAAAATATCGGCTCTTCTGCCACATTTCATGCAGAAATAGTTGGATGCCACTGTTTGTATTAATGTATGTTTAATCCTAATATTTCAACATTGCAATGATTTGTTTGGTATTTATTTAACAGAGCTTATTCCCACTATTAACATTTTCTTTACTATGCAAAGGCATATATCACATCTGTAGAATGAGTAAAGTGGTTGGGGAGAAAAACAATCTATTATATCTGTCATTTAAACATGATGTCAGGTCAGCAATACTTGTTGAGCTTGGATTAATGTTTTGGGTATAAGCTTGTAATTTATGTTTGGCAGGAAACTAACATGTGCGTATTAGTGGATGCATATTATTTATGATGCACACAGTAATAAGATGTATCTCTGCCCTGTAGACTGGGAAACTCTAAATATAATCAATTTTTTCCAAAAAACAAAAATATATTTGATATATTTGCTTTGATTGGGGTTTATACTCAGGATGTTTTTTTCATACATATCAGAATCAGAAAAGGTTTTATTGCCAAATGTTGATCAGATTTACAACATTAGGAATTTTCTGTAGTACTTTGTGCAAGCATATGATAAGACAAACAATGTGATAAATATTGTGATAAACAGATTGATATATACATAAGTGCAGCTAATGATCAGTGCAAAAAAAAAAAACTGGTGCAGAGAGCGCAACACAGGGTCATGCAATTGAGACAGAGCAGGTGGTGGCTAGAGTCATAGGGTTATTGTTCTTGAGTTCAACAGCAGAGGGGAAGAAAGTGTTCTTATGGTGAGAGGTACGGTTCCGAATGGACCGGAGCCTCCTGCCTGAAGGGAACAGGTTAAACAGTCTGTGTCCAGGGTAAGAAAGGTCAACTGTGTTCCGACCTGAGGTGAGGATGGACTCAGTGTTGGCAGTGGAGAACTGCATCATCGTCCGTGTTGGCAGGTTGAATTTCTTCAGCTGCCTCAGGAAGTACATCCTCTGCTGGGCCTTCCTTATGATGGAGGTGATGGTGGGCTCCCATTGGAGGTCATGGATGATGGTGGTACCCAGGAAGCAGATTGAGTTTACAGTGGTGACGGGGGTGTCAGTAAGGATGATAGGGGGAGTGGGGCTGTGTGCTTCCTGAAGTCCACAATAATCTCCACAGTCTTCTGGGTGTTCAGCACCAGGATACCAGAATTTCAGCCTCCATCCTGTAGACAGACTCATCCCCGTCCATTGAGTCCAATAACGGTGGTGTCATCTGCAAACGTAACTTTTTTGAGAGAATACTGGTTGGAGTTGGTACTGATGGTGAGGGAGTCAAACTGACTTAAAAGAAGTGTTGAATTAATTGCAACACAGAACCCATCAATAATTTTTTTCTCTCAAAAATAGGATTTGTAGACAATTTCTTTGTGCGCAATAGTTTTGACTTTATTTCTAAACAAGAAATTTTGTCTTGCAGAGTTATAGTAAGAGTAACACTTCCAAAAAATTTATACTAATTCAACATGTATCTCACAAAAAGAACCTGATGAAAAAAAGAAATAATTAAAGAAATTCTTACATTTTCGTTTTATAACATTTACCATATATTAGATGGACTCGTTTAAATATTAATTAAATATTTTCAGAAACAAATAACTAATAGGAAAAAATAGGAGAACCTATGTTGGTTTCTTTGCATGAGATACAATTTATGTTAGCGTTAGAATTCATTTAAAATAAAAGTTTGAGTCTAAAGGAGACTGTTTGCTGCTAAGATTGTCCTCCAGGTGTCACCGATGAGACAAGAACCGCCTGCCTAATTCAAGGTTTCAGCGATGCAAAGGAGGCAGAGAGAGCTTTCGTCCTTGTGAGGCTCATCTCCGTTAACCAAGCTGCAGTTCCCTGCAGATATAACCAATGACATGAAAGACATTGCAGTCCATCATGAAAGAAGTGCCTACCTGCCCCAACTTGTACATTTCCAGCTGATGCAGCATAAAACAGAAATACTGACAGCTAATATTTCCCACTACCTGTTGTTCAGTGCTGTTTAGCAAGTAGGAGAAAACCCACATGTTTAAATCATAATAATTTAATAAATTTCTTGGAACTGCCTAATTACAAAACAAAGTTAGTTAAACAAATTTAGCATTTATCGTCAGTACATAATGCAACAATGTAAGTATTGAATCATAAACTTTACATCTAATTGAAAAATCTCTGCAAAAAAATCTATAAGGACAACATAAGTCATAACACAGTGGGCCACTAAAACAGAAATATATTTATGACATATTAATAATCAATTCTATAATAACTGATGGGGAAATTGCATAGAAAGAGATTTTCATTTCAAAAGGTTTCCCAGCATAACTTCATACGATAATCTTAGCAAAATATTTTAGATTAGTAAAGTGCAAGTTAACTGAATTAGTCCACCTAGGACTCAAGCAACCTGCTTTAACTTATTTTTTCAGGTTAATGGTACAATTCAAAGCCCTTACAGTTACTGGCAAAACATTAGGTATCTTATTACAATTGAATATCTACTTAAACTCTACTAATGTACAATTTTACTATCTTACTGTTATACAAGGGATTGATATAAAAATGATCATTACATCAATACATTTTTTCCTGGGTTGGATAGATTTTTTAAAAACAAACGACAAAAACTGGTAATTTAATGAAAGAGCAACAAAGAAGGTAAGATAAGAATATCACAAACTAAAAACAAAACAAAAAACATCATACATCAGAAAACTTTCTTAGTTTTTTTTATTAAGCGTTACTTCTACAAATGTAATTCAATCCATATACATTAATTCAATACAATCTTCTTAGTTGTAAAATAAATGTATATAATGGTATTATAACTAGATATTAGGATTATTTACAAAAGGAGGTTTTATCAAGTGAAAATGTAAAACATGGATCCTCTTCTGTCTTTATTTTGCCGTTCTCAATTTTTTGACATCATTTTCACAAACTCTGGGGAGAAAATTAACAGTATATTGTTTAGCTTATTCAACGTGAAATCACAAGGCCTATAATAATTTCTTTAATTAGGAAATTGAGAAATATGAATAATTTCAGATTATAGTGTAATAGTAAATGCAATAGTAAATACAGCAACAAGTAAATTAATTATCAAGTCAAACTTTGTCACTCTTTAAAGTTGATTAAAAAAATTAACAAAAACATAACAGGAAAACCCAACAGCACAGAGCTCAGCTTTGTCAAATCAAATCAAATGTAGTGACCACAGGTCAAGTAAAGTCAGCTAAAATCAGGTGAATTTAATAATTTAATAAACTACATTCAAAATCATAAATTACACAATGTCCTGCTAACATAATACGAAACTGACCTAATGAACAGACATATTAGTGAAGTTTAGTACTGTTCAAGCTAACCATATGACAAGCAACAGGTAAACAAAATTGGCTGCCAAAAAACAAACTAACACAGAACAATGAAACAAGCCCCAAAGAACCCCCCCCCCAGACAATGAAGAATGTGTTTCAGTCCAATGTGGCTGTCAGCAGCACTTCAGCTGCCTCGGTCCCTAGCCACACCTTTTCCCAGCCAGAAAGGAGAAGCAAATTCCCCAGGTAACTCACAAAAAAGATGTATTATAACAACATAAAGCAGGATTTTGACCTTGTAGTGTTGATATGTGTGCACTCCATATAAACATTGTAAGTTGTGATGAGAAAATAAACTAAGAAACAACGTATTGGATGATGGATATTTGAAGTAGTGACTAGGTAGTTAACTACAATGTGGAGGTTATGTGTGGATCTTACTCTGTGTGGCTTGCTATCACAGTCAATTTATCTAAAAGAAAATCATGTCAAATGAACAGCAATTAATTATGCTATAATTTCACTATAGTAATAGTCAATTTATCTCATCTAATCTAAACTCAAACCAGTTTAAGGCTTTTAAACTCCACCCGCAGAACGTGAAGGCAGCCCGGAAGTGGCAAAAAATGACAAAAATGTCAGTTTCTCCCTCCCTGGGGACTGGCTCCAAAAAAGTAGCAATATCCCATTGACGCCCATGTTAAAAAAGCCAACTTCACAACAGAAATAAACATATCTACATCCTGGTTCTAAAAAACATTTTAGGTTTCATAGGTCAGGTTTACTGTCATGAAAATTCTGAGGAGGGTGAATTTCTTGTAAGTCCTCCGTTTAGACGTAATTTAATCTTGAAATAATGAATAACTAGGGGCGTGTCCTTTTGATTGACAAGTCCGTCTAAGCTAACCCTGGTGACTAAAGGTTGCTAACAGCTTGTGCCATTGTCTGCTTGACCCCCCCCCCCACCCCACCCCCCCCCCGGCTCATTGAGACTTCAGCCATTTCATCTGTCTGAACTTCACTATCAGTTGCTTCTGCACTTTTTATTGGGTTTTGGATGTTAATCTGCACTTATTGGACAAAGATGGTTTGCTGTGAAACTGAATATAGTAACAGACCGTCCAAGAAGTCTCTGGTTTGCCAGAGTTGGGGAGAGAATAGGCTTGATACGGGTTAAAGCTTCGGAAGCAACGGGGGAGAGAATTTCCGTCAGGTCATCAAGAGGAATGGAGATCCGGCTGTTAACCGCTTTCACATGCTGATTGGAGCAGGCATGTGTCGGGTAGCGGCAGAGCAACAAAGTCGGTTTGCGACAGCCCTCTAACGTTCTTCTGTGATGGTAATGGAAACCCAACCATCCCGTTTTGGGCCGTACTGACTTGACCTGTTTGGATCTTGTTATGTCGATATGCGTTCCCCCCTCGAGATGTGTTTTGGGGTTTAAAGCGACCCCAGTGGAAAAGGGGCAAGAGTATTTAAACCGTGGTATTCTGGCTGAAACCGGCTGTAGCCAACGTTAGCTTAGGTTAGCTCTGGACTAGCTTCTGACTAGATTGTTGCTTCATCATCTCAGGGTTTCAATCCTCCGCCCCCACCCTTACACCGTCACTCTCAGCTTTGCACATTTTTGTATTTTCTGAGGGTGACAGGGCGAGTGACGCAGCCAAGATAGCAGGGGCCGGAAACCGACCAGTTGGCTTAATTTTCTGCTCTTCAGAAACCTGTGGGCAATGTCACCCAGGGTTTGTCTAATGTATTGGATTTGGGATTTATTTGATTTAAAAATTCGCAATTAAAATGCCTACAAATCAGTAGTCGCATATATGATGTCCAGGGCTAAAACTAGCTAGTATAAGCCAGCAGTTGAAACACTCACCGAGACCTTGTAGAGTTTCTCCTCAATGCTGGCTCTAACTCCACTGACTGTTTCTCCCCCAGTATAGCTGCCGCTTTCCACATGCTTATATTTATAGTGGTTTTCTCCAGGTTTAATGCTCATTCCTTTAACCTGGAGGAAGGAGGCGAATCACGGCCATATTTCTCCTTCTTCTACTTCAGTTGTTGTCTGCTAAGTGTTTTTTCACAAAACCTAAAGTAACTTTTTCCACCAGTCGAAAAATTTACATTTTATTTACATCAAAATGTGTCTTTAAAATTCATAGAAACCCATAGAAATAATTTCCTTATAGCAATAAATGATAAGCAAAGTCAAGCTTTGAGCCTTTGTGAAAAAAAAATTAAACAAGCACAACTGAAAAATCAGGTTCAAACAGTATCACTCAATCCAGTTCACCTCAATATATTCCATTACAGTACAGGGCATTCAGATTTGGCAAACCTGAAACTAACACATCGGTTTTGGAGGGAAAAAGTTTTCTAGCAACGGAAGTCAACAGATTACAATGTATTATTGGAAAGAAGTTAATTCTAATCCTCTTTTATATAACAACTAATGTTACATTGTAGTATTTTAAACCACATTAATTATGCAATTTCACAAAGCCATCCTCTAACTTAACATCTGACTACAGATGGTTACAGATAGTTACATAATCCTGATATTTTACTGTGTCCGTGTGATTGTGTCCCGTTTCTTACCTTCAAAGTCAACTTTTCCATCTCCATTGTTGTCTACTTCTTTAACCACTTCCTCTATTTCTTTCTTGCTTGTCTGTTCACCTAACAGCTTAATCATAGCGAGTCTCAGCTCTTCAGAGGTGATAGCTCCATCTCCATCTATGTCAAACTACAGAATAGGAAGAACAGATTTGATTATTTTCCTGCAAGTTCATTTATTATCATCATGGTGGTCCTATAGTGCTCTAAGACAAAAAAAAAATTACTATATATTAAGCTCACCTCTTTGAAAGCATCTCTGAGTTCTTTCAACCCGATCATCCCGGCGGTTTCATCCAGAAGTTTGGGGGTCATGAGTTCAACAAAATCTTCAAAGTCTACTCGTCCACCCACTATTCCAACAAGACAAAAAAAAAAAAAAATAACATAAGCATTCTGAGTGTTTCACAGTAGAAAGTGCTACTGTGATTAACATGATCATTAATTTGAAATAAGTAGAGGATATATATAAAAAAAGATCTAAACTAACTCCTCTTAAAGGATATAATTGATTTATATAGTCAAATATATGCTTGAAGAGTTTTGAGGCAGGAATTTTTAGCCTTTTTCTTAAGTATTCCTGGAAAAAATAGGATGGCTGTGATCTGAGAAAATTGTGTTTCTATTGGAAAATGATCCTGAGATAAGTGAATGTAACCCAAATAGATAAACTTTAATACTCAGTACTCACAGTTCATGTTAATTTTTTGGCTCAATTCGATCAGCTCCATCTCAGTTGGCATGTAACCCATAGTTCTCATCAGGTTTCCCAAGTCTTTGCAGGTGATGAAGCCATCCTTGTCTTTGTCAAACTCTATAAAAGCTTCACGTAGCTCTACGAATAATATAAACCGAGAAAGCTGAGAATTTTTCAAACTTTAAAAGCTTAAAAAAGGATCTACATTAACTCTCTGATATCATCTGAAAATAAAAAAGTTGATATTACCTTCCAGCTCATCCTGCGTAAGATTTCTTGCCTGAAAAGCAATTAAAACTTGTCTGAGACAAATATCTATCTCAGATCAAATGGTGCATGTTGCTGTTCAATTCCGTACATTGTGTTCATTTGTAAAAAATGTCCTAAGCCTCGCATAAAAATATATGTATACATGTGCTACATAATAGGAAACATACCAAACAAGGCAGAAATAAGTGATCATTAAAAATCAAAAATATGTCTGTTTCATCTTTCTATACTTATTTTAGTAGTTTCATGCAAAATGAATCTGTTAAATGTACAAAATATACAGATTTGGGTCTTTGCTGGCTGTTCAATAATTTGTTAAAATAGTTTTAACCTTATAATTAATTAGAGAAATCTATTGTCCAGATTCTAAAATTAGGTTTCTGTATACATTCAATTAAGACTTTCTGGTAATTTTTTTGGCTTTTGGCCGAAAACCTCCCCATCACTGATTATTGAAATAAAACTTAATAAAGATAACAATGTGGTTCTGAGCAAATCTACTTTTTTGAGTTCTAATTACTCTCCAGAAGATTGTTCTTTCATCCTTAATCTGTAGTACAGTTATTTATATTTACCTAAAAACAAAGGTTGCATAAAAACTGGAGGAAATTAGCCAGTAATGGAGCAATTGATTTAGCATTTGCTTAAATCATTTGGACTAATATTTTTTAAGAATTAAAAAACACATTAGAAATCAGAAAACAAACTAAAAAGAGTATATTTTCTACCCTTTACTGTTAAATCATCAACCCCCCTGACTTACCTGTCTGCTCTTTCCTCCTACTCTGAGAAAGATGCATGGTTGCTTAATGCTCATGATGAGATGCTCAGTCTAAATCCTCTTCTACTTGCTATAGCCTGTTTAAAAAAAAGAGAAGAAACACAAGTTCCTGCCTTACATTCAACCAGACTACATCTATAAGTGTCTATGTTGAGCATGAGGATTGTTCTGTGTGTGAACCCAACAGTGGTGAACTGGTATCTGCTGCGATGAGTGGTGACGTCTCGTGTGGATTATCTTTTCAGCTTTTGTCCGGAGAGACATCATAGGCTTAATGGGGACCATAGTTTCATGTAGCCAAAGAGTAGAGGTTGGGGGCTGGTGCTTATCTCCAACAGTCATTGGACGAGAGGCAGGGGGCAACCTGGACAGATCGCCAGTCCGTTACAGGGCTACACAGAGACACACAGCACACACAGCCATGCATCTGCAGTGCAACCAATTAACCTAATAGTTACTGTATGTATTTGGACCGTGGGAGGAAGTTAGAGTACTCCAAGAGATAAGAACATTTAAACTGTATGTAAAATGATTTTTGCCCAGGACCTTCTAGCTGCAAAGCAACAGTGCTACAAATGGCATCACAGTGCAACCAAAAACAGGAATTGTGATTAAGCAATGACTTATCGTCTATGTGTTTTGCATTATTGCTCAAATGCTGTTAACACATTAATATATACTTAGAGATTAAAGCACAGATGGCACAGAAAATATTATTTCTCTAGCTTTATCATGACCTTATAAATATTGTGTAGAACTGTTTCTGAAATGACCATTTATCAGGAAATACAGCCAAGTAGTAAAGTAATGAATAAATCTTTTTATTGTTAATTTATTATAAGTTTATCTCAAGAAATGTAAATGAACAATAATGTAATATATGTGCAAGACAGAAAAGAGATTTTTTTTGCAAAACAGACTATGATAGAAGTTAAACTAAGATATAACTAAGATATAAATGACAATCATTGTGTTCATTTCATTCAATCAGCTGTGCAGTACTTTGATATAAACCAATTAGAAATAAAGATGAGTTTGTTAAAGCAAAACAGATTGGCTACAATAAAATGTTTTGAATTGCATGAAGTTTTTATGTTTCTGCTTTAGGCATGTATAACAGAGGGATCCTGCATCCTCAGCGAATCCATACAGTAAATCCAGCTATCTTAAGGGAATCATTTTCTTCACCTAACCAGTCACTTTATTTGAAAGGCATGTGTTGTAATGACAATATCTTTGCTCAAAGCATATCAATTATTGTATTAAGTAGAAATTTCTCAATGTTAAAAAAATCTACATAAGTTATAGTAGAGGAATAAAAAAACAAACAAAAGAATTATCATCAAACCACAAAAATGACAAGAAGACACACATGTGTCAAATGTGGCAAAGAGATGCAATAAATGGAGCACTCCCAATTTTCAGTCATAATAATGTCATTTGACACCCAATGAAATGCTATTTTAGTTAAATGGTGCTAAATTCATCATGATTAAAACTTTTTCCAGTATTTTAGATAAGAAGTTTTGATATTAGCTTATGTATTTCATTGTAATTTGTGGTTAAAGACTTGGCCCTTTGAGAACTGTATTAATTACCGGGCTTGAAATCACACCTGGGTAAATAATATCAACAGCTTTTTTATTGTAGAGGTGTTGGAAGAACATAGGGAAATGAGGAGCTTCTCATTGTTCTAATCAAATACGTCAATACATTTGAGAAAATAATAATAAAAATAAACTTTTTTCATTTTTTCTCTGAAACCTCTCAACCTGAAAACATCAAAAGAAAGGAAGGCAGATAATGAAAGAAGAATTGAACCATGAGGTCAGCATCTCATGCAAAATAACACATCGAACCAAAGGTTCTGTACAACACAATAAACTGAGGCAGAAATTTTCCAAAATTCATTTATTCATCAGTTAGTTCCTCCTTTTTCCTCTCTGTCTTGAATGACTACAACATACTAATCTAGCTCAGTCAGGTTTAATGACAGGCTTTGGTGCTCTAGTTTTTTCTGCCCAGATCAGATTAATGTGCTTAACTGTAAAATGTCATGTTATTGTTGATATTTATGGGGGCTGGAGCTTGCTTGTTATTTTTTATTATAATTGCTAGTTTTTGAAAAAGTGATGGTGGTTAGGATTGGGGCTATATGTAAACATCAATGGACCAGAAGCAATTAACATGAAACTGTCAACTCCTCTTTTGCATTGTTCTTGCAGTGCTGCTTTGTAAAGATACAATTTACATATCTCCGTTTGTAAATTGTACATACAATTAATGTAAATAGTTCAGAAGTATTTCCCATATTTAAAGCCATAGGGGAATTTTTTTTAACCAGCAGATTATTGTGACAGAACAATTAGGAGCTGGTTTAGTTCTTAAAAGAATGCTAACCAGAAACTAGACGGCTTTAGCTGGTCAAAATGACAAATCTAGCCACCTGGAATTTTTTAGTTGCAATCACTATTCATGGTGAGTAATACAATGTTTTTATAGCCTGTTTTTGTGGTTTTCATCGTTTTCCAACATGTTTTTTTTTATTTTCAGGAGTCTGGGGTCAGATCAAACTGGAGCAGTCACCCTTTGTGGTGAAAAAGCCAGGAGAAACAGTAAAGATGTCCTGCGCTGTGAATGGTTTTGACATCAGAAAAGAGCTTGTTCACTGGACATGACAAAAGACAGGGACAGCTCTTGAGTGGATTGGAAGACCAGCATCTTCAAACAACGGATATTATTCATCCTTTGCTAATCTTTTTGCCCTGTCCTACAATGTGCCGAGCAGCACTGCTCACCTCCCCATCAGGAGTCTGACAGAGGGAGATTCTGCTCTTTACTTCTGTGCTCATACATCACGGTGACTCAAAACAGCACACCACCAGTGCGAAAACCTATCAGATAACAATTAGTGATGGAAGGTTAACATGTTTTTATGCATACCAAATGTAGTGTATAAAACACTGCATGAGCTCAATATTAAGAAAAAGATGCAAGTATAACAGAGAATCATGTCAGTTAAGGAGACCCTGTGAAATGCAAATACAAAAAAATAAATGGTGATAGTTTATTTACACTGCCCTCACAATTAGAATTTGGCCTTTACATTTAATTGTAAAAATGGACATAAATGTAATCTGTTTCTCTTTGCATATCTGGAGTTGTTTTCTGTTCTGTGAGAACAACATGCAACAGGTAGATCATCAGATGGATGGGTTGATAATTTCCCCTCTCCTTTATAAACAGCACCTTACACAACCCAAACCCTTAGCTTCCTTCCCAGGATCATTATAAAAAAAGTTTTAGAATGAATAATATTTTGGATGGAAAATATCAGATTGGAATGCATTTAACTAATGATAGAGGTAAATGTCTCAAATAGATATAGTATAGTGATTACACTGGCAGGAAAAAAAATACTTATAGTGAATATATTTATTCAAGGTATCTGCAAAACTAAATATGGAACCTAAACATCTAAGAACATGGTTTTAGATTTTTTTTCTGTCCATCCATCCATCCTGTTCTAAGCCCTTATTTTTAGATTGATATGATCCAATCATCTTTTTTTCTCTCCAAAAACATACCAAGAGCTCTACTAACATCCACCTATCCCTCCGTCCTTCCATCCATCGATCCATCCATCCATCGATCCCTCCCTCCCTCCCTCCCTCCATCCCTCCATCTATCCATCCATCCATCCATCCATCCATACATCCATCCATACATCCATCCATCCATCTTATGCATATTCGGGGCTGGGTCGCAGGGGGCAGCAGCTTTAGCAAAGAGACTCAGAGACTTCCAAGCCACTCCTTGCGAGAAGGTGAACCTGACGAGCCAGGAGACATAGTCCCTCCAGAGTGTCCTGGGTGTTCCTCTGGGTCTCCTCCTGGTGGGACGTGCCTGAACACCTCACCAGGGAGGCATCCAGAGGCATTGTGACCAGGTGCTCGAGCCATCTCAACTGGCTCCACTTTTTATGGAGAAGCAGCGGCTCTACTCTGATCCCCCCTGGAGGAGTGAGCTTCTCACCCTATCTCTAAGAAAAAGCCCAGACACCCTATGGAGGAAACTCATTTCAGCTGTTTGTATCCGTGATCTCGTTCTTTCAGTCACCACCAAGAGTTTGTGACCATAGATGAGGGCAGAAACGTAGATGGACTGGCAAATTGAGAGCTTTGCCTTTTGGCTCATCTCTCTCTTCACCATGACAGACTGGTACAGCAGTCATGTAACTGCTGACACCCTATCAATCCGCCTTTTAATCACCCGCTCCATTTTTCCCTCATTCATGAACAAGACCCCCGGATACTTGAACTCCTTCACTTGGAGAAGGACCTCGTCCCTGACCCAGAGAAGGCCCTTTCCGTGCTCGAGACCATGGGCTCATTTTTGGGGGTTCTGATTCTCATTCCAGCCGCTTGACCCTCAGCTGCAATCACTCCAGCAAAAGCTGTCGATCGCACTCCAATGAAGCCAACAGGACCAAATCATCAGCAAAAAAAAAGAGACCCGATCCTGAGGCCACCGGGAAATGGATTCCCTCATCACCTTAGCTGCACCTAGAAATCCTGTATTTAAAAGTTATGAACAGAATCTGTGACAAAGGGGAGCCTGGGCAGAGTCTAAAGGCGTTTTTCCACTGATTCGGCTCGACTCGACTCGGATCGACTCAACCTCAGTACCTTTTACTCTCCACTGGTTCCATCCGTGCTGAACTGGTACTGAAAAGCGACGTCAGACGGCTGTCGGTCACTGATTGGCTGGAGGGCGGAGTCACTGGAGAGTAACTTGACAGCGTCTTTTAACAACAAACCGACCGCCTTTTGAAACCTCGCCACAGCGAGTGGATGTGTTTAGTGTTTGCTGACGAACAATGACAATGTTAAAAACCAGTGCAGTGATCCAAACGGAGTTTAAGCATTTCTGAGCTTGTTGGCTGAAGAGAAGATTCAGCAGGAGCTGGATGGAGCTGCTCGCTGTGAGAGGGTTATCAAGGAGGACCGGGAGTTCAGAGCCGTTAGCTCTCACATGCAGGCCGAAGCAGATATATGGAGAACGCCAAAGCCCTGAACTCACTGTCTCATACTCTCGGTAAGAAGCAAATTTCATGCTGCTTGTATATTTTATTCACAATATTAACCTATTCAGCTGCATATTATCTTCAGTATGACAGTTTTTTTTTATTATCAGTTATCCAAATTAGTTCTGATGCTGCTTTATGTAAATACGAATTACCTACTTACGTTTTCTGCAGCACAGTGAGACATATTTGTTTGTATTCCTTAATTTGAATTCTTAGTGTATGTTTTAAATGCACTTTAAGCAAAGCACTTTAAAAAATATCTGTGATCTGTTGCAGCGGGATCAAAACCTTCTTCTGATGGAGCATAAGCAGGAAACTGCCTTACGGAGGGTGGAGATGACACTATGCCTTCAATCAAACCTTCCTGGGATTCTGCAGACTAAACCATGACCCAAAGACATGTGCAGATGGAATTTTGGTTCTGAACTTTTTCTATACCTGTCCAATATAAATGTCCATGTTATACGCTTGTATTTTCATTTGCAGTTTCATTACAGGCTGGTTGATGGAATCATTTTACCTGATTGTGTCTGGCATCAGGGTTCAGCAACATTTTAAAAATCTGATAGCAACATTTGCTCTGGCTGTTAAAAGTAAAAAAAGTCTTGTCCTGCTAAATAAGTAAATTGTATACATTTGAAAGCTGATGGAAAGCCTAAGCCTACTCAAAGATGGGATATGTAGTGGTGCTGATTTAAAAAAAAAATCTGAGAACATTTTCAAAGCACACAGCTTTATTACAAAACATACAGTTGTGGTTTGTAATTCATAGAATTGTAGCATGTATATGGCAACTCCTTTCTTTAAGGGGACACAGAGGTGAAAAGCTGCCTCGCTCCAGTGCTGGACGTAGTTTGCTGCACATGAAGATGAATTTGTTCTCACTTCCTGAAGTTCTGCAGCCACTGAGCTTTGGTAAAACCCAGAAGAACGTCTCATCAATGCAAGGCCCAGTTAAACGTCCAAATTGACGGTCGGCTGCCACACCTTCACAGAGCAGCACAAACGCATGTAGACCGGTTGGGCAAACGCCCATACACTCTCCAGGACCCTGCTGAGGATGTCGAGCTGGTCCAGTGTTTCACGGCCAGGACAAAAACCACATCCAAAACACCTTATTTAACTCTTTCTGACTAAAACATAGTTTATGCTTCTCCGTCTGTGTGTGTATGGAGACACGTAGTGTCATTATCAGTCCCCTATAGAGATGTACATCACTCACTCAAGGACACAAGGAGACCAATTTTCTAACTATCCGTCAAATGCAAAGGAGAGTGCACATCTGTGATTAGCCAGCCCCACATCAGTCGTGGATCATTTCAGTGGAATGATGCTCTATAGTCGATGTAATTAATAGTCAATGCAGATTTGCAATAGATGCTTTATATTGCAAGGCCAGTTGATCCAATATGATCTTTTAGCGATTCTGAACACCAGGAGGTATAGACAAAAATGAAACAACCTCTGTGTTTGTTTACATGCATTTTTAGAGTATTCTATTTTATTAATAAGCTTTCCAGCTCAGTCAAAACTCATTCTCTGTTGGCCATTGCTCCATGAGTGGATTTATGTTTACAGGCTGAAGAAAATAAACTCTAGTTGACCAGAGGCCTCACGGCAATGGTAAAATAAAAATAATAAAACAATTCCTTTAGTTAAAGCAGAGTAGGTGAAATGTCCATAAGTCTCCTGCAACTTCATTCTCTTCACTGAGTCCCAAGCATTATACCAAATCCCCCGAATCCCTTTATGGGATCATTTTTTCCAAAGAAAATTATTCATTAGGTATTCATTCATACCAGAAACCACAGCAAATTTATTGAAAAAAACTGGATAAGAATAAGTGATTAAGAACTTCTAGAAACTGAACACAAATTCCTTTCATGTCAATAGCCCTACAATTCTGAGTTGTTCTACTATCTGAACAAATGCCAATGTAATCCTAACAGACATTCCTGCCTTGTGTGGTGTGTTCAGTGCGCTCTGGTCTGCTCGGAATGACGAAGGTACCGCTCTGATCATAAATATTTGTTACCAGTCAACCTGGGATGGCTGAGGGTAACTTAATTTGTTGTTCTCTCAACGTGTGGCACTGTGACACAGAAACATGAGACACACACGTTGTGCTTCTTTTAGCATTCAAGACAAAGATTTATTCTTCTCAAGATACCTAAGAACCCAAATTTCCTACACGATACTTCAGGTATCACAAAGTAACTAACAGAGATATTTTACATTCAATCACATTCACAAAATTGTTCATATTATGCCTCTAAACAGGACAGAAAGTCCTTAAACATACACAATTGTGAATCTGACATACACAATCTCCTCAGATGGCTTTAATTCCATAAATTATAGCATTTTTGAAAAAAATACTTAACTTAAATTCCATGCCTCTTTAAGACCTTTTTAGATTATTAATAAACAAAATATGAACTTATTTTTAGCTCTTTTTTACTGCTTTTAAACATTTTACTATTTTTATTCAAATTATGAATGCATTTTTATACTTAACCAATTTAACCAGAATATTTCAATTGTTTTGATAAAATAACATCTCTTTTTTCAACTCAATCTACTCCTTAGCTACTTCACAGAAAAATAGAGCAGTGGTCCTTTAATAATATGTCTCTTTACTGAGCTTCAGGCATAGGCAGCCATTAATGACACACTGAATCACATTAACTTATAGTGTTTCTGCTTTTTGCAATAAACCATGAAATAATTACAAATTCTGCCACAAATAGAGACCTAAATAATTGGTATAAATAACAGGTTGTGAGGTGAACCTTAAAATAGTCTTTTCACCTTTCACCTTGTCACAGGGTTATATCCTCAGTCTCGAATGACTGTTTATATTCTTCCCTGTAGCCATTGTTGAAAAAGCACAAATGTATTTGCAAGAGGTACATTTATATCTCAACAGAGAAGTGAAACACATATATTTTACTGATTCCCTTCACATATAGTATAATCTTTTTATGCCATTTTTCTTGTAATTTTATATCGCTGTGTAAACATCAACAAAGTTTTCTTCAATTGTATTTGACTTTTTAAAACAATGCGATTCTATTATTTGATGACATGACAGAGTGCTGTAATTTTGAATTTTACAATACCTTTTTAAAAGTAAACCCTGATTGTAGTTGAAGGATAAGAATACGTATTAATGCAGATATGACCTGGTGGATTTTGTGGGACACTTTATCACAGTGGTGGGAAGGAGGCTATGCCACTAAGAAATACACCAATACAAAAAGCAGCCTGTAAGACAGGTCAAAGCACAGCACAAAAAATTATACTTTCAAATAAAATTAAAGATAAGGTATAAGGCTGCTCAGTTTAAGTGTTGAATGAAAATGCTTTATTTTGTAGATCATTTAGGCTAAAAAGGTGGGCCTTTTTTTTTAGGTCTTAAAAGGTTCTCTCTGCCATTTCTGCGTATGATTAAACATGATGTAGCTCGAATGAATTACACAAACTCAAAGGATCACACAAGGATGCCATTCTCAGTTTAAGACATACCTCCTCTGTGTTCCATTTATCTGCATTTTGATGTGTATCTGTGTGTTTTCTGTTGCTCTGTGTTTTTGTTCAGGCAGTGAATGAGAACGCAGCACTGTGATGCCTTAGATTCTTGGGGTGGAGGAACCAGAATCACAGTGACTTCGGGTAAGCTGCATTTTTATATATTTAAAAAAGTTTGCTCTGTTTAATTTTTAATCAGGTGATTTTGTTATCAAGTGTGAAGAGGAAACTCAGCAGTAGATTTGAAGTTTTTTTTGTGACATAACCCTATTACAGTGGTGCATTAAACCACACACTTTACACATTTTATTATTTTGCATGATTTTACGTAAATTGTGTGTATCTCACATATAACGAAATAACTTTTTTGATCGTGTGTAAAAACAGAATAATCATAGAAATATGTACACAAAAAGTAATGCAACACTTCGACTCATGTAAGAAATTAAAACATGGTTACGTTCATTTTCAAAGAAAAAATATTAATTTGATAAAAATCTAAATAGGAGCAAGTGATTACTGCAAACAGTTTACAGCCTAGAGAGATACATTAAATAATTTTGCAAAAGCTAAAATCTAAAACTTTGTTAATCTTTAAAAAGGTGTATTTGTCTTTTGCACAGAGAATCGTGATAGTTTTTCGCCACGATTGTAAATGTTTAATGGCTGTAGATGTTAGAATCTGACTTTGGGACAAAAACAAGTAAATATTTGTACCATAGCATTCTTATACTCTAGCATAATCGGACATTACCTGCCTATTAAGAATCGGATATATATGAATATATATTCTCATTATTAAGTTCATTTAGGTTGAGGTGCTGTGTGTTTTTATATTAGACTTTTTTATATTTCCTGATGCACTATAAAACAAAAGTGAAGTATTTATGTTATTTATATTATATTGTTCAAACTACCTAACAGAAGTTCCTGTTTGTTAATAGAGTTATCGAATGTTAAAATAAGGTTAATTAAATTAAAAAAATTACGACCTGGATCTGTTTCTTTCCTTTTCTTTATTCTTTTTTAAAGTATATTATAGAAGTATTGGAGCAGGACCTGGTATCGGTAGATACTCAAAATCAAATGTCTAGAGGCCAAAAATACCTAATTGAGATATCCCTAATATATATGATTGCTTAAAGATTATTTCATTAATTAGATTTTGAATTTCATCATATCTTGCTCCAAGTTTGTGATTTAAAAAAACAACAACTTTTTCCTTCACAGAACCACCTGTATCTCCAGTTCTTTTCCCGACGGTTTGGTTTAAATCTGCATCTGAAGATAAAGTCACCCTGAGCTGCCTGGCTCTTGACTTCTACCCTCAGAGTGTTTCTTTTGAGAGGAGTGATGACAGTGGAGCTCGACTAGATTCTTTACGTTATCCTGCAGTAGGAACAAACAACAGATTTACAGAAGTCAGTTTGGTTGAAGTATCCAGATCTGAAGCAAATTTAGTCTTATCAGTGTTCAGCGACTCATCCTGGTGGCACCGAGACTGTTAATGCAAAAAGTAAGTATCTCTAATTAGTTTTATTATCTGAAACTGTTAATATTCGTAGATTTTTATTATCAAGCCCTACTAACCTTAAATTGTGTTTCCCTTAAATTTTGCTTTATATTATTTTTTTATGTCACATGAACAGATCTGAGTTAACACTGACACATTCTTTGCTCTCTTCCTCACTTGCTCAGGGGCCTCCTCTTCCCCAAAGCTGCCTTTGCTCTTTGTGACAGCTGGAGATGGTCAGACACTAGTATGCACCATTGAGGATTTCTCTCCTGAAAATATGTCAGTCAAATGGAAAAAGAATGGTGTTGAGGTGTTTGGACACTACGAATGGCCTCCAAAACAAATCGGAGACTCATATTCAACCGTCAGTGTCCTAAAGGTGAAGTGGTCAGACTGGAACAGTGAAGCTGTTTACTCATGTCAAGTGACTCACCTTGGAGAAACATGCACAAAGAAGACTTCAAAAGGTAAAATGGATTTGAGATTTTTACAACAGGTTGTAGACACATTCAGTCCTCAGGTAATTTGTGTTTAAATTGTACTTTTTTGTTCTGCAGCTCCCTTCATAGTGACACTGAACCCTCCAAATCCTTAAAGAATGTTCAGCAACAACCAGGCAGAGCTAGAGTTTATCGTCACTGGACAGGACATTGCAATTGTAGCTGGAACTGAAATTACCTGGCAGATTAATGAAGAATTTGTGAGCAGTAACATTAGCGAAGCAACTATGTTCGAAGGCAGTCATTGCCGTAAACAAAGTATCATCAATTATAATTACACTGACTGGAGGAATGTGAACAAAGTGAGATGTTCTGCTGCAGCTGAAGATATGGGACCGGTTATTCAAGATCTGACTGTTAATAAAGGAGGTATGTTACTTAGAGATAGAGTGGATAATAAATATGGGATATAATTCAGATGGAGAGCATGTGCAGTTCTTTGTAAAACTATTCATACATTTATATCTTTTTAACATTTTGTCACATTACAACAGAAAACTTTTGTTTAGTTTGTTAGGAGTTTATGTGACGGACGAAAATAAAGAACATAATCATGAAATGGAAAAGAGAATACATGGCTTTCAAACATTATTAATAAACTAATAAATAAACTAAAGAAGTTTTTTATTCCAAATAA
Source organism: Apricaphanius iberus (assembly GCA_028564705.1). Classification (NCBI taxonomy): domain Eukaryota; kingdom Metazoa; phylum Chordata; class Actinopteri; order Cyprinodontiformes; family Aphaniidae; genus Apricaphanius; species Apricaphanius iberus. The sequence goes on from JAPXFQ010002841.1 coordinate 2,220,917, forward strand.
TAAAATTAAATAGTGGTTTAAACTTGGTCATTTAGCAAAATATATTTCTTTCAGATGGAACATAGCCAAAAGTAACGGTCCATGTGCTCCCTGAGAAGGATATTGGACAAGAAAGATCAGTGGAGGTCACTCTGGTGTGTTTGGTTTCCAGTAATGTGGTTCAGGATTACTACATTGCCTGGACAGATGATGGACAAAACAACTCAGTGTATTATGATGGCATCAATTTTCACTGAGAAAGACTGAAAATGGCTACTCAGTTACAAGTGTATACACCACACCCAAGGAAAAGTGGAACGGCGGCTACAGCTTCTATTGCAACGTGTGGCCTGCCGGAATTGGAAATCGCATGAAATCCAGAGGAATGTCAGAGGCCATGGGTAACTCCGCTGAGTGTGAATAAGTCTAGATTCAGCTTAACATTTTGTGCAAGCATGTTGTTGTTATTGTCCTTGTGAAAATATGTATTTTTCTTCCACCAGTTTCTGTGAATGTTCACAGTTCAGAATGTCTTGTTTTTTTTTGTCATGTTCATTTAACATAGATTTGTCTGTCAAGCTGTCCGACTAAAATATTTTAAATAAATGTTGCATGGAAGTTCTTTGTTATATGTTTGCGAATGAATAAAACATTTGAAAAAAAGGTAATTGTATTCAATTAAATTTGGATACATGTAGGATTTTAAATGAATAAAAATGAGGTTTTTTTTTAGTATAATAAGGGTTACTTTAAAATGAAAAGCTTAACCAATCAATGGTCACAATTTCTGGTCACAGTTTTATTTTGGAAATTTGAACTGAAGAAAAAGAACTGCCATTGATAATGCTTGATTGTACTCACTGGGACATCCAGCAACCATTATACGAACGATCTGGACAGGTCGCCAGTCCACCACAGTTTGGAGACACACAGGACAGACCATCCACACACACACACACACACACACACACACACTCAGTCATAGTGGGAATTTAAGCAAATCAATTAACTTTTCAGTTATGTTTTAGGACTGTGGTAGGAAGCAAAAGTGTATGTAGAACTGAAACATGCGAGGAGAGAACATATAAACTCATTGCAGAAATAGACTGAAAATCAAAAACTCTCTGCTTTAAGGCAACACTGTTTAACATTGATACCTTTACACTCTCACACAAACCTTTTTTCTTTATTCTAGGAATAAGTACCAAAAAAAAAAAGAAAAAGGAAAAAGTGCCATGCAAATGACTAAGTTTATTTTTTCATAGCAGAGCCAGAAACATCGATGAATGTTTTATTTCTTTGCAAGACAAACACAAAATAATATGTAACACTGAGGTGGAAGGAAATGGATACAGTACATATTTTTAACTGTTTAAAAAAATGTAAATAGAAAAAGTGTGCTTTGCGTATGAATTCAGCCTCTTTTACTCTGATACGCAAAAACAAATCCAGTGCAACCATTTTCCATCACAAGTCAGAACTAGTCAATATAATCTTTCAAATGGCATTGATCTAATTTATCTGTATTTTATTTATTTATTTATTTATTTATTTATTTATTTTTTTTTTTTTTTTTTTTTTTTTTTTTTTTTTTGTTGTTGTGTTTTCATCAGATTTCTCCACATTGATGTTCTGAGCTGTGCAGATGATGGGGGAAATGAAGATGAATTCAGCAGCCTGTGGTTTACTGCTTTGTCTTTCCTACTCCTCTTCATATTCACTCTTTTATACAGCTGTATTCTCACCCAGCAGAAGGTAAAATTGTTTGCCGTATCCGTTCACTAAAAGCTGAATAAAAGCATACATGAACAAAATGTTGCAGAAATGAATTACAAACTGTAAAAAACAACAGGTTTCCTACATGTATACATTTTTTTAAAATCTGTTTTCATTTTTAAATAAGACAAGAGGAAAGTTACAGAAACCCGATAATTGTTTTTTTATTTTTTTTATTTCAGTGACGATAAATAAACCTGAGATTTGTGTTTCAAATCAACAGTGTTCTTGCTATTTATTATACAGTTTTCAAGAATTTGGTAGTTGACTGTCGTCTTGAAGATGGATAGACATCTGATACTGGCAATTTTACGTTGTTAGTTTCTATCAAAGTCTTGTTATCCTGAATGCTGTAAGGTTGCATTTTTAAAATATACTTTAAACACAGTGATCTTTTAACAAACTCTGATGTCAGTTTCAATAGACAATTAACACCTTAAGCCAGAGCCTGTTTTTTTTCTTCTAAATTTGGCATACCTACACTTTAGATGGCATTTTACAGCTTGTAAAACATCTAAAATCTTCAAATTTCTCTCATATAATAGGAAGGTCTATGGGGATACCGTGAATGTGAAAGTTCTCCAGAAAAACATAGTGGTCATGAGTAATTAAGGTTGAAAGACAGAAAATATGAAGTCTGCATGAAAAAAATATACATTATAGATAGCTGAGCCGCTTGTTTTCATTGTAAAGAAGCAAATAAACATCATAAATAGTAACTACTCACTCTTATTGACTTTAGACCAATTGTTGGTGTCTGTAATAACAAATAATTGAAAGTTGAAAGTTAAACGTTAAACATTAATCTAGGAGGCGTGCCCCCAAAAATGGGGGCTACTGGGTTTAAGAGGTTAAACTTTGAAAATGTTTTGGTTTATTTTTCATTTCTACATGTGCTCAAAAAATTAAACATGTAAAACACAAACAACTTTTGAGGTTTTCATTATCAGATCAGAGGAGACGTTAGTTTAGTCAGATACCAAACCAGAAACCCACCATAGCGTGACTTTGTGTTATCAGTTAAGTCTTAAAGGTCTTCAGTTTCCCTTCAGAGAATCATTTCCTCTTTATCTGTATGCCTCAGAGAAAACACCTGTAGCTGTGAAACTCTGCACAAACCTCCAGAAATATAAATAAACCTTTCAGATGGCAGAAACCCATCTGACTCCTTTCATTTGAATGTCAGCTGTTGCTCTCGGTTCAAGTAGCTTCCTGACTTTTACATCCTGACATAAAATGATCAAGCATTAATCATGATAACAAGGGAGTAGCTCATATTGTATGCTTTTCTTTTTGATAAAACATTGATCATATGAGATATGAACCTTATTAGTGTGTAGGTTTTGTGTAAGTTTCCCATCTGTCCTCAGATAACTCCCCAACACACCTTGCTGTGAAACACACTTCTCAGGCTAACACACTATACTAATCTTTAAAACGTTTTGTCATCTCTACAGAAACCGATCAATTATGGGCCAATCGTGCTAAAAAGAACTGAAAATAATCATCACAAAAGAAGAGAAATTTGCAAGTTTGACATTTTTAATAATTATATGGCGTCTTAACATGAAATTGCTCTTCGCAATAGATACCAGCTCATGTGACCTAAACCAAGCAGATGGCAATTTAAAAACAGAATAGTGAAATGTCGGTTTGATGATTTTTTTTTTAAACTCAATGTTTCCTTAAAAGAATATGTAATGAAGATACTACCATTTTATCTATGATTTACAAACATAAAAAACTAAGCTTGTCATATTGTGTAAAACATTTGTTTGTAGTTCTTTTTTTTATTTATGTTGAACTTTTTTACTCCATAAGACAGAGGGGAAACTGCTTCTTCAATAGAAAACAACAAACCTTATTTCAGTTCATTAGTAATGTTAACAAGTTACACCATAAATAAATATAATTGCCAAATGAAGCATCTCTAAGCAAAAGAGGACTGAGCCTCATCATGTAGTTGACCTTTGAACTCAATCAAAACATATTCTCTAACACAAGCATTAAAGTTAAATAATTTCTGCTTAAATGACATTTTTGTCCAGCTGAGGATCAAGATTAGATCAAAATATAAATGTTTGCTTTTTATGATATTTGTTGTGACCAGGAATATTTGCAAATAAAAATATGAAAAATATATTTTGTGAATAAATGTTGATAAATGTTCCATTATTATAATTTAATACTTGAAATATATTATGAACATGCCAGATAATAATTTACCTGAAATAATTTTTCTGAATTTTTTGAATATCACATACACGAGGAACACATTTAAATTAAATAATTTGTATAAATAAAAAACCTACATTATGATCAAGTCACAATTACTCTCATAGTAGGAAGTCTGTCCTCTTGATAATTTTATGCACAAATCTATTCTGTGCAGGTTTGTACAGCCGACTGATGCATGCATGGCACTTATCTTCACATTCGGGATGAGGAACACACACAAATATTTTGCTTCTTGTTTCCAGTCTGCCCTGTGACATTTCTGTTTCAAACACTGTGAAATGGCTGGTCAGAGACAGAACTTCCAGATATTGTTGATCTTCTTTTTTATGTTAAAATGTAGTAGAGGACAGAGTGCAGTATTAATTCCTTCCTGTCCTGCAGAGAAATACTCTGTCTGTTTAGCAGAGGATCAAACTTCAGATTTATTTGCTATGAAATTAAATGGATCAGACAACCTGAGTGAAAAGCAATGTAATGGATCAGGTTTGGCTCACCTTTTTCTGGCTATAGCACTTATGCCACATGTCTGAAAGGATGTGTGGAGATCAGCAGAGATGATAGTTGCAACATGTTACATCTGAGACTCTCTATCATAAAAATAGATGATTCTGCAATACATTATTATGCAAAATTAGAGACACAGTGCTTAGATATAAATTATATTATAAATATCAGAGAAGCAGTCCAAAAAATTCAGATACATTCTTTTTATTAAAACCTGTAGAAGACACCAGAAGATGGATAATACATGGCCTCATTGACTGACATTTAACCCACTTCTCAACAATTATTATGTTTTTTTAAATATATGTTACAGGTATAATTCTTGGTGCAAAATTGCTAAACAATGTATACAGAAATAAAATGACCTAAAATAGATGTAGAAATGTAGTCAGACTGGCAGCAAAATATTTTCTTTCTTTTACCAACTTTGAACTAAATGTAACTAAATTTAACTAATCTGTAATATAACCAGAGTTAATTTAAGAAAAATAAGATATTTTTCATTAAAAATAATTATTTTGTACATTTTGAAAACTCTGATTTGTCATAATAGGGTAGTACGAAGGGGTGATAGTGACCAAAAAAGGTCAGATTCACAAATCAAGAAGAAAGCTTCAATATTTTTTCTGCTGCCCATGGAGTTAAATTAATATTTGCCAGATTAATTTATGCAAACTTGCTCTGCTTGCTTGAATGAACGGCCCTCAATACCTTGTTGAAATATTGACTGGCTGGTTAGTCACTGTGCAAATTGAACATTCAGGTTTTATAAATATGATGTCATCCATGCAGCTGCAGAAGAATAGAAACTCTATCATGTTCTCTGTAGCAATGCTGCGTGCTGCTGCATCCTGTGAGTTTCACTGAGACACTGGAAGCTATTAAACCATATAGAATGTTACCTCTGCACCGAGTTGACCTAATATTCTATTTTATCTGGTATGATGAGAGCCAGCCTCTGTGTCTTTGCACCAAGCTCAGCATCTGACCAGCAGCTATGAGGACCCTTATGACCTGGACAGCTACTGAACTGTTGGAGACACACAGGCTGCTGGAGAAAAGACTGCAGCTGATTGGTCAAGCAGGTGGTGGAAGAGTTTCACTCTGTAATGATTCACTGAAGAACAAGCTCTGTATCCATTAGGGTTATTCCTGTAGAAGAGTGACTGTGAATCGACCACATAAGTAGAAGACCCAGCTGTGTGTCACTCTGTAAGAGCCACAGTAGAGCACAACCAAAGAGCCAAAGAGAGCCTGGAAACGTGCATTACACAGAATGGCCAGAGGAGGCGCCCTTAGACCACAAACTGAATTAGTGAATGGCAAACGGATGGACTTTATATAGCACTTTTCTGTCATCCTGACCATTCAAAGCGCTTCACGTTTTATTATCTGGATTTAAGTGATTTAGATTTAAAACTAAAACGTGAAGGGTGGTGAATACTTCCTAGATGGAAAGCACATATTCTGACTGTGATTCAATTTGATTGCAACAAAACAGATCGAAAGTTAAAATGTTTACCAGCCGAAGAATTTAAGAGATTTCCGAGATTTTAAAGAATATAAAATTAATTAATGATTAATTAATATTTAAGACTGAAGTAAGTCACACATATGCCACACAGTTCTAAAGAGTTCTAAAAAGATTTTAGATGTAAAAATCGGTTCATAGCAGTAAAAATAACTTCAGAAAAAGAATTGAAATAAATTGATATGGAGTAAAACATGCAGCAACTAAAGAATAAATAAGAAATGCTGACATAGTACAAGTGCTAGTGGTAATAAGAAACAATGTATGATTATTTCTTTGAGATGTCTATTTCAGTATGAGTTAATGCAAAGCTTTTAAAATCTCCAGTTTAATTAATGAACAAAATAGAATAATCTACAATGGTGACAATATGTTTTTTTTAATAACAATGCTGGCTGGGTAGTTTGTCATTATTTAAATGAAACATGCTAGGTTAAAGGCTTTATATAAAGCTGTCAGCTACAGAACAGAAACACCCATCAAATCACCTTCAACATCAGCATCATGTTTTCTGTAGCTCTGCTGCTGCTGGCTGCTGGATTCGTTAATATATTGTAGATTGAAATAACTCACACAGACACCACACCGTTTGAAATAGTTCGTAAAAAGTTTAAGATGTAAAGAAATTGGTTTAGAGAAAATAACTCCAGAAAAATAATAGTAATGATGTGATAAGGAGTACAAGAAAAAGCAAGTAAATCACATAAAAAAATAAATAAGAAATTCTTAGTTACTACAAGTGCTGGCGCTAATAATAAAAAAAAAAAAAATGATTATATGATTACAGTAGTTGTTTGACATGACGATTTATGTAAGGTGTTGATACAAACCTAAAATCTTAAGTTTGCTGAATGATTGAGATAGAACAATTGACAGTGGGGACGGTACCTTGCTTTTACAAACATAAAATAAATCCAGTGTTGAAGTTGCAAATTAATGCATGTCACTGAATGCTAGGAAAAACTGAAATCAATATGGAGAATAAAATCCAATTAGTAAAAGCATATTAAAAAAATACCAAATTCTTACATACTGCAAGTGCTACTGCTAATAAGAAGAACTAATGCTTTTATATGATTATTTGTTTGAGATACTAATTTCTGTAAACAGTTTATACACATCTTTTAAAATCTTCAGTTCGATAAATGATCAAGATAGAATAGAAACGTTGTTTTACAAGCATAAGATACATCAAGTGTTTACTTTGTAAATTAATTGATGTCTCTGTGTGCTGGGAAAATTGAATGGACAGATCTTAAAATGATTTCTAACAAAACTGGCTTGGTAGTTTATCTTTATGTAAATGAAACATCCTGGTTTAAGGACTTTATATAAAGCTGTCTGCTACGGAAGAGAAACTCCCATCAGATCACCTTCAACATCAGCATCATGTTCTCTGTAGCTCTGCTGCTGCTGCTGGCTGCTGGATCTTGTGAGTGTCACTAAATTAGAAAAGCAGATAAAACAATCACACTACAATGACTCTGTTGTTAATAATTAAGTATTAATGTTTTCCACTACAGGTGTGAAGTGCGAACAGTTAACACAACCAGCCTCTGTCACTGTGCAGCCTGGTCAACGTCTGACCATCAGCTGTCAGGTCTCTTATTCTATTAGCAGCTATTGGACAGCTTGGATTAGACAACCTGCAGGGAAAGTACTGGAATGGATTGGGATGGAACGCATTGGATCTACCAAATACTACAAAGATTCACTGGAGAGCAAATTTAGCATCAGTTTAGATGGCTCCAGTAGCACAGTGACTCTGAACGGACAGAATATGCAGCCTGAAGACTCTGCTGTGTATTACTGTGCCAGATACGACCACAGTGATACAAACAAGCAGCAGAGCTGTACAAAAAGCTAAACACCTGTTCTACGCTTTTAGACAATATATTCAATGTATTTTGAATAACACGATTGCAGTTTTTTTGCATTCTTTATAAACATAATGTAAATAAAAAAAGCTTAAAAATAATTCAAAGATAACTACAGCTATCAGGTAGTTATTTCTGGCTTACAAAAATGTATTGTGCAATTAATTGACCTTTAATGAATAGATTGCAGAACGTTTTCATTTTTAGTAATGGCAGAGGTTCATCTTGTTAATTGTGATAGAGAATTATTAATTTCTAATATCAAAGCAATTGAATGTTGAATGAATACAGTCTTGAAAAATGCTTATCGCTTTTAATCAACAAACACTGAAATGAGGCCATCAAAAGTAGCTTGAAATAAAAGTGTTTTATTTGATTAGAAAATGATTAGTTTTTGTCCCAAAGACGTAAAACAAGAACAGCACTTCAAAAATGTCTCCAAAGAAACCAGAAGATAAAAACAAAGCAGCCAACTTACCCTTTGGACTCACATAATTCCACATACAACCAGCTGAAAAGAAAAGGCCTGAATGTAAAGTATCTGAAAAACAATACATTATTATGAATAAATATCTGTTTAACAGAATATGCTCCTTGGTTATGTGATATGTTAGGTAGAAGAAAGATATGTTCATACAATACTCAAAATTGTCTTCTTTAATGATACAAATTCTCCAGATTAAATGTTTAACGTGTCAAAGTAACAAAAATATTGTAAACTTTTTAAACATAAAACAAGAGTGCAAGATAAAAAATAATTTATTTTTAAAATGTTTCAGTATACAGTAGTTTTGTTTATCCTGAATTAATTATAATACAAGAAGAAGATATGTTCCCACAAAGCTGTAAATGTAGAGCATTAGTTAATTTTTTTTAAAAACACCACAACATGATGGAGGGAAGTTTCTTGTTTCTTTTGAGTATCATTGTAGTTGACTACAGATACAAAAAACTATGGTCACTTTAGCGATACGCAGATATATAGACAGCAGCCTATCTACAACAAAGAGGAAGTGTTTAGATAAAATCCTCAAAAAGTCCAGCTAGGTCCTGGGACGCACAATCCACCCAGTGCAGATGGTGAAAGACAGAAAGACTCTGGCAAAAATAATATCACTGTTGAACAATGTCTTCCACTCCATGCATGAAGCTGTTGCTGAACAGGAGAGTTTCTTTGGTGACATACAGCTGCATCTATAGATGCACAAAGGAAAATTACCACAGGTCATTCCTCCCAGAACCGGTTCAATTTTATAACTATCACTGCTCCTAACATACTTATTAAGTGTTTACTCCTGCTGAACATTTACCTTTAACTTGCTGTAGATACCTGACATTCTACACTGTAGGACAGTAAATTATATTTCTGTTCTTTTTTTCCATGATTTCAAAGAGATCGATATAAAAGCTGCAAATTTACTTGCATTAAGACATTTTAAAGCTCTGTCTGGTGATATATGGTTGGATGAACCACACCATGGAAGTAAACCCACGACATTCCAGTGTCAAAGTAGTTAATGTTGTATATCATCCCTGCACAAATCATGTAAGTCGGTTAAGTAGTTTATTTATCAAGCAAAAAATGTTCGAATTAAGCTGCTTTGCTTATTGTGGCGAATATTAATTAAAGCAATGTAAATAACTGCAAGGAATTTATTACAAATCTTCTATTTAATTAGATTACTATTTTTAAGCCCATCAGTGATGTTTGTATCGAGTTCCTTTATCAATAACAGACATAAAGACCTTTTTATATTTCGAAATATTATTGCACAGATTTGGAATATGAAATAAGGTTTACAAAAAGATAAAATATATTTTTTCACAGGTAAATTGCTTAGAAGGGAAAGTCATATACATTCTACCCTATTTATTTTTCAGCATATATGAAACATTTATTTGGAAACCATAATCTACAATTTTTAAAAATGTTGCATTTGTCATGTAAATAATAAGGAGAGAAGAATCTGAACTCTAAGATGTAAAGTCAACACAAAAGTTCTAAAACAAAACATTTCACTATTTTACAGTCACATAATTTATCCAGTTTGAACTTTATGTAGTTGACATAATGTCACATTGCTCTTTCAAATAAATACTGACAGTCTGGCTGTTAAATATGCAAACTAACATTCTGTTTTAAAGGCTTGAGCTGACACTGTCAGCATCAGGAGAAGAGAAACTCACATCAGATCACCTTCAACATCAACATGTTCTCTGTAGCTCTGCTGCTGCTGGATCCTGTCAGTCTCAATGATCATAAAAACAATATGAGCAAACTAAATTCATTTGCATAGAGGACACAGCCAGCATCTGTGACTGTACAGGCAGGGGAAACTCTGACCATCAGATGTGAGGTTTCCTACTCTCTGGGCAGTTACTATGCAGCTTGGATCAGACAGCCTGCTGCAGAAGGACTGGAGTGGGTTGGGATGAAAAGTAGTTGGTTTACATTCTACAAAGATTCACTGAGTAACACTTACAGAGATCAGATTTGTGTAGATTAGAATATTTATTGTCGAAAAGGTTCAAGTGATGGTATGTCTGGAAGGATGCACTGATGGAGGCTTGGAGACTCTGTGTGGGGGTGCAGTCTTCAGAAGTCCATCTTCTTCTGCTCGAGCCTGCTCAGGAGCCCCCCAGACAAAGAACCTGAACGAAACAGATATTAGTGCTGGGACTTGAAAGAGCACATAAGAGAATGAAGGGATGCAAGGATTAGGATGAGAGTGGATGAAGGGATGAGGGAAGGGATGATGGAGGGATGAAAGAATAGTAAAATAGGGATGTAATGCAGAGACGAGATAGAGGATCGGGGGAGGGAGGGGGGATTTACAAAACAACAGTCTGAGCTACGCTGGTCGCTAGGTGCACAGAGTTTAAATAAATCACAGAATAATTAGGGATGAGATTCAGGTGTGAGATGCCAGGTGAGACGAATCTGAGTAGATTACTGAGAGAGAAGTAAACACGGGGCGTAGTCCTGCTCACGAACCTAAATAAAAAAAATAACTTACATTTAGATGACATGAATGCAGCGACGCTGAATGGTAAAAATAGGCAGCCTGAAGACTCTGCTGTGTATTACTGTGCCAGATGGGACAATGATACACAGTGATACAAATGAGCAGCAGAGCTGTACAAAACCCCCCTCAATGCCTCGACATGAAAAACAGACCAGAGGAGCTCTTAAAACATGAAAGATTTAGAATATTTTCGAGCAACATCTCCTGAAATATTTACAGTGAATATTTACCTAATTATATTTTACTAAGATGAGAAAATATGGTGTAAAATGTTGCAAACTTTTCTCAAAATTACATCTGTGTCGATGTTATAACATATTGGTTGACAATGAATGAGCTGATAAAACATGTAAGGCATAATTCAGTTTTTGTTTCTTTTTGCTTTAATAATACATTTCAAGGGCAGTGGGTTTGGATCTTAGGAAAACTACGCAAAGAAAAACATGGAGGAAGACTAAAATGTGAAAAATTTTGGTGAAAAAAAAAAACTGTCAAAAGCTGTGCTACTTTTCATCAAAGAACAAAATGACACAGCTTAGTTTCCTGAGCAGAACATAACAACAGTGATTGGTATCAATTGATACAAAGATGTCCAAAGATAAATCAACATCATGATCTCAGAAGCACGTCTGTCCCTCCTCATATATAGCTACATCTAAAAAAAACAACAACCTCATAATGTTTTATTTATTTTGTCATTTCAGAAACTAAATCTCATACATCTTATAGATTTCTGACTCACTGTCAACCCTAATAAATGTCAATGTTTGACTTATTAGCCATTCAGGATTATTGAATATTTTCCCTTCAAATATGATAAATAATAATAATAATAATAATAATAATAATAATAATAATAATAATAATAATAATAAATACACTCCAAAGTCCCACCTTTTCCATGAAAATGTAGATCATTAATGATTCTGCTGTTTATTTCTGTCCTGCGACTGGTTTGTAATTTCAATGAAAATAATATTAAAGTTATGCAAAGATAGCTTTCAAATCAAGGACTGTTTAAGTGTAATTGATTGTGTACAATCAGCAAAATGCACAAATTATGCACAATTTATGACACAAAACTAGCTAATTACCATTCCCTCAATAATCTAAACTTAATATTTTCATTCACAGTTGTGAAGGGTGAACAGCTGACACAATCAGCGTCTGTAACTGTGCAGCCAGGTCAACATCTGACCATCACATCTCAGGTCTCTTATTCTCTGGACAGCTACAACACAGCTTGGATCAGACAGCCTGCTGGGAAAGGAAGGGAGTACTTTGGAAATTTGGAATTAAATATACTGGGGAGTCACACTATAAAAATTAACTGAAAGACAAGTTCCGTATTGAATTTGACACCTCTAGTAAAATGATTACTCCGAACGGAATTTGCTCTGTATTACTGTGCCAGACGAGACAGTTTTGCATTCTTCCAGTAGTTTATTCCAGATATGAGGAGCACCGGAACTGAAAGCTGCTTCCCCATGTTTGGTTCTGGTTCTGGGGATGATAAGTAAACTAGAGCCGGAGGACCTGAGTGATCTGGATGGTTTCTACCATGATAGCAGATCTATAATATAGGCTACTCTGGTGCTAACCCATTCAATGATTTATAAACTAATAAAAGCACTTTAAAATCTATTCTCTGATGTGCGTGAAAGTGTGTCTGTTAATTCCTGCAATACATGTTGAGTAAAATACTCTGAACCAACAATATTTTATTACTATTTTTAATCTAAAAAATCAAATACATATTAACTTATTTGAACAAAATCCATGAACAAAAACAAACTATTGTAACAATTTCAAAACTTTTTTGCTGTTCATGTTATTGACATATTTCAAATTCAGTCAGAGCCCACACCCAGACTCATACAGGGTGAAAGAACAAGCAATTATTTATCTAATAAGTGGTTAAAACAGCTGACTGTTTGTCACTATGCAAATTCAGGGTTGTGGTTAAAAGAACTGATGCTGTCAGCTTGAGAAGATATACTCCCATCAGATCATCTTCAACACCAACATGTTCTCTGTAACGCTACTGCTCCTGCTGTTTGCTGGATCCTGTGAGTCTCACACAGGCAAAAACATTGATGATCACATTAAATTTATTCTTATTGCCTGTTAAATGTTTATTATTTTTCATCCTCAGGTGTTAAATGTGAACAGCTGACACATCCAGCCTCAATGACTGTGCAGCCAGGTCAGCGTTTGGTCATCAGATGTCAGGTCTCTTATTCTCTGATAGACTACTATACAGCTTGGATCAGACAGCCTGCTGGGAAAGGACTGGAGTGGATTGGGATTAAATATACTGGAGCTTCATATTACAAAGATTGACAAATTCAGTATTGACTTAGATATTTTCAGCAAAACAGTGAATCTAAATGGACAGAATATGCAGCCTGGAGACTCTGCTGTGTATTACTGGGCCAGATACCACTACCCACAGTAACACAAACAAGCAGCAAAGCTGAACAAAAACTCCTCAGATATTCAACATGAAAAACAGACCAGAGCTCTTAGATCATTGACCATTTGGAAAACGCTCAGAAGAAAATCTCCTGAAATATTTACAATCAAAATTAAGTTCACTACATCTCGCTTCATTCAGTAAATATTGTGTTAAATATTGTCAAATTTGCATAATATTAGAAGCAGGTAGATTTTAAATTTTTTTCATCTACAATTAATTTGATGTTAAAATACTACAATCATATTTATTCTGTTTGTGTATTTTTGTTTTGGAGTATTGTTATATGCTTTTGCCAAAGATTCAAAGTGCGTTATTCATACATTTAGAAGATTATCTCTTCAAAATAACATGATATGGATTTGGCAATTGAAGTAAACGTAATTTTATTTTTTTCTTCTTGTTTGAGTTTACTGTCACTAACATCCGTCTGTACAGCAGCAGAAGTTCTGTTATAATACCTTAATTCTACAATATCTATGTTTACCTGGGATCTTAGGAAACCAAAGCAAACAAATACAAACAGTAAAAAGAAAATCTATATTATTTTGTGGATAAAAACAAAAATAGTCAAAACCAGTGCTACTTTTTCTCAAAAAACAAGATAAAAACAAAGCTTGTTTCAGCCGAAAGTATTAACAGTCATTGGCCTAAGTTATTATAAAGATGTCATAAAATAAATACATATATGTCATGATCTCAAAAACAAAATCTTATTTGAGACCTGGCCCTCCTCATGGCAGGTATATCTAAAAAAATTGAATCTTGTATAAAAAGGCCAATATTTTTTCACTTATTTCATAAAGTCAAACTCATATATAGATATATAGAGAATGTTGATTCACTGTCAACCCCAATGACTCAGTTGATTTTTTTCCTGTAATAATAAAAAAAAAGACTGAAGATCGATTTATGTTTTAATGTTTACAAAAACATATCCTTAGATATTAATCAATGAAAGTGTCTCATAGAGGAAAAACAAATTGAGCTTTCCGATTAAGATTTAAAACACAAGCCACATTTTTTCTCCAAATTATTCAGTACCTGATTTTTCATCCTCATGAAATGAACATGATTTATATTATTAGGAATTGTTATTGATATAAACAATTCATTTTTTCAATAAAGCATAGTTTGTAAATAATGCAAATTGAAAAAAAAACACAATCTCAGTACATTATGTCCCTCCTTTTCAATGATAATACAAATCACCAATTGCAGCTGTTACAGCTGTGTATTTCTGTACTGCTGACAAGTTTGTAGGCTCAGACAAAACATATACAATAAAAGATAAAATTCAAATCCATTTATGTTTTACTCAACTGAAAGTTTAAGTGTATTTATGACTGGATGATGTTTTGAAAGACTCAAACATTTTTTTTTATTGTCTAAAGTGAAACTAGACTCTTCTTGTTTTTGGTCAGCTGAGATTACTGAGATGAGAACTAAAAGCAAGAAGCTGTAGCTTGGAGTTATGGTTACTTATCATTATGTCCATGGAAATGTTTTATAAGGCAGATTACTAAACAATATTCAGATGCTTTTTTACACTTAATAAAAGTATTTATTTTCTCAAAGTCTAATTTCATAAGAGTGTGGATATAATGAAAAAAATTATATAAATACATATGAAATAAATCAAAGATAACACCCAGTATTTCTCATAAATCTTGTTTTTAAATTGTAAAAGTTTCGCCCACATGCAACATCCTCATATATCAAGATAACATTTATAGAACAATTTCAGAAAAAAATAATATTAAGTTTGGTGGTTTTTAAAAAAAATAAGAAGATTAATTATATTCTATGAGGCACAGAGAATGTATGATTTACCTTGGATCTAGAAGTTTCCAGGTCTTGGTTTCTCTCTTAAGTTTGCTTGTTTTTTTTTCCACCAGCCATGTTTTTATTTTCTCCTGTCAGTCCAACTTCCTCCACAGTTCAGTACTTTTTTGGAATATCTTCTAGTCGCCCCTGTAACTCTAAATAGGATTGAGTGAGTTCTCAGAAAATAACAAAAATTACAAATTCTCAGAATTACTTTCAGCCATTACACACACCATATAACAGCAGTATAATTATGCAGCAAAGCTTCTAAAAAGTCACAGAAAAAAAATGATCATCATAGATCCCAACTCTGATATTAGCTCTGTTTGAAAAGCCCTGAATTACCTTCACATTGCCTACCTTTGACCTTTTCCTGTATGAAAACATTAATAAGTCTAACATTCACATTAAGCTAAAAGAAAACAAAACAGGTCTCTGAAAAATATCAACATTTTTTGAAATAAATACAGAATATATTTATGGACAGTTATGAAGGGATCCGTGAGTCCAACCTTGATCTTAAAACTCTCTTTGTTTTCTCAGTAACACAGCAGCTGCTGTGTCTACAGAACACATTTTCTCTTAAAACTAATTGTTGTATTTTCAGTGAAATAATTTTCACTGATAAAGTCTTTAATTGACAGCTTTAAAATAATTCAAAGTTATATGATACTAACAATGTTCATTGTTCATTAAACAAAAGTAAAATCCTATAAGAACAATTAAGATTTCGGAAAATGAGGAACAATAATATGAATATTGATTAAAGAAAATAAAATGATTTCTTTTCTTTTGAAAGAGTAGTTGATAGAAATATTTGATTAATGGAGTCAGCAAGTCAAGCAGCTGCTTCAGAGCCAAGGAGATATTGTTATCCGTCTCAGGAGAGGAATAACTGAAGAACAGAAAATAGAGTAGTTATAGGTGAAGCCTACACTAGATGCCCCCACATGAAACACTTCTATGGCTTAAAATACACACAGAAAAGGCACATTTCCTCCTGGCTCAGTAGGCTAACTCACTTGCTAACTTTGCTAAGGTTAGTTAGTTAGTTAGTTAATAAATTAGTTAGCTAGTTTTTTTGAGTTATGTCATAATTGTTAGTTAAACACCTCTAAAATACATTCCTCACTGGACACAGTTAAGGTTGGTCACTGAGCGTATCAGCAGCGAATCAGGTAACCCAACAGCTGGGATTATGTTTTATTGTTGTAACTACAACCTATATAAACTAGGTGAGCATGAGCATGATAAACGCTATCATGTCCATGTTCCATGTCCAACCTTAATATGAAATCTAGGTGAAATCTTTCCAAATGCTGCTTGGATGAACAGATAATGTTCCTAGAAATATTCAGTCAGAAATGGAGGGTTACTTGTTGCATTATGCAAATTGATCCTTGATTTTTAAAAGCCTGATGCTTTCACCTGCAGAAAGAGAGAAACTCCCATTATCATCAACATGTTCTCTGTAGCTCTGCTGCTGCTGCTGGCTTCCAGGAGCTGTGAGTCTCACTGAGATAACATTTTTTTACAGCTTTATCACACTAAACGGACTAATTCCCATTAATGTATTAATCCTGTAATATTTTCCTCCACAGATGTGAAAGGTGAACAGCTGACACAGCCAGCCTCTGTGACTTTACAGACAGGTCAACGTTTGATCATCAGTTGTCAGGTCTCTTGTTCTCTGGGCAGCTATCGCACTGCTTGGATCAGACAGCCTGCTGGGAAAGAATTGGAATGGATTGGAATGAGATATACTGGAGGTCCAAACTACAAAGATTCACTGAAGAACAAGTTCAGTATTGAATTAGATACTTCCAGTAAAACAGTGACTCTGAATGGACAGAATATGCAGCCTGCAGACTCTGCTGTGTACTACTGTGCCAAAGAGCCACAAAAACACAAGGAACTAGCAGAGCCGTACAAAAAACACCTTTAAGTTTGAGCAGATGTATCATGTAGTATTTATAAATCACCAGACGAGGCACTCTGAGACCACAAAAAACAACTACATTTTCAGCCCTTTTCATATAGGAAAGTCATGCAATTTACAGGCTTTGTGGAAAATACAACAAAAACAACAACATGAAAAGCAACTAGAAATTGCATGTATTTAATTCGTAATACATTATTAAGCACTCTGCTGTGTATTACTGTGCGAGAGACGACCATTGTGACACAAAGAACCAACAAAGTTGTACAAAAACCTGCTGAAAGTGTGAGCAGACGTATAACATTGAATCACTAGAGGAGTTAATTTAAGACCAAACAAACACACAAAGTCATACAATTTTCGGTTCCTGTGGAAGATGTAAATAAATAAAAAATGTAACATGAAAAAAACCAGGATTTGCATTTAATGAATTCTTAATTAATACATTTTGAAGCAGAGAACGTTCCGTTTTTCTTTTTCAATAGAGACTTATATCTCCAGGTAACATTAGTATGTTGTTAAAATAAGAGAAAAAAAATCTTCTTTTGTACCAATTATTCTATAAAGAGCTGAAGAACTTGCAGGAACACTGGATCTACTTTCTTGCACTGCCTTGTGTTACTGTGCAGGATAATACCAGAGTAATGTAAACAACCACTCCAGCTGTTCAAACCCCTTAGAGCATGACCAGAATAAATGCTTTTCAAACACTATTTAAGACCAGTTTGCAAAAAACAAAACAAAACCCCCCACATTTTATAAAACCTTTATTTACATCTTAAAAAACCTGAAGTGCTTTGTTTTTTCATGTGTACTAATCAGTTAATGTAAATGTTAATGTAAATCTGTGAAGTTTCTTTGCTTCTGTGTAATTTGTCCTGCATCTGTCTTAACAACAGAAAACAGCCACAGCATAAACACTGGATTGGAAAAGTGTGAATATAATAAAACAATTTTAAAACAAAGAAATAACATGGTTAATACAATATGTGACAATATGCTAAATATTTCACAGAGTATTGTGTTATAATGTTTGATTAAATAATGTTTAATTAGAAACAAGTATTGTTGATACATAAACCATCACAAAGAATAAACTCAAACTCTGTGTAAAATGTTTCATTCATAAACGTGTAGGACATGAGTTTGTGTCTTTTAGTTGTTTAGAAAGAAAAAATGAAAAACAAACAAAATTATTTTGGGTTCACAATCAGTCAAAGGAAGCCAGTATACTATATGACCTCTCCAATCACACAATAATCAACATTACATCTTCAGGGTCCCTGGCCTTGGGTCCTGATTGAAAAAACAAGCAAACAAACTTTTCTTGAATTTTTAACAAACATACTGATTGGCTTGTGCATAAATATGCAAATTTAATGATCTTGTTTTACAGATGTTGGTCGATGCTGTCACCTGCAGAAGAAGAAACTCTCATCAGATCACCTTCGCCAACATGTTCTCTGCGACTCTGCTGCTGCTGGCTGTCAGCTCCAGTGAGTCTCACTGAGACAGAAACATTTACAACATGATCAAAATTACATACTCATGATGGTTTATATAATTATAAATGTAATATTTTCCTCTATAGGTGTGAAGGGTGAACAGCTGACACAACCAGCCTCTGTGACTTTACAGCCTGGTCAACGTCTGTCTATCAGCTGTCAGGTCTCCTATTCTCTTAGCAGCTACTACACAGCTTGGATCAGAGAGCCTGCTGGGAAAGGTCTGGAGTGGATTGGAATGAAATATACTGGAGCTTCATTCTACAAAGATTCACTGAAGAACAAGTTCAGTATTGAATTAGACACTTCCAGTAAAACAGTGACTCTGAATGGACAGAATATGCAGCCTGGAGACTCTGCTGTGTATTACTGTGCGAAACAATCACAATGAAACAAACAAGCAGCAGAGCTGTACAAAAACCCCTTAGAGCCTAATCATGTCCATTATTGCTGAATGGCCAGAGGAGGCGCTCTTAGACCAAAAATGATATTACACTATTCCACAGAGGAAACATCTGCAATTTTCTACATGTATCAAAGCCAATTTTCAAAAACTGTAAATAAACAATAACAACAAATAAAAAAGCATAGAGTAGAACAAAAAAAAAGATTGATGTTACATTTATTTTATTTCTAACAAATTAACATTTCAACTACAGCTCTATGTGTAACTATAGAGACTCATCATGGCACTCATCATGATCGTTATTTGTCTGACAAGAGAAAGCATTTTCTGTCTGTCTCTTACAAAGAAATGGGGAACATGTGCTGGATCTTCTTTCTTACATGTAAATTGTATTATATCGTAGCACAGAAGAGAATTGTTGGTATTTTCATAAAATGTTTTTTATATGATGCAATTCTGCTTTTTTGTGAAGTGGTTGAAATAAAACAAAGAATGAATAAGAATCAAATGGTAGAAAGAAGAGAAACTCAGATTAAGAATGTAATCCGTCTATCAGGATCCCAGCTGTTTCATTTGGGATCTTCTGTCTCTACCTGCCTCTCTTTAGATTTGTAAACTTTGACTCACTCGTTTTGGATACTGGACTTGGTGTACCCAACAAATTTTTGGACAATTAATCTTAGATTTTTTGCGTTGATTATCTGATTAAATGTTGAATCTCCAATTCTCTTACTCAACCCGTTCTATGCAGGTACCTCCTGACTAGTTATACTCTTTACAGTTTTCTGTGTGGATCACAAGCAGTAACCTAACACCCATTACATAATCAAATTTTGTTCTTCTACACTGGTTCTAAGTCCTCAGCATTTCTTAAGTGAAATTACTGTCCAAAGCTCCTAAACCTGCTGACTCCTCCAGTGTTATTTATATTAAATCTTGTAAAACTTTTGTGCATTGTAATCTCTAGGTACTGAACCTCTAGGTACTGAAATGCTACAGAAAGACTTTCAATTTGCATGGTCTGAATATTTTATAAAATGGAAAATGATGAGGAAAAAAACATAAAATAACTAGAAAAGCACTCATAGAGCATAGACCTCCGCCAGCTCATTGCTTATGCTGCTGGCAACTGAATCATTTAAGTCTCACTAAGACAGAAACATACGTATAGAGCAAGATCCCATAAAATAAACACAAATAAACTAAAGATTAATTTAGTAAATCCAGATTAGATGTTTAATTTTCTCCATAGATGTGAGGTTTAAACAGATAATACAGCCAGGATCTGTGAACGCTGGCACCACCAGGGCCTCTGACCACCAATGGTAGGCAACGCATGAAGTGTCTTGCCCAAAGACACTAGCAGCACTAGTAGCATGTAGCAGGCAGAAGCTGGAATTATAACCCAAGATTTCCAAGCCAGCCTAAATGACTTGGTTATCAGCAAAATTAATAGTGGCTTAAACTATTAATAAAGTTGATAGTCACGAGCATCCCCTGCTCAGCAGGACAAATAATTAAAATTACATTTCAGTGTGAATTGACTGTTGGAGTCAATATGGAAAGTTTTAACAACTACAGGCTAGAGAAAGAGGGTTGAAGTTCATTTAAATCACAATTAATTAGCATGGACCACGCCTACGGATATTAGATTAGTTTTGATTAGTTCATTTATTGACAAAGGTTAGATAGATGATGTGTCTGGAAGGACGCACTGATGTAGGCTTGTAGACTCTGTGTGGGGGTGCAGTCTTCGGAAGTCAGTCTTCTTCTCGAGCCTGCTCAGGACCCCCCCCAGACAAAGAACCTGAAACAAACAGATATTAGAGCTGAAGTTTGAAAGAGAAGATAAGCAGATGAAGGGATGAGGGGATGAAGGGATGAGGGAGGGGATGAAAGGATGAGGGGATGGAAGGATGATGGGGATGAAGGGGGGATGAGGGAGGGGATGAAAGGGATGAAGGGATGAAGGGATGAGGGAGGGGATGAAAGGGATGAAGGGATGAAGGAGGAGTTGAGAGAGGGAATGACGAAGGAGATGAAGGGATGAAAGGGATGAGGGGATGAAGGGATGAGGGGGAGAAGGGATGAAAGGGATGAGGGAGGGGATGAAGGGATGAGGGAGGGGATGAGAGAGGGAATGACGGAGGAGATGAAGGGATGATGGGATGAAAGGGATGAGGGGATGAAGGGATGAAAGGATGAAGGGATGAGGGAGGGGATGAAGGGATGAGGGAGGGGATGAGGGAGGGGGGTTGAGAGAGGGAATGACGGAGGAGATGAAGGGATGATGGGATGAAAAGGATGAGGGGATGAAAGGGATGAGGGGATGAAGGATGAAGGGATGAGGGAGGGGATGAAGGGATGAGGGGATGAAAGGATGACGGAGGAGATGAAGGGATGAGGGGATGAAAGGGATGAAAGGGATGAGGGAGGGGATGAAGGGATGAGGGGATGAGGGAGGGGATGAAGGGATGAGAGGATGAGGGAGGGGATGAAGGGATGAGGGGATGAGAGAGGGAATGACGGAGGAGATGAAGGGACGATGGGATGAAAAGGATGAAGGGATGAGGGAGGGGATGAAGGGATGAGGGATGGGATGAAGGGATGAGGGAGGGGATGAGGGGATGAGGGATGAAGCGATGAAGGGATGAGGGAGCGGATGAAGGGATGAGGGAATAGTAAAATGGGGATGTAATACTGAGACGAGATAAAGGATCAGCGGGAGGGAGGTCGGGGTTTACGAGACCACAGTCTGAGCGACGCTGATGGCTAGGTGCTCGGGTTTAAATAGATCACAGAGTAATTAGGAATGGAATTCAGGTGTGAGATGCCAGGTGAGTTGGATCCGAGTAGATTAGTGAGAGAATACTGAATATGAGGCGTGGTCCAGCTCACGAACCCAAGTTAACATATTAACTTACATTAAATAACACATAATAATGACATATAATCTGTTCATAATAAAAGTTTTGTACAGGCTACCACACTGATTTTACAGGTGAAACTCCAAATATGGGAACATTTTGCAAAAGTTAATTTATTTCGGTAATTCAACTAAAAGGTGAAAATAATAAACTCATTACATGCAAAGCAAGATATTTCAAGTCTTTTTAGTTATTAAGTTGACAATTGTGGCTTACAGCTTCTCCAGTCATTATCTATGGGTTGTAGGTGGTCTGCCTATCTCCAGCGGAGGCGGGGTACACCTTGTACAGGTTGTCAGTTCATCGCAGGCAACATAGAGACAGGACAAACAACCATGCACACACTCAAACCTGAAGCCAACTTGGACAGACCAATTAACCTAATAATGATGTTTTTGGTACCCAGAGAGAACCCACGCAATGCACAGGGAGTACAGTAGATGCAAAATTCATGCAGAAAGATCCAAGGCCGGGACTCAACCAGGAACTTCTTGCAACGATGCAAGCTTACAACCTCAAATTCAAAATCTCAAAATTAGAAACTTGTGAAAAGGTCCAATATTTTAGGCTCACACTCTAATCAGCTAATTAATCCAAAACACCTGAATAGGGTTCCTGAGCCTTTAAATGGTCTCTCATTCTGGTTCAGCAGGAATCATGATCATGGGAAAGACTGCTGACCTGACGGTTGTGCAGAAAACAATCAATGACACCCCTGATAAGAATGGGAGAGCCTCAAAATGTTAATACAAAAAAAGTAAGAAATTCCCGAAGTGCTGTATCAAAGCTCATTAATAGAAAGTTATGTGGAAGGGAAAAGTGTGAAAAAAAGGTGTGCAGTGGTCCCTCACTATAACGCGATTAAAATTTCGCATTCTCGCTGTTTCGCTGATTTTTCATAGCACAATTTTACATGCTTTCTTTACAGTGTACTAACGCACATTGTGTTCTGCATCCTGATTGATTGGAGGCAAATGTCAATTTCCTCAGTGTCGTGTCTCCTTGTGATCTCTTGTGATCACACAAAGCATGCAAGGTAATATGTATATAATGTACAATATAATACACAAACTCTTAGCGCTAGCAATATGAGGTATACTGAAATGGTTTGAGTTTAACGCATGTGCCTTGCCACAGATTTTACTGCTGCGCATGTGCATTAATTAAAGGTGGGCCCATCTGATGGGTGTAGTGTTCTGTCAGAACATCTGTTCTCACAGGACTTGTCATTATTTGGATTTAAATATTTATAGCTCTGAATAAAACTGATAATAAATTAGCTGAAAAGGAATGTTTAAGCTCAAACCATCAACATATTCAAAATAATCCAAATGAATGATTCAAGTCAAATGACTACTGGAAATCAGGATAGTTATGTTTCTTTTTCGAGGGGAGGAGGCAATGCAAATTTGTGCAGCTTTAACCTTAACATTTTTGTGACACAATTCAAAACCTGTAATAAATCAGAGATAAACAGACTGCAGACTGAGAGGAAATAATTGGCTACTACAATCATCAGATCCAAGGTTGTGATTGCTTTTCTCATTCTGGCAGTTAACAGGACAGGTAACAACAATGGCAAAACATGCAGGCTTAATTTACATTACATTCCTTCTCTTATCTTTCAAATCTGGAGTTTGTGTATTTATTGTCTCAGTTTTAAAGAAAAAAAAACAGGTCAAACTGTCATTTTGGCATAAAAAGCGGTTTTATGGAACTAATACCTGCTTGTCAACATGTATATTGCATCTTTAATAACAAGAGAAATCCCCTCATCACTATGGACTCGTGACTGTTTCAGACTCTAATTCCCATTTAAAAATGGTAATAATTCTTAGCACAAATCAGGCAGTTTTACAAAGCTTTTGATTAGATTACTTCAGTTTTATTATTGTAGTGCTGAATCGGCTAGCAGGACACTTTTAATAGCAGGCCTACATAATTTTCTTCATTATGTAAGTACTAATATATAATACTCAATAATTAATCCTGCTCCACTCTGGACTCGTTATTTGCCAAAATATCACACAATTCATTGACTTGATGAAATAAGTTGAATGGTGGCTTGCAGGGAAAGTTCAACATGTTTTTGTCTTACTCGTTTCATTGTCCTCGTTAGCTGTCATTAACCATGAGCCTGCTTTGGTTCCCCTTTTTAGCACATGAGAAAAAATGGACGTCTGTTTGAGCGTTACCGTAATCGTAGTCCTCTCCATGCCACCCTTGCTATTTCACTTTCATACACCACTGACTGAATGCTCTAACATTTAATGTCAAGGGTGCGCTGAGAAAAACCCCCAAACTAATTCAGAAATACTGTTTCTAGCACATCCCTTTTGCCTCTGAAACCAGTCAGATTGTCTCAGGCTTTTCTGACAAATGTTCTGTTCTTTATTATGATTTAGGTTATTATGCTTGTGTGTCTACATAATTAAATAAATTAGAATCAATAAAATAAGCTTTTGAGTAATTAATTCAATGCTTAACTTCAACTTTGCTGTGTCCGAAAAGAGACTTTGGGCAAAGCAGCGAGAACAGAGGCTCTGTTCCTGTGACTGTATATGTGGTTCTACTTGTTGATTTCCTACAAGATGAAAATTCCATTTTGACCAAGAACTTCAATGATTCAAAGAAATGTTTCGCTTTCCAATTTCCTTTGTATCTCTGCTTTGCTCTGTGATGGACGTTTGACCAGGTTGTGTCTGTCTCCTGCCGAACGTCCACTGGAGAAAGGCACCAGCCCTGCTCGAACCCTGTTTCCTTTGATTAGGCAGAGAATTTACATTGGGCCCTTCCCCTGTTCAAAGTGAACCTCTAGGCAGTCGACTATAAATGGCTCCATGGCAGCAGAAAAAGAGAAACTCCCATCAGATCATCTTCACCACCAACATGTTCTCTGTAGCTCTGCTACTGCTGCTTTCTGCTGCATCCAGTGAGTCTCACTGAGATAGAAACATTTACAGCAAGAGCATACTAAGATGGATATTTATTTTTGGCAACAATTTTGTTTAATGTGTTTCTCCACAGGTGTGAAGTGTGAACAGCTGACACAGCCAGCCTCTAAGACTTTACAGCCTGGTCAACGTCTGACTATCAGCTGTCAGGTCTCTTATTCTCTGGGCTACTACACAGCTTGGATCAGACAGCCTGCTGGGAAAGGATTGGAGTGGATTGGAATGAAAGATACTGGAGCTTCATACTACAAAGAGTCACTGAAGAACAAATTCAGTATTGACTTAGAAACTTCCAGTAAAACAGTCACTCTGAATGGACAGAATATGCAGCCTGAAGACTCTGCTGTTTATTACTGTGCATGGCGCCACAGCGATACAACCAAGCAACAGAGATGTACAAAAACCAATTCAAAGTT